>CAWUFW010002247.1:945000-1347500 GCA_963921515.1 Calotriton arnoldi | reverse complement strand
ACTCTGTAGATTTTAAGTGAAAGCTAAGGTGCAAAAGGGAGAACACATGGAGAAATGGTGGGTGTTAGGGGAAACCAGTAACACAGGTCAGCTGCTCACGTTTGCAACATTTCTATCACACCAGGCAGGCAATCGGAAAAAATAGAACCCGAAACAAACTGAAGTGGACAGAAGCAAAATGAGCCCTGTTACAGGGCCAGTCACTATGGGAGAGGAAGACAGACCAAAAGGAGGGACAAATGGGCACGTTTTACCATTCAAAAGTAAGGAATTTAGAAAGGCACCGGTACAACCAATGAATGAGAAGCGATGGGCCAGCTTGAAGTCCATGTACTGAATACACCATGCCTCGCAGCGCATAAGCGCTGCTAGTCTCGACCTAAAAATGCTTCACACATCTGGCCCTTAATGTTTTAAAGCAAAAGTCAGCTTTTAAATTTGTCTGAGACTGGAAGACAAAGTAAATGCCATACATGTACAACTACGTATTTCACATAGAATGATGCACAGAGAAGGAGTCTGAGAGCATCTTTTGAAAGAATGAGACACAGCTGAAGGAGAGTATCTGAGGTGTTTGTTGGATTAAACCTCATTATTGAGTCTCTCAACTTGGTACCATGCTGTTCAGGGCTTTAAGTGGAATGAAAAAACGGGGGATCTCTCACAGGGGCATGGCCGATGCAACTAAGGACATAGCTTAAAAACACGTAAGCTAAATATCTGTGCTTGGTATAGTGTGCTGCCTGACTGGGATTTTGCTGTTTCTGTCATTGCATCCAGCTATATGATACAACAAGTAACATTATACCTACAACAAGCCAGGACTATTGGCTTTGTCAATGGTTGTTAGTTGCATAAAATAATTAAGCAACTATGGCTTTGTTGTATATAATATTGAAAAAATTTCAGTTGTGAAATGATACTGTGAAAGAACTAAAATGAGCACCTTTGAACTTATATCAAAGGCAGTGGAGGGTGGTACTGCTGCAGAGTTAAGATTTTTTTCACCCCGAGGGTAAGGGCAAAAATGGAGATCCCGATAGGGACCCGTCTCAGCACTTGCTTTTTAGCACACTTAAAGCCCTGATGGTGTTGCTACAATTGAGTTCGGTCTTTGCAGTTACTGCTGATGAACTTACGGCGAATCAGACTCTCACATTGTCTTTTTTCAGATGTATGTCGCCCTAATATTTTTCGCCATGAAAGTTTATAATAGGAAAAGTGAAAATATGAGCTTCAAAATGCATAAAAAGACTCCGCCGAAATGTGCTATCAGATATCAACACCTGAGCTGCCATAACTGTAAAGGGAGTGGCCTTGATGTCTTGTGGTTTACACCTCTGTTTTCAGGAAAGGGAACAATTATGAGACTGTAAATAATGAAATTGTGGAAAAGGAGACTGCACACACCTCTCGTGGGGCAATTTGAGGTTTGCAAGTAGCGGTTATTAGTCTGTGGTCTAGCTACTCTCGAGGTGAAAAATGTTCTGATTGTCTGGTTACATGGATGCCGGAAACGTTAATTGGTGTGGTGTTTGTTTAGGGGTAGTGTTTTTATGTTAATGACACATTCTGCGAAGTACTTCAAAAGTTGTCTTTCAGTTCGACAGTATTAGCGTTCCGCCGGATGAAACAAGTACTGATGCTTTAAAGCCACCGCTGCTGCTATGGCTTCAATGGGACAGTTCCATATATTCTGGGGAGCAGGCATCGGGGGATGGTGGCTGCGTATCACCTACCCTTCAATGCCAGAAAATGGGGCTGGCATTTCTAAGGAGCACAGCAATATTGTTGATAAGCACTGCCAGCGTTTGCCAGCCGGGGACACATCCGGGTACTATGAGAAGTCACGGCAGATATATACACTGCGAGTTCTCCATTTAAAGCACCAGATAAAGGGACTGAGAGACAGCAGAGGCCTGCAGTGGCAGAGAGAGCCGTCTCCCCTTCTGCTGGAATGTCTGCGGAGGGCAGGCAAAAGAGAGTGAAGCGCAACAAGGCTTCATGGCCAGAAAGGAATGCAAACAATGCCATGACTGTTCCAGCTCCATTCTGTAGAGTAGTATGGAGCTGAAGGGAGAAAATGAAGTATGATCAGAGAGTTGAAGTGCGCAGCACTCCGTTGAGGCTGAGATCTGTCCCTACAAACCAAGCAGGGTGCATCTGTAGGGCCAGTGCAGAACCCCACGCAGAGCGCTACGAATCACCCCCACCGACATGTGGAAGGTGCAACAGATCATAACTAGGCTGCGATGCCCAGATGGGAGGAGGGGCCATCGCGCACTGTGAAGGAGCGTTGTGGACGACCAAAATAAACCATTAATTAAATCGCCATGTAATGGGAACATACACAGAAAGGAGGGACCAACACAAACAAACATCAATAACTGGCTAGCATTTCTGAATGCCGCAGATAACAACCAATGGCAATTGGTGGGTATGCTTAAAGTCCACAGAAGAGATTACAACAGGTCTTGCAGGCGGCGCAAGCGCTGTCGAGCTAGACCTAAAAAGGGGGAGTTATAATAGTATTACATAAGGACTTCCTACTGGAAAAGGTTAAGCTAGTAAGAGATAAGAAGGATGACGTTTTTTATACTTGGAAGGAAATGACCCAGGTGACAATGTAAGCATTCTCAATATTTACGCCCGAACTACAGCCCAAGAAGCCTTCCTCTCCAGGATGTTAACTAAACTAAAAACAAAAATGGGAAGCAAATGTTTTACATTAGCTGGGTGACTTCAGTATAGTCCTGGAAGCACAATTAGATACGGTGCTATTACACAGTCCCTATTAAGGGAACTAAAAGATATGGGTCTCATAGATATATGAAGGGACATGAATCCTATGGTTGAAGGGTATACACATTTCTCACATATCCATAGATCTTACTTGAGAATAGACTTGGAATGGGAAACCCAGGCTAAAGGAGGACACGCAAGCTATTTTTCACAGCCCAATAGCAATATCAGATAATTCAATACTGGTGTGGGAGGGTTAACAGGCCAGTAGAGCTCGGAACAGAGGAAACTTGAAATTTGAAAGAGTCCTCTTTAAGGACCTACTGATCTCTCAATATCTTCGGGAATTCATCAAGAATTACTTCATAGATGATGATAATCACCCAGGTACACTTTTGGGCACCTTTAAGGCTGTTATGAACCGTCAGTGTATAGCTCAGAGTGCAAGGCAAGGTGAAATACACAAATCACTCCATGAGACACTAAAGGGCAAGCTTAGATTAAACAGAGGAAGACTAAGAAACTGGATCCCTCTGCTCCCTTCGGAACTTGATTAGGGGTCGTATTGGCCTCCTTGCTACGGAGATATTGGAAAAAACTTAAATTTGACGAGATGACTAAGAAAACAGATTCTATTTCGGCTCGTAGGCTAAGTTAAACAATGGTGACTAAGCAAATCCCTGCACTTTGGGGAAATGGAGGGGAACCTATTAATGGGTCGGAATGAAAGAGGCATTTGCAAAGTACTATTCTGCGCTGTACTCTGGTAGCAATATTTAACTCCTTCTTCCAGTCAGAGTCAGTCTTGACTACTATGACCGAGGCTTTTACTACACTTGTACATAAAGAAGGTAAGCCCGACCTCTGCGAAGCATATGGACCCATTGCTCTTTTGAGTATGGATGTGAATGTCTTTATGAAGATTTTTGCAAACAGACTGATGCCTCACATGCCATACTTGGTTACACCCGGATCCATCCGGTTTTGTCCCTTGCCATTTGGCTGGAGATAATATTCTTTAGGTGCTTCACCTTGTTGAGAGAGCAAATTGTTGAAAAATCAACTATCCCCATTCTCTCCCCCTCCCTCCCCCCAAAAAGAAATACTGTCACTTGGTGCTGTAAAAGCATTTGACAGTGTGAGCTTGCTGTTTCTCCATAGGGTTCTCGTGGAGATAGAACTACATATGCTGACCTGGATAGAGGCGAATTACAAAAACCAGGGTGATTCAGTTATTGATCAACTGGAACAAATCAGAGTCAATCCTCTGAAACAGAGGTACCCGTCAGGGGTGTCCCCTATCACCATCATATTGACATTCATTATTGAACACCTTGGCGTCCGCATCAGGCAAGACCCAGAGATTAGGGTCATGTTTGGTTGGAGGCATCACAATTTCCACCTATTTGTAAATGATATCTACTTATCTGTAGCAGAACCACAAACAACAATTTCACAGGCTCTAGATATGACAGAGCACTTTGGAAGGGTGTCTGGTTTTAAGGCCCATCTAGAAAAATCTGAGCGGTTAGATTTAGGTGTGCCCAAAATCTAAGAATTAGATTACTTTAAGACTTTGTAACCTCCATTCTGCAAATTATCAACATTTGTCCAATGCAATTACCACTGGCGTGCAGACGGCTGAAATTGTACATAACATGATTAGGTAGAATAGCAACAGTGAAAATGAATATTATACCTAGACTACTGGGTCTTTCAGGCCCTGCTGGTAAGAATTCTGGAGTTTGAATTCAAAACCCCCCAAATGGCTATTGATACTTTTATCTGAGCTGAGAATAGAGCCCGAATCTCACGAACAGTTTTGTAGGTGCACAAGAAGTCTGGGGCTTCCAAATAAGGTGATCCCGATACTAACTCAAGAGTTATTGATAAGTGGATATTAAATTCTTTAGACAGTTTGGAACCACTTGAAATAAGGAGGCCCAAAAGATTATCTCCATCTGAGCCATGGTTCAACGACAAGCTAAAAACCCTGAAGCAAACCTGTAAGAAGCTCTAAAGACTCTTGAGAAAGAAATCTCTTTCAGCTGACAACAGTTACATAAAAGCACTCTCAGAAAGTACTATCGAGCAGTTAAGAACGCAAAAGTAGATTTCCTGCAAAAGAAAACCACCAGAGAGACTTTTTAGATTTAATAACAGTCTGATGAGTCCAGCAGTAGAAGGAAATCTGATCATTCCAAGTCAGGAACAATGCAACTAAATTTCAGATTTCTTTTTTCCAGTCAAATTCTCATCCTAGTGGGGCAAGGTCCCAGCCAGTCAGGCAGTTATACTTTGCCAAAATAACATTCAGAGAGACCTTTATGGGATTCCTTTACTATGGTTGGTGAGAAGGAAGTGGATAGTATTTTCTGTCATGTCAGTCATCACCAAGTTAAAGGATATTTTAGTCCCCTCACTTACAACTCTATGCAATTCTTCTCCCAAAGCAGGATGTGTACTTTTGAGTTAGAAGGTGGCCATGGTCACTCTGTTACTAAAGAAAGCCTCTCTCTTTCCTGAGGGTCTGTTGAATTATTAACCAATCTCTATGCTTCCAACGTATGCAAAGGTAACAAACTGTAGTATATAAACACCTTTCTGCCTTCTCAGAGGCTAACCAATTGTTACACATAATGCAGTGAGGTTTTCTGAAAGGCATTAGTACTGAAACGATGCTAGCCAAAGTAACTGCTGAAATCAAACAAGTCTGAGATCAGGGTGCAGTCTGTGGGTTGATTCTGCAAGGTCTAGCTGCAGGATTTGATACCATCTTGCATTCCATCCTGCTCCAATAGATAAGTGAGATTGGGATGGGGCCGGGGGAGCGGTCCTGGATTGGTTTACATTGTTTTGTCAAAATCACTCTCACATAGTAAGGCTGAATAATTTTCGTCTTCACCTAAACCCATTACTCCCGGGGTTCCCCACGGCTTTGTGCTGAGTCCTAACTTTTTCAATTTTTGTTACTCCTGTGGCTGAACTGATTAAAACCTTCTGCATCTCCTTCTTTATTTACTCAGACAACACTCAGTTAATTGTTCAGTTAGATGGGAAAACAGCAGAGGCAGCATTCAATCTTAGAAACGTTCTTAATGAGGTCGCCAAATGAATGACTGCAAACTCTCTTGCCTTAAATGGCAAGAAGGCTGAAGTTGTCGACTTTGGGCCTGAGATGTACAGGTGCCCTTTCCGCTCCAGAGGCATTTGTAAGAAATCTGGGTTTCTCCATAAAGACCTCAACTTGGAAAAACATGTACAAAATATAGCACAGGTTTTAAGCTTTTACAAGTCTCCTTTCTCTCTTTACTATGTAAGCCAGAAAGGATTTGATCCAGGGTCTGATATTGCCCGGCGGAATTACTGTAATTTACTTTTAGTTGCTACAAAACACGGCTGCCAGGTTTTATTGGGGCTCAGAAAAACCCCTCCAATTTCTGGGCAGCTCAATAAACTAGACTGGCTGTCCATTAGAAAGAGATGCATCTTCAAGTCATTATGTTTAGCACACAAAACTATATAATACCGGACAGGGCACACGTCTTAAATCTCTTTCCCTGATGGGCCTCCAGGCGGTAATAGAAATCTACCTACATATTTTTTTGGCCTTCCTGAAATTTAGGAAAGCAAGGCTGGGCGGAAGTTCTGTGGCAGTCACCACAGTCAGAGTTTGGAGTACTCTGCCCTGTGACATTGGCAGCCATGGAAATCGTCTATCAGGAAGATGATTAAAACTCATCTGTTCACTTACCCAAGCTATTAGTCTCAGCCTGGTTTGGGATTTGGCATTGGGATAATCCTTTGAGCTTCTATCGTGGGGCTCTATGGTTTACAATACAAATATTCTCCTCTTAATTTGAGTGCCAGGACACTTCTACAGAAGTAGACGTTTTGTGCTATATAAATGGCCCTATCAAATCTTTAGTTTATTCCCAGGTGATATAAGAGTTTTATGTTTAATTAAATGCTATCAACTGCATATATCCATTCCTTACCCTTGACAGATGTAGATTTTTTGAAGGTTTAATAAGGTGTACAATTTTTGTTTGCATTTTCATTCTTGTCACCTGGGGAACTATGCACTTTATTTCACCTACTTAACTTTGCATTATTATACCTTACTATGGGTATATGCTCACTCCTGTTTTTGTTTGATATTTGGAGAAATCATATGTATTTATCGATGTTCACAAACGTTAATGTTGAATTTTAGTGAATTATTTCCCCAATTGCGATCAATTTGCTAGAATTTGGTGACGAAAATTTGTTAGCAACATGAATTTTAGAGGTATCGAACTGCTTGATTAATTTTGGCTTGCGATAAATTCTGAAATGTATTTGCTTAACGAATTAGTTTTTTCATTTTCTCCCAAACATGCTGATAATTATAATTTTATAATACTGTCGCATGAAAACAATTAATTTATAATAATGTAACAGTATGTTTTCTATGTTTATGAAGAGAATATCTACTTCTATGAGGGTTTGACATGAAAACAATCGATTGATAAAGATATAACAGTATGTTTTCTATGTTTATGAACAGTACGTTTATTTCTGTGAGGTTTCGAGCACATGCAAGTAACTTGACAAAGGCTTCTGTGAAGCCGAAGGGCGTCGTTCTTTCATATACAAATAAATTGGTGTGCTTATTTGGTGTGCTGCTTCCTCTGTTTTCCACATAGTATCTGTGGGAACTTAGATCGATTTGTGATTTATGACGAAGCCACGTGCCGTCGCAGGCAGTCAGTGCGAGGCTGATTTACAGCTTAATCGTCACATTATTGGTGGATATATATATATATATACATATATATATATATATATATATATATATATATATATATATTACACACACATACATATATACATGTGCGCGTGTGTGTGTATAGATTTACTGAAATTCCAGGCACCTTCAATAACATTTGAGTAAGCACTGTGTATTGTGCTTGGGTCAGGCAGAGTGGACAATAATATTGCCAATATTGGCTCATCACTAGGAATAAAACCTGAAATAAACTTGTGCATATTTAGAGTTGTCCATCTAGCAGCCTGCCATCATGAGGACAACTTAAATGGCGATGGGGATTCTTCCTAAGTCATAGAAGAAATGGCTTATGGTTGCGCTCCAAGTATACCATTACTCCCATATTATAAGTCACAGACCAATATTACACATTTTCCCATGTGAAGTCAGACCAACTTGATCTTTAAGTTGGCCTCATTGTCGAATGCTTTGGGGTGGTGGAATGGAAGAGAAATCGCTTTCACAGTTTTAAAATTATTAGATGTCACCAATCTTTGGGTTACTTCTGCCTATTAAAAGTGATACATATGTTTACATCACATATATTGTTTGTTATATTATCTATAATTTGCTGTATTTGTCTAGTCATAATAATCTTTTATAAATGACTTGATGCTCAGACAAACAAAACAATGGGTCTTCAATCCTCCTGCACATTTTCTATGCCATCAGAGAACTTCTCAATGAGGGAGAAAGTATTGGCAATTGATATTTTGAGAATCTATTAGAACAATTGAGTATACTGATCTTGGGCCTGGCAACTGGAGTTAACTTGGGTACTACAACGTAACCTTTGGCAGGTTGGGGTGGAGCGTTATTCCTAACTCCTACAGCCGAGGCCATCCAAGTAAACATACACCTAGCCTGGCTACGCACACCACAGAACGAGTATTACAAACTATGATATTACTAGTGGCATCATGACATCCCAAACTAGGATTATTTTTCTTCCATATGCCATTCGCCTGATGTTCGATAGCAAGAGGCTCTTGTCTTGGAACACATTTGTAATATCGTGCTGCTAAATCAGCCATCCCTCACAACCTTCTCATTAATCATTATCTAACAAAAAGAAGCGTCATGTTCTTCCAATTTCACCAGTCACCTTCACTCCTTCCCCTGCATTAGCCTTAGCCTCCACAGAATTTACATTCCTGGCACACATGCACCTCTTGATTCGGTCTCCCTTACACATTCAAGCGTAATATTCTCTTTAGACTGCACTTCCTGCATATTTGATTAGTAGCAGGAACAGCCACCAAATGGTCTTTAATAAAACATTGGAAACACACATTCAATCTCACCACAGGGTCCTTTATTCTATCCCCTTCATTTATATATTCTGTCCGCATACCCGCCCACTTGTCCCTTGCTTTCTTTTTCCCTTACTCCTTGCACGCTTCCAACACTTTTTGCAGTCTTCTCAAATTGTTCGAGGCCTTCACATTAATATCCTTTAGGAAGCTCTACTGTTTATCTTCAGTGAGATCTTTTGCTATTCATTTCTTTTCAGTCTATACTGCTGGATACTTTTGGCACCAAGTGATCTTTCAAGGTTTCATCATAGAAACATGTGTAATTACACGTTGGAACTAAATCTCTTAGGCCATAAAATCATCTACAGTTTTTTACCCGGACGCAGAGCAAGGAGGAAAGAGTGGCTAATTGGGTACCTTCCCTAAAGAATCTTGCTCGCACTTGTGAGTTCGGGGATCTGGCAGATTCCCTTATCAGGGATCAACTAGTGCGCTGCACAAATGACAAAAGGGTGAAAGAGACTTTTGGTGAAAAATCCAACATTGAAAGAAGTGTGGATGTGGTGGAAGGCATGGAACATACCAAAAGATGGATCAAAGAGATGCGAGGAGATTCACCAAAGTCTGAGATGCAGGGGAACACAACATCCGGTGGACAGAATAAAGACACATGCGAGCGATAAAGGAGTTAGTGGATGCCAAAAAAACACCTTCCAGAAGGTGATTTTAAATGTGGGTTCACAGGGAAGTAACTCAGGCCCAATGAAGGACACAAAATCTAGGTGTTTCAAATGTGGTAGTGCATATCGTTTGTCTAATAGCCCAAACAACAATGCCCGCAATGCTAGCTGTCATAATTGTGGAACAATGGGGCACTTCCCGAAGGTATGCAAAAATGAGAGGGTGCATGAGCTAAGTTAAAAACATGAAGTGTGTCAAAGTAATTTTGCAGGTGGTGCCTTCTTCTATGGATGGAGAGGTGGATAGTGGACACATTGTCCTATAGAAATAGGGGGCAAGAACCTTACAGTGTTAGCTAACTCTGGGTTCCCTTGCACACTGGTAGGTGACAAAATCTGGGAAAAGATCTACTGGGAGACAAAATTCCGCAATTACCACTGGACATCAACCCGGAGGGAAATGGGGTATGAAAATAGATCTGTTGGAGTACGCCATAATGAGAATTAATTTTAGGGAAAGAGAAACGGTGGGCAAAATCTATATGGCCAGGCGTGAAAATTTATTGGGGTGGAGACATCAATTGGGTCTCGGAATTATTTTAAACCGCAATTCACCCAATCAAGTGCTGGTGGTAACTACTTTAGGCGAGGATTTGGACTTCGGTAAGGTATTCCCAGACGTGTTCAAGGACCTGCTTGGGCTCTTGAAAGGGTTTGAACATAAGATCATCTTGAAAAAAAGGTGTCAAACCGGTGGTACACAAGGTAAGGAAGGTACCTAACCTCATATTAAGACCCTTGTAAAAGGAGCTAGATAAACTGATGCATATGCAAGTCACTGAGGAAAAAGAGTTCTCAGAGTGGTTGGCCCAGTGGTTGTAGCCAAGTACCTCAATCTGTGCATCTGGGTCAATCCTCAGCTGCTCTCTATCACTGAGGCGATAGCCATGCTTAGGGTGCATGTGTATTTAGTGTGATGGACCTGTCTGCCCTGCAGCTTACCACCAGGTCATGCTGTATGGAGACTCTAAGGCACAGACTTCTTTTGTGACTCCATTGGGGGTGTAAATGTTTAGAATGTTACCCTTTGGGTTGGCTTAAGCGGCAGCATTCTTTCAAAGACTCATAAAACTGGTTTTGACGGGTATTGTTTCAGTGATGTAGTTCCAAGGTATATGGTAGAGACAAGCGGCAACATGATGAGACGCTGAGACGAGGACTGAGGAGGTTCAGGTACAAAGGACTCTCACTCAAGAAAGGAAAGTGTAAGTTTGGGGTGGGTTCGGTGTCATACTTAGGGCATACCATTTCAGGTGAAGGCATCAGTCCCAAGTCAGACATAGCGAATTCCATCGTAGAAGCACCGGCCCCATCTAATAAAGTTCAGATTAGATCTTTCTTATGTCTGACAGATTATTCTAAATTGGTCAGGAATTTCGCCAGTGTGGTGCATCCTATCAGAATGCAGTTGAAAAAGGAGGTGCAATTTGCCTGGACGGAGGAGTATAGAGAGGCTTTTAAGGTCAAAGAGCTAAACTGCCAAGATGCTAACCCTTGGACATTTTGATGTCACTAGAAAAACTGTGCTGACGACAGATGCCAGTTTCAGAGGTTTGGGGCCATGTTGTCCCAGGTGTACAAGGGCGCATTTTGAGGGGTGCGGAGGAGAGGCCCTCAGTGATCGAGCATGAGACTCTAGCATGCACATGGGCGATGCACCACTTTAGGTTTTTCTTATGGGGGCTGTCATTTGTACTCTTAACAGACCACAGACCTCTTGTACAGTTGCTGGAATGCAGGAGTGTTGAGAACACTACTCCTTGCATAAAAACATGGGTGGAGGACTGTTTGTTTACAACTACCAAGTCCAGTACTTAGGGGGTCAAGAACATTCCAGCTGCTTTCTTGTTTAGATTGCTGATTGTCAACGCTGGAGGGGTGGAGGCTGAAGTAGTTTTCCCGTCATTAAGGTCAGGGAACTGAAGGAAAGTGCCCCGTTTTGCATGGTTACCCCCCACTTTTTGCCTGACATCTTGATGCAACATGACCTGATGTGCCCTTCAACCCAGCCAATCCGGTTCCCAGGACTTGTGTTCTTTTACCAAAACTGTACCTTTGTACCCACAATTGGCACATCTCTGGCCACAGGCAGGCCCCTTGTAAAAGGTACCATGGGTACCAAAGGCACTGTGATCAGGGAACGTCTCTAAGAGCTGCAGCACCTATTGTGACACCCTTACAGGCCCTGGACCTAAACACCCACACACTGCCATTGCAGGCTGCATGTTTTGGTGCAGAGAAAGGTGAAGAGTCGACATGGCACACATCCCTGTGTGCCATGACTGCAACCCACTGCCCGAGGCCTAGGCAAGCCACCCCTCTAGCAGGGTGCACTAGCCCTCAGGGGAGGGTACAGTGGCATGAGCCCTGTACCCTACCAGTGTCTAAGTCCATTCTTAGACATTGTGAGTGTAGTAAAGCCATAAAAGAGTATATGGTCTGGGAGTTGGTCATTACGAACTCCACAGCTCCATAATGGCTCTACTAAAACCTGGGAAGTTTGGTAGAAAACCTCTCAGCACATTAAACCCACACTGATGCCAGTGAGGGATTTAATGTAAAATGCACTCAGAGGGCATCTTAGAGATGCCCCCTGAAAAACGACCAGCCCTGGTGTGGTTCCTGAATGGCTGCCCGCCATTTGCCACCACCAGACAGGTTTCTGGACCTCTGGGTAGAGAGCCTCCACTCTCTTTGTCCAGAGACAAAGCCCATCGTGGGCAGAGGTGTCATACCTCCTTCCCCAGGATGGGCTGGGTCCCCGAAGGGGAAGCTTCAAAGGCATGCCGCCTTTGGAACCTGTCCCAGCCTTTTGCTGCCCCCAGCAACTGGCTCCCACCCTTTTCCCCCCAACTTTGGGCGGGAGAATCGGGGGAAAACCAAACTAGGAGGAGAGGTGTGCCCACCTTTGCCAACCCTACCACTCAGGCGGGGGAGGTGAGGTGAAGCACACTTTTCAGTCCCATCCATCTTGAAGATGAGGGGACCCAGCCAATTAGGGAGAGGGTCATGCCCCCTCCCACTGGAGGGAGGCATAATAAGGTGTGTACCCACCCCAAGTAAGGGACCCATTGGGCCCGACCTACACCCCTTTAACGCCCCTAATTTAGTATTTAGGGGTAACCCTGAACCTTGCCTCCACAGATTTGAGGAAGAAAGAAGGACCGAGTGTGAGGTGCTGACCCAGTAAGAAGAGGACACCTACTGCTTTGGCCCCAGTCCTACTGGCCTGTCTCGCCTCCGGCCATGCCTACAGGGAAGAATCCGACGTGTCAGCAGCCCCCCCCTCTCCCAGAGCCCTGAGGACCTGCCCTGCAACCATCTCACAGACTGTCTCCCGTGAGCACCGGACTTACTCGAGCAAGGACTCACCCATGGAATCCGGATCCAGGCAGCTCCACGATTCTGCACCACTCTGCACCAGAAGCCCACGGCCAGAGTTCGAGTGGCCAAACACCATGAGGTCTCCCCAGCAATCCTAACCTGGGATCTCGTGATCCCCGACCTTCCTCAAGCCTCAAGAAGAAGCCTGCAGCCTCAACCTGAAGGGTTTGCCCAACCGCGACCGGAACTGGTAAAGAAACCCGATGCCAAAAGACACCCCTGCACCAGATGCACCATGGCCTTCGATGGACCAATCGACAGTGTCTAGGCATCCCCAACAACCCAACTTACCTCTCCAGCCAGAGGTCGCCTTAAGAAATCCACCCTACCAGAGCCTGCAGCAACTTTTCCGAGTCGAAAGTCTCCACTGGAAAACACAGTGTCCCCGACGCCTTCCGGTCACCCTGCACCATTCCGCCCCTGTATCGCTGGTGGGTCAGCTCCTGTGCTGATCATTGGCCCTCTGCAGTGCTGACCTTAACCTCAGGAGCTTTGCTCCTACACCCGAGTGGCCAGCTCGAATGCAGTCCCTAACCGAAGGCCTCTTTAGCCCCATTGGCTAACATTGGGACCCTACACTTTGCACCCGGCTGCCACAGTGCCGCTGGCGGTGCAACTTGAGTGGCTACCAAGACCTTGGGGAACCTTGGTCCTAACCCCAAAACTCCCATTCGTAAGACGTTTACTTACCAATGAAACCGATATACATTTTTCTCCCATAGGATCCCATGTTATGAGTTTTTGGGCCTAAAATGTTGTAAGTGTTGAACTGCTGTTTTGTATGGAGGAAAAAGTCACTAACTTAAACCAAGAAAAGTCTTACTTACCTTGTATTGTGAGATCCCTTTGTGTGGTATCTAGGTATAACACCCCCAGTAGTCAATGTAAACTGAAAGTAATCAAAAAGTATTCTAAAAGTAATTGCTGTTTAATTTAACATGCTTTTTGAAACCATATCAACCTGTAACATTTGCAAATTCATGCCCAATTGCATTTCTGTGTAAAGGTTTACAATTGAAAGTATATTTTACCTACCTGCACCAAGTCCTACTTGCTTCTAGAAATAAAACAAGTATACCTTTTTTATACTTACCCACTTGGTCTGGGATTCTGTCTGAGTGTGTGTAAATACAATAAATGCTTAACACAACTTCTGGATAAGCCTAACTGCTCGCCAACACTACCACAAAAAAAGCTGTTAGTACTTACCTACTTTAGCCTCTTCTATACCTGTGGGACCTCCCTGGACTCTGTGCACACTATACCTTACCTTGGTGCACAAGTTACTAACTTGTGTAACGATATATCTGTAAGAGACAGTAGTTAGTGATAGATTCCTTACCTTAGAATATCCCCAGGCGTCAGGCTGGATCCGGAAAGTTTTGCGTAGCAGTACCCTTGCGCGTCGGTAGGCGGCGTCGTGCGGCTCCGCGTCCGTCGTCGGCGTCGTGATCGCCGGGATGACGTCGCGGGCAGTACTTAGACGCCGCCCCTGCGCGCTGACGTCAGTTCTGTACACGACTTTCCGCGCCAGGAACGCAGAGCCATGCAAGAAGCTGACACAGGTGTCTGAAAAATACTAGGGCCCTGAAAGGGATGTCCTTAACCCTAGAAATCAGTTCGCAGAACGGGGAGGATGGGAGGGCGGTAAGGAATCTATCACTAACTACTGTCTCTTACAGATATATCGTTACACAAGTTAGTAACTTGTGCATCTGAAAGAGACACGTTAGTGATAGATTCCTTACCTTAGAATAGATACCCCAGCAATACCAACCCCGGTGGTGGGTCTGCGAACAAAGATCAGACAAGGAAGTCCTGGAGGACAGAACGGCCAAAGAAGCCGTCCCTCCGGACCTGACTGTCAAGGCAGTAATGCTTAGTAAACGTGTGCAGCGAGGCCCACGTAGCTGCCTGACAGATAACCGGCAGCGGAACACCGCGGCCCAAGGCCGTGGTAGCAGCCGTTGCCCTGGTGGAATGGGCACGCAGCCCAACAGGAGGCTCCTTCTTAGCCAAAGAATAGCAGGTCTTGATGCACAAGGTAACCCAGCGGGAGATGGTCCTCTTGTGCACCGCCCGACCTTTTTGGCGCCCACGTAGCCAACAAAGAGCTGGTCATCCACCCGGAAGTGTTTCGTGCGGTCGATATAGAAGGAGAGCGCACGTTTTGGGTCCAGACGGTGGAGCCTCTCTTCCTCTCTGGAAGGATGCGGAGGCGGAAAGAAGGTGGGCAAAGTGATGGTCTGCCCAATGTGGAAAGCAGTAACCACCTTTGGCAAGAAGGACGGACGCGTCCGAAGAACAACCTTGTCTGGATGAACAGACAGAAAGGGAGGTTTGCAAGAAAGAGCCTGGAGCTCACTCACCCGCCGAGCGGAGGTGATGGCCACCAGAAAGGCTGCCTTTAGAGTCAGAAGACGAAGAGGACAGTTATGCAGAGGCTCAAAGGGAGCGCACATTAAAAAGGTAAGAACCAAGTTCAAGTCCCACTGAGGCATTACAAACGGAACAGGAGGGAAGAGGTGAGTAATGCCTTTTAAGAACCTGTTAACAACAGGGGACTTGAAAAGGGAGGGCTGATCAGGGAGCCTGAGGAAGGCCGAGATAGCACAAAGATAACCCTTGATGGTACCCAGGGCAGAACCCTGTTGGGCCAGAGAGAGAAGGAACAGAAGGACCTCAGAAAGAGGGGCAGAAAGGGGATCCACAGCCTTTGCTGTGCACCATGCCACAAATTTGTTCCACCTGCAGGCGTATACCACCTTAGTGGAGGGACGCCTGGCTGCCAGAATCACATCACAAACTTCGGGAGGCAAGTCGAAAGGAATCAACTGCCGCCGCTCAATCTCCACGCAAGCAGGTGTAGACTGGACAGGTTCGGGTGGAGGACCGTCCCCTGCTGCTGCGACAGAAGATCCTCCCGAAGAGGCAGACGGATCGGGGGATCTATGCTCATATTGAGTAGCTCGGGATACCAAACTCTTCGAGCCCAGTCCGGAGCCACAAGAATGACTTGGGCCCGGTCGTGCCGAATCTTCTTCAACACTCTGGGTAGAAGTGGTATAGGCGGAAAGGCGTACAACAGACCGCAACTCCACTCGCGACGAAAAGCGTCGCCGAGCGAGTGCCGCCTTGGAAATTCCAACGCGCAGAACTGATGACATTGCGCGTTCTCTTCGGTGGCGAATAGATCTAACCAAGGCTCTCCCCACTGTAGAAAGAGTCCTTGCGCCACTTCCGAGTGAAGACGCCATTCGTGATCCATCATGCACCTGCGGCTGAGTTCGTCCGCCCTGGCGTTCAGAGAACCTGCCAGGTGTTGAACCATCAGGAACATGCCCTGATGTTCCAGCCATGTCCAGAGGCGCAGAGCCTCCTGACAAAGGGTCCAAGACCCCACCCCGCCCTGTTTGTTGCAGTACCACATGGCGGTGGTGTTGTCTGTGAACACCTGCACTACCTTCCCTTTGACAGAGGGAAGGAATGCCTTGAGTGCAAGCCGGATCGCCCGGAGCTCCAGAAGGTTGATATGGAGCCGGGACTCCGCCGGAGACCAGAGGCCTCTGATCTCCGCCTCTCCCATGTGACCGCCCCATCCCAGAAGGGACGCGTCCGTCACAACTGTATGCTCTGGCTGGGGAAGGGAGAGGGATCTGCCCATGACCCATTGCCGGTTCGAGAGCCACCACTGCAACTGTTTTGCAGTCCCCTCCGAGATCTGGACGTGATCGGACAGGTTGCCCTGGTGCTGCGCCCACTGGAACTTCAGGTCCCACTGCAGAGCCCGCATATGCCATCTGGCATGATTGACCAGCAGGATGCAGGAGGCCATGAGGCCCAGCAGCCTCAGGGTCATCCTTACCGAAACCCAGGATAAAGGCCGAAAGATCGGAATCATAGCCTGAATATCCCGGACTCGCCGTTGGGGAGGATAGGCCCGAAACTGCGTCGTGTCCAGAACTGCTCCGATGAAAAGGAGCTGTGGAGAAGGAATCAGATGCGACTTCGGCACATTGATGGAGAACCCCAGCGAGTGCAGGAGTTCGGCCGTAGTCTGGAGGTGGGAGACGACTGCCGGGGACGAGCCCTCCTTCAGCAGCCAGTCGTCGAGGTAGGGGAAGACTGAAACCCCTGCCCGGCGCAGATGAGCTGCGACCACCGCCATCACTTTCGTGAACACCCGAGGGGCACTGGTAAGGCCAAAGGGGAGCACGGTGAACTGAAAATGCTCGGGGCCTACCGTGAACCGAAGGTAACGCCGGTGGGCCGGCAGGACGGGGATGTGGAAATACGCGTCCTGCAAGTCCAACGCTACCAACCAGTCTCCAGGGTCGAGGGCAGTCAAGACCTGAGCTAGGGTGAGCATCTTGAACTTCTCCTTCCGGAGGAAGCGATTGACGTTCCGGAGGTCCAAGATAGGACGCATGTCCTCCTTGTCCTTTTTGGGCACCAGAAAGTAGTGGGAGTAGCAACCACGCCCTACTTCTGGGGTCGGAACATGCTCGATGGCCCTCTTGGTCAAGAGGGCCGTGACTTCCTTCTGTAGAAGCACCAAGTGATCCCCTGACATGCGGTGGAATTGAGGTGGCATGGCGGGGGGGTGGTCTCGAAGGGGAGGGAGTAGCCCCTTCGGACAATGTCCAAGACCCACCTGTCCGAGGTGATGGTGCGCCAGTGGGGAAGGTGATGGCGGACCCTGCCCCTACTGGCGTGCCGTGCACCTGAAAGGAGGGACTAGGAGGGCTTGGAGGCCGCGGACGGGTTGGAGGTGGTGGCCTGACCCGCACGCTGGTTGCCCGATCCGCCACGGCGGAATCCACGTCCTCGGCCACGCGAAGACGCCTGCTGCGCGGGCCGGTGGCTGGGCTGCTGACGTGAAGGGCGCCCCTACCGTGGCCACGATAGGGGCGAAAAGCAGAAGGCAGCGGAGGGCATGTAGCAGAAAGGCCCAGGGACTTGGCAGTAGCCCGTGAGTCCTTAAAGCGCTCCAACGCATGGTCTGCTTTGGACCCAAAAAGACCGACTCCATCAAAGGGCATGTCCATGAGAGTATTCTGGACATCCCCTGAAAAACCAGTGGTTCTCAGCCAGGCGTGGCGTCGGAGCGCCACCGTCGTTGCAATCGACCTGCCCAGCGAGTCGGCGGTGTCAAGGCCACAACGGATAGTGTATTTGGCCGCATCCCTTCCTTCCGCAATGGCGCGGGAAAGCAGTGCCTGGACCTCCTCAGGGCACTGGGGCAAAACATCCGCCACCGAATCCCACAGAGAGTGGGTATATCGGCCCAAAAGACAAGCGGTGTTAACGGACCGCAAGCCAGCACTGGAGGAAGAAAAACCTTTCTTCCCAAACTGATCCAGGCGTTTGGATTCCCTATCCGGAGGAGCGGTAGGGAAGGCGGTTTGGGAAGCGGAGGCTTGGACAACCAAGCTCTCAGGAGTGGGGTGGACAGAAAGAAACAGGGGGTCGCCCGGAGCGGGGCGATGGCGTCGTGACACGTTCCGATCCACAGGAGCCCCTGTGTTGGGCTTGGACCAGGCGCCCAAAAGAACGTCCGTGAGGGCGTCGTTAAACGGCAGCACAGTCTCCGCAGAGGAGGCTGCCGGCTGAAGCACCTCTGTCAAGATGTTAGGCTTGACCGTCAAAGTAGGGAGCTGAAGACGTAAGGCCCCAGCAGCCCTACGCAACACCGTACCAAAATTGGCCCCCTCCTCCGTAGCCACGGGAGGAGACAGCATGCCAGTGTCAGGAGAAGTATCCAGACCACTGGCCTCCCCTAGACTCTCTGTCCAGTCCTCATCATACTGACAGTTGCGTGTCAGAGGGTCATCAGACCCCTCCCAGTCCTCCTGGTCCTCCTCTGGTTCAAAATAGGGAGGAGGAGGGACATTTGGGACCCAAGGTCCCATCGGCGCCGGAGCCGGCGTCGAGCGACGTCGCTCCGGGTCCATGTCCGGAGCCGGAAGGAACTGGGGGACGACGCCGCCCGGAGCCCAGGGCGGCGTCGAGAACGGCACCGGAGACATCGGCGCCGGCGGAGGTGTCGTGAGGTCGACCGGCGTCGATGGGGGTTGTGGAGCCGGGATCGAGGCCGGGGCCGAAGCCGGAGCCGGGATCGAGGCTGGAGGCCCGGGCGACGCCGGGGCCGGAGCCGCCGGCGACGCCGGAGCAACCCCATCAGGGCCCGCGGGGCCCGAAGGCGCACCGGAGGGGCCTGAAGGCCCGAAGAGGCGGGCCATGGCCGACAGGAACTCCTGTACCTTGGCCGGATCCGCCCCCGAACCCGGGAAGGGCGGGTATGACGGGGGCGACTCCACAGGCAAGTCCGGGGCCGCGGGGGCGGGGACGGTGCCGGGAGGGGCCTCAGCCGAGTCGCGAGACCGGCGAGGCGAAGTCCGAGAGCGACGATGCTTCTTGGACTTCTTGTGCTTAGACTTACCGGACGAAGAAGACTTCGACGCCGACGACCGGTGTGCACTCCGCGAGCGACCCCTGGACCTCTCACGCGACCGGGGCCTCCGTGGAGCCGAATGCCGGGCCTCGAGGAGCTTTCGAGACCGCTCTCGCAAAGCTTTCGGGTTGAGGGCCTGGCATTCGGGACAAGACTCGGTGTCGTGGCCTCGGCCGAGGCAGAAGAGACACTCCCAATGCGGGTCGGTGACGGACATCATCCGCGCACAGGCGCCGCATCGCTTGAAGCCGGGCATCCCTACGACACCTTAAAGATGGAAAAAACAGTGAAAAAATCACCAAAAAGTATGGTCAAAAATTGACCAGGGCACTGCTCTTCCCGGATCTGCGCTTGCTGGCGCGGAAAAAGAAGAACTGACGTCAGCGCGCAGGGGCGGCGTCTAAGTACTGCCCGCGACGTCATCCCGGCGATCACGACGCCGACGACGGACGCGGAGCCGCACGACGCCGCCTACCGACGCGCAAGGGTACTGCTACGCAAAACTTTCCGGATCCAGCCTGACGCCTGGGGATATTCTAAGGTAAGGAATCTATCACTAACGTGTCTCTTTCAGATATAGTATATACATAGTTGCTTCCTACAGGAATCAGCTATTAACGCATCAGAATGATAATTGGAGGCTGCCAGAGATGATGTAAGGAAGACCATTGTGCATTTTGCAGTGTCAGGCTGGCTGCTCCTCAAGGAGGTAGGAGATTATGTCAAGGCGTTTTGGAACATCAAAGAGGAGTAGTGTATTGAGCAAGGAGAGCTTTTACGAGGTGCTCAGTTAGATAGTCCCTCCAGCAGGTTGGTGGGACGAAATAGTAAACTTAGCACATGAGGGACACCTGGGGAGAAATCTAACAAAAGCAAGGGTGGGGACTCTGATTGGACAGACAGGTGGAAGGGGTGGTGAAAGATTGTGTCGAATGTAGAGGTAGAACAGTAACAGTAATGAGTGGCCCACTTTCACCTGTAGAAATTCCGGAATAACCCTGGGTCAAGCTGGAATTGGACATTGTGGGCCCTTTTGACCTGTTGTCACAAGCAGAAAGCTTTGTTCTAGCAGCAGCAGATTACACGTCCAAGTGGATCTCTGCGTGCTGTGTGAACAATGTAACCACTCGGAGGGTTAGAATTTCTTAAAGATCTGTTTGTCTCAGAAGGGGTACCCAAAATTATAATCACAAATAACGGAGTCCAACTTGTATCTGACAAAATGAGGCGATTCTTGGATAATTTAAGCATCACTCATCTTTGTACGGCACTATACTCACCACATGCAAACGGACTCGTACAAAGCATGAACCGGTTAGTCAACGCATCTGCTCAAAAAGCAATAGAGAAGCAAATCTCATTAAAAGAGGTACTCAGTGAAAAAGTTTGGGCTCACCACAAAGCTCTGAATGTAGTAAGAAAACTCTCACCATCTGAGTTCCTAAGGAGAAGATGTGCGAGATCCAAGCTCAACCAAGTCTGGTTAAAGAGTAAAGAGGGTTTGAAAATGGTGGATTCTTGTGAGATTAAGAGATAGAGAGAAGAACAAAAAACGTTTTGATGAGAAACAATATTCACTCATAGAAATGGTATGAAGGAGAGTTGGTGTACGTAAAGAAACCGGTTTGACCCCCCAAAAGGGAAGGATTATGTTACTTGCCCTGTAAGCATCTGTTCTTGGCATGCAGTCCTGTAGATTCACATGCTTTACATAAGTCCCCATCTAGTGTTGGGCTTGGATGATTGCAAGTAGCTTTTGTTCGAAGAAGTTTGTTCGAGTCACAAGGCTGTGTGACACCTACTGTTGGTGGTACTGCGCATGGGCATTGACTCCATTGTTAGATTGTTTTGCCGGAGGCAGGTGAGAATGAAGTTGCAGTAAGTATCAGTAATGTGATGTCTATGCAAATAATGTGAATTAAGGTAAATAAACTGACCTACACAGGCTTCTGGGGAGGAGGGTGGGCACATGTGAATCTACAGCACCACATGCCAAAAACAGATGCTTACACAGTAAGTAACAATCTGTTCGAGGCGTGTGTGGCTGTAGATACACATGTTTTGTAAAGACTGTAAAGCAGTCCCTCTCCCAAAGCAGTGGCTAGCCTGTGGGGTTTGCAGTTGTTTGAAAGAGTCCGTAGTACTGCTTGTCCAACATTGGATTGTTGCCATGCTAGTACATCCACACAGTAATGTTTTGAGAAGGGATGTGAACCATGTTGCTGCTTTGCAAATCCAGCAATGGGATGTTCCCTAAAAATACCTCTGAGGCCCCTATTTTAAGAGTTGAGTAAGCCTTAGGGGGGACAGGTAAAAGTCTTTTAGCTTAAGCATTGCAAGTTTGCATACATTTTACTACCTATCTTGAAATTCCACTTTTTGAAATAGCATTCCCAGGGTGAGGTGAAAAAGCAAGGAATAATTGCTTAGTCTTTCTGAAAGTTTTGGTTCTGTCAATATAATACATTAAAGCTCTTTTGACATCCAAAGTATGTAGAGCTCTTTCCGCAACAGAATCAGGTTGTGGGAAGAAGAAAGGCAAGTCTAATGACTGGCTAATGTGAAAAGGTGAAGCTACTTTAGGAAGGAACCTTGGGTTTGTCCTGAGCACTACTTTGTCTCGATGGAGTTGGAAGAATGGTTCTTCTGAGGTTAGCGCCTGGAGCTCACAGACACATCTTAGTGAAGTGATAGCTATTAAAAAGGTGACTTTCCAAGATAAATATTGGATTTGGCAAGAATGTAGTGGCTCAAATGGAGGCCCCATTAGCCTGGTTAGTAAATGTTTAGATTCTGCAGGTGGAAGTCTATGGGGAATTACTCTTAAGTCCCTCCATAAATGATTTAATGACAGGTATCTTGAATAAAGATAAATATCTATTTTGTAGGTAGGCTGCAATGGTAGCAAAGTGTAAGCATATTGAAGTGTAGGCTACACCTGAGGTTTGAAGATACATCAAATAAGAAAGAATTTTTGTATTTTGTGCATGTAACGGGTTAACAGTTTCACGCTGACAATATAGAACAAATAGTTTCCATTTGGCAGCATAGCATTTTCTAGTTGTAGGCCTAGGAGCCTGTTTAAGAATATCCATGCATTATTCTGGTGGGTTTAAGTACCCAAATTCTATGACTTTAGGAGCCATATTGCAAGGTTAATTTCCTTGGGATTGGGATGTCTTGTTTTGCCATGGTTGTGTGTGAGAAGGTCCGGGTTGAGGGCAAGCTCCTCGTGTAGGACTAGTGAGAGTTCCAGTAGTGTGGTAAACCATGGATGACGAGCCAATGTTGGTGCTATGAAAACTAGGGTGAGGGAGGTCTGCCTGAACTTTCTGACCACTAATAGAATTAGTGGAAGTGGTGGAAAAGCGTAGGGAAATATCCCTGTCCAGTTCATCCATAGAGCATTGCCCTTGGATAGGGGGTGTGGCAACCTGGACGCTAAGTTTGGGCATTTTGCGTTTTCTGGGGTTGCAAACAGGTCTATTTGTGGAAACCCCCATTTGTGAAAGTACGGTAGGAAAACTGCGGGGTGAAGTTCTCATTCGTGAACTTGTTGCTGCATCCTGCTGATAAGGTCTGCAACTTGATTGCTCGTCTCTGGTATGTGTTCTGCTAGGAGATGAATGTTGTGATTTTTTGCCAAGCGCCATATCTTTTGGGCTAGGTGCGACAATTGCAGAGAGTGAGTCCCCCCTCCTGTTTCTGTAGGTAGTACATTGTCATATTGCCTGCTTGGATTAGAACAACGGTGTGTAGTAAGTGAGGTAAGAATGCTTTGAAAGATAAGGTGAACAGCTTGAAGCTCTAGGCAACTGATGTGCAGACCATTGTGTTTTGAGTCCCATACACCCAGAATTGTAAGATTTTGAAGGTGAGCTCCCCAACCTGTCAGGGAAGCATCCACTGTGAGAATGGCTTGTGGAACTGGGTCTAGAAGCAGCCGCCCCTTGGACAGGTTTTGTGGATTCCACTACTGCAGAGTGATGTGTGCGGCTGTCTACCAACACTAGAAAGTGTAGTTGACCCTGTAGCTGTGTCCATTGACGTAAGAGACATTCTTGATGCGGTCTCATATGTAAACTGGCATGTGGTTCTATTGGGATGCAGGATGCCATCATGCCGAAAAGGTGCATGAGTATTCTGACTGTGACTTTGGTCCCAGTTTGAAATTGTTGGACTGGTGTCAGAATGTTTTGTATCCTGGCTGTATTTGGGTATGCCAACGACAAGTGAGCGTGCAGTATGGCCCCTAAATACAGTTGAACTGGAGATGGTTATAAGTACAATTTTTGCAGATTGATGGTAAACCGTAGTTGATGTAGCAGGGTGTCTGTTGTGTGTGCTGTCTGCAAAGGCGGGAGCTGTTTGCTTTTTTTAGCCAATCATCAAAATAAGGAAATACATGGATGTTTTGCCTGCGCAGATGTGCTGCCACTACTGCTAGGCATTTTGTGAATACCCATGGTGCGGTGGTGACTCCGAAGGGAAGAACTTTGAATTGATAGTGCTTTCCTTGGAAGAGAACTAATAGGTATTTGTGGTGTGAGGGATGAATAGGTATATGGAAGCTGGCGTCCTTTTGGACGAAAGCAGCCATAAAGCCGCCTTTTTGTAGTAGTGGTATCACTTCCTAAAGAGTGACCATGTGGAAGTGTTCTGACAGGATACAGTGACTAAGGGGTCTGAGGTCGAGAATGGGTTGAAGTGACCCGTCTATTTTGGGAATAAGGAAATATAATGAATATACCCCTGTTCCCTGATTTTGAATTTGGACTGGTTCTATTGCTCCTTTAAGCAAGAGAACTGATATCTCTTCTTTGAGGAGAGTTTGGTGTTGTATGGATAGTCTGCATTTGTAAAACCCCGAAACCGGTCCTAGGATGCTTGTTTCCGGTCCAGGGAAGACATGGCTTGGCAGTTCGGGCTGGACTGTTCCCATGAGGCACAGGGTCAAGACTGATTTGCATATGGCCAGGTCTAAACTGGGGTGGCATGGTGAGCAAAAGAATGATGGATTTAACCCAGATCTCTTGACTGGGGATGAATGTTTTGATTTGTTCTGCATTCCGTCCATCAATTGTGTGTCTTTTGCTGCATTTGTGAGGGGGCATATTTGGGGGAGTTGTGATGAGCTCCAGACAGTAACCATGTTGGATAATGTCCAACACCCATTGGTCTGTTGTGATGGATTTCCATGCTGGTAAAAAATGTAGAAGACATCCCCGACAGGTGTTAAATAGTCGGGGGAATGGTGAGGAAGTCATTGTTTGGTTTTGTATTTGCGGTCTGGGTATTATTTCCGCCACCGCTGCCTTTGAAATGATTTCCTCTGTATGTGCCCCTGTAAAAGCTTTTAGCGGTGGCCAATTGTCCTTGGTTTTTCTAGGAGGTCCCTGTGGTGTCTGTGGAGGCAGACCAAGCGCCTTGTTTGAAATTGGGGCTACAAAAGGACTCACGGTAGGTGGGAGTTTGCACGTCCCCCATTAATAATGCGACATTCCTGTCCTTCATTTTTTCAAGAGCTGTGTCTACTTGAGGGCCAAAAACTAGCTCTTTGTCAAAGAGGAGATTTAGAATTGCCTGCTACACATCAGGTTTAAATCCAGAAACACAGAGCCAAGCATTTCTACGTAAAAGAAGGCTGGTGTTTATGCCTCTACCTGCAGTGTCAGTGGAGTCTAGTGTGCATTTAATGGAGTTATTGGTGATTAACTTTCCCTCATTGACTTTCATAACCCCTTTTTTTGTATTCTGTGAGATGTTGTAGGAGCCCCTCCATTTAATCCGAGTGAGCTCTGTCATAGCGAGCCAAAAGAGCTTGGCTGTTGGCAATATGCCAATGATTAGCAGACTGGGCTGCTATCCTCTTCCCTGAGGTGTAAATAAGTTTTGACTCCTTTTCGGGGGGGGGTGGGGGAGGAGCATCCTCAGTTGTTTGGGAGTTCACTATTTCCCTTGCATTAGTCACTACCAGGGAGTCTGGGGTCTATTGTCCTCTAGTATATATAAGATCAGATGGTCCAGTTTTTTTTTTTTTTGCAATCTTTGGTGCTATTATTCGTGCCTTTACAGGGTCTTTAAAAATGTCATCTGCATGACGGAGCATTCCCTTAAGGAGTGGTAAATATTGTGACCCCCTTTGAGCAGTAGAGTGTCTCAAAAAGGAAGTCGTCCTCTATAGGGTCTTTATGTAAGGGCTCTTGATGAAATACTGCAGCTCTGGCAAATAGGTTCCCGATAGCCAGAAGTGTCATCTGGTGGTGATGGGTGTGTGGGATAAAGGTCAGGTTCTGTATCCCCTTGTGCCTGTATATCATAAGCATCCCAGGCATCTCCAGGATGTGAGCCTTCTGGTATATTATCATCCGCATCTATGATGGGTGAGTGAGGGGTGTTGGAAGCCGGAGTCCCCGTCCCGCACCACTGTCACTAAATGCGAGACCCGGGACTTCTCCCTCAACGTTAGGCCAAGTAAGGACACCGTTTGAGATCGCCCCGCTCACCCCCTTAGTAGCTTGGCCCGAGCAGCCAGGCCTATCTCCAAGGCACGAGGGTACAGTATGTGCAACCACGCTCACAGCAACCCACTGGTGACACCACAAATGGACTCCACACGAGTTTGATAAAACAAGTATAAACTTTATGTAAAAAGATATACGATCAGACCACACGATACATAAGCCAACATATAATAAAGGGTAATATTCGTTCCGGCTGGCAGGTTTGAAATCCCAACCACCGCTTTCAAAATGCTATGCTGGTCGTAATGCTAGAATCACACACGTTGCAATGGACAAACAATAGTGCGTTGCGTAACGATACAATCCTGTGCTGGGCACAGGAGAAATAATACAATGCGTAACGATACACCCCGGTACCTGCAATGGGAGAAATAATGCAATGCGTACCGCTACAATCATGTACTGCGCAATGAAGGAATAATGCAATGCGTCACACCCCAATCACGTACTTTGCAATGAAGAAATAATGCAATGCGCACCGCTACAATCATGTACTTTGCAATGAAGAAATAATGCAATGCGCACCGCTGCAGTCATGTACTGTTCAATGAAGGAATAATGCAATGCGTAGGTACAATCATGTACTTTGCAATGAAGAAATAATGCAATGCGGGCCGCTACAATCCTGTACTTTGCAAGGGAGAAATAATGCAATGCGTAGCGCTACAATCGTGTACTTCGTTATGCAGAAATAATGTCAGGCGTCCTAAGACAGTCCAGGAGTTCGTTAGCAGCAATATTGGCAATGTGTATTACAACAGTCAGCCTCTTCGATAACAGTTGCCCCTCCACACGTATCAACGATGACACAAAGTACAGCTTCTCACTCTGGCCCCAGTACTGCCACTCCTGAACGCAGTACGGGCCCCACTGAGCCGAAGCAAAGGCTCACGCCGCCAGAAGGTCTGAGAGGCCGAGAGACTGTCCCTCCGAGCCCGCGCCTCGCCCAGGCAGTGATCCACGTTACCTGGGGGCACGATCCCACTCTCCTCCTTCAGCGAACTGGGCCTTCCGAGTAGAACTTTCTCAATGGGCCTCAGCGGCTCGGCCTGGCAGCTCAGCTCCTCCGGGCTGCCAGTCCGGGACGCGACTGTTAGGAAGGTCTCAGGCAGCCGCAGGGCACACGTACCCCACGCCCCTCAGATTACGTTACTCCGGGTGCACTTCACCACAGCACCCTCCGAGTCTCCTCTGGCACGAAGCCACACACACACACACAACGCAGATGGTACTTCACGTCGACTTCGAGTGCACGCTCACCAGGCACTCCTTCCTGCGGTCTCAGTTTGCACCAAGACCTGCACACCACGTTGCAGAGACTCACTTTCTTCCGGTGCACACGATGATCAGCCGATCACCTCCACAGTCCCAGGTTGCACCAAAGCACGCGCACTGCTTCACTGAGACTTACTCCAACTCCGGTGCCCCGATATCCAGGCGCTCTTCACCAACGCCTTCGGCCGCACCCTGACACGCTCACCGTGTCAGAGCCTCACTTCTCCTCCGGTGCACTCGACGACCAGGCGCTCTTCACCAGCGCCTCCTGTGCACCACGACACGCACCCTGCGCGTCCGAGACTCACTTCTCTTCTGATGCACCCGCCAACCAGGCGCTCTTCACCAGCGCCTGCGGTGCACCACGACACGCACCCTGCGCGTCCGAGTCTAACGTCACCTCCGATGCACACGCTGACCAGGCGCTCTTCACCAATGTCTCCTGTGCACCACAACACGCACCCAGCGCGTCTGAGTCTCACTTCTCCGTGTGTCCAAGATCACAGGGCACACCTTCCGAGGGTCTCAAGCTGCCACAACACACGCCCACCGCGTCGCTTGAAACTACTCCGGAAACTTTTATGTTCCTGTGTTTCCAAACAGTGAGCCAGCTCACCTCGTGCCCTTGGGGGGTAACAAGACACAGCACAAAGCACAGTCTTCTTCAAGCAGGGGGACCCAGCGCACCAAGCACAGTCCCAACAGCCTCTTCCTTGGTTAGAACAGTAAACTGCAGACTAGCCCCAGATCACGAAGCAAGGGTTGGTCCTTCCCCAGCAGTCTCTTCAGTTGTTCCTTCCTTAGCAGAGGTTCCTCTTGACCACGAAATGGGTCCAAGCCTTTTCAGTCTCAATCCATTTCTATTCCATTCCCCCCGTTCAGGGGTCTCAGTTCTCCTAGTTATACCCCTAAACGTCTTTTAAGTTCGTTGTGCTCAGGAGTCCCTGACCCCTGCCTAAATCAGTTCTGGGTGTCTCCCTCCCAGTGTCACCTTTCTCCCTTTGATACTGGGGGTCTGGATCCTTAATCACTCAGCAGGAGATGGGTCAATTGTTTTATAGCCGCAACCCAGGCCTCTTCACCTCCCGGTGCTTTTCCTCGCCTGCTCTCCAACTGCAGGTCAGCCTGGTGCCATCTCAACCCCTCCCTGGGTCAAGACCTCCCCCGGCTCCTCTTCCCTCTCAGATCCAGACAGTCAATCCACATTCAGCAGAGACACACAGACATGCTTAAGGCACAAAACTCAGCCACTTTCTAAAAGTGTGGCTTCTGAACACAGTGATAAAACCACTTTCATAGAAAGATGTGTTATGCCGCTGTGAGATCATACATACTAAACTTCACCTCTCCATTTTAAACTTATGGGAAACTAGGCTAACAAACACAATACCCAGCCTCCCCCATTCTGTCCTATGGGCAGAATGGCCTTTCACCAGTGAAAAACGAAATGGAGCGTTTCCCACTGTCAGGACATAACACACCTCAGTATATGTCCTGCCTTTCTGCACCCCGCCCAGGGGCTACCTGGGACCTACCACAGGGGTGCCCACTGTGTACGCAAAAGGGAAAGTAAGGCCTGACAAGTGGTTACACTTGTCAGGACAACATGCTAACTTAGCAAACTGCGCGCAGGCCCTACACTGCAGGCCTGAGTTCCCTTCTCCGCGCACCTTTGCATTACTAGCCCTGGCACACACAGTGCACATCACTAGGGACTTTACTAGTAAGGCAACATACCAATCATGGCCAACCAATTACCATTACACTTTACACAGGGAACACTTGTACTTTGACACTGATCAGCAGTGGCAAGATACCCAAGCATCTAAATTGGCAACTTTATGTCAGGAAAACGGTCTAGGGGGCAAGCAAAACGTTTATGGAACTTTAGCCAAAAAGGCCAAGTCCTACAAGGGAACATGTTGGCTACTTCAGATTTGCGTGGTGAATCAGGTGGAGTGGATGCTGGGTATGGTTGTTGTGGATTTGGAGAGGTAGGTATGGGAATGTGTAAAGGGATAGTAGCAAGGTCCTTTTTCTTCTTTTTGAGAGGTTGTATAGGAATTTCTATAGCCTTTTAGAAAGCCAGCTGTCTTTTAGAGGGTTCGGGCTATGCTGGCTGAAGAATTCTCTTTTTAGTGCCGGGTTGAATTCGTCAAGTTTTCTGCCACAGATGGAGCAGTTCCTGCATAATGTCGAGGATTTGCTCGGGTGGACTTCTCGGTCCGAATGTGTAACATTTCGGAGCCGAAGAATGTTGTGGTTTCGGTGCCGGTGTGCTCGGAGTCGAAGCACTGTGGCCTTTAACTTTCCGTGCCACTGCTCAATGTGCCGGTGCCGAATGAGACTTCGAGGAGGTAGAGGCCTCTGCTGTAGGTCGAATTTTCAGTGCCTAGGCCAAGGGCGGGGCTTTCGAGTCTGTGTGTTTGTGTGCGCCATGACTTCTGCAGTGGCGGACCTTGAGCAGATTTTTGGGACTGAGCCGATTTTTTGGGCTTCGGATCATGGGCCGTTGTACTCACGGTTCGATGTTTCTGGGCAGACTCCAGGGTGGCCGAATCTTGTTCGAAGTGTGAGCCAGAATCGGAATCATGGATGGCTAATGATTCCTTTTGGGCTGCGGACACTTCCTCTTCCTCCTCTTGTCGACCAAAGATGTCTGGTGAGTCACCCGCTTGTCTACGCAGCATTACTTGGCGATGGGCACGACGGTCCCGAAGTGTCTTTTTGGATCGGAATGACCTGCAGGCCTCACAGGTGTGTTCTCGATCGGGCAAGAGACATAGCTTGCAGATGGAATGGTGGTCGGTGTGATGGTATTTTGAATGGCACTTCGGACAGAAAGGGAATGGAGTGTGTTCCATAAGCAACTCTTTGCCCGATAAAATCTGTTTAAGTTGAAGAAGCCCACCCTGGCGTGGCCCATAGGCTGTGGAGGCAAGTCGAAGAACCCGAAGCACAAATTGTTATTTGCTTGGAACGCAAGAGTAACTACGCGATCGAGACAATACCATCGATTTTGTGGATCTACTGGTGAACCGAAGGCAGCCTGAAAGGATCTCGAACCGTAGCGCAAGATTTTACATCCAAACTTGTCGGCGGAAAAAACAATCTACCAATGGAGTCCATGCCCATGTGTAGTATAACCAACAGGAGGAGTCACACAGCCTTGTGACTCAAACAAACTTCTTCAAACAAAAACAACTTGCAATCATTTGAGCCCCTCACTACTTGGCAGACTTCTGCATAGCATGTGCATTTACAGCCACACATCCCTCTAACATCAGGGTTTTGGAGTCCGAAGAGCATTTCAAAGGTGAGGAAGAAGGTTGTGGTGCAAAGTGATTGTAGAGTATAGCCAGACTGGCAAAGTATAGAAACGTGGACTCAACCCAGGGTAGTGATGTAGACACGAGTCTTCCTGGTATGAATACCTCTAGGACACCCCAGTGTGAATATAGAAGTACTGATACAGACACTGCCAGTATCTCACAATTTGAGTGTGTTCATTGAAGTGATCCAAACAAACAAAAGGGGGGAGAAAGAGGTCAGGTTCACTGTGGACTCAGCCTCCTGTCTTGCGTAAATAACCAAAAAGAGTCCACCCATAATTGGAGTAACAGTCCTATCGATGGTCTTATAATGGTTTAAGGAGGGGGGCGGAGCTTGCCTGACAACAAGATGGCCGAAGCTTGAGGGAGCTCCGGAGACCGCACGAACTATCCTGCAAGAATCAACCACATCCAGAAACCATAACGTACTGAATATAGCAGATGAGGAGTCGCTAGGTCAGAGCAAGCCAGGCGTGCGCGAATTGTGACTTGGCGAGCCCGCTACGATCATTGCCAGTGACAAGAGAAAGTGCAGCCTACCTAGAAGATTGGTTCATTCCTTGCGCGCCTGTTCCGGAGTGTGTGGGCTCGCGCACTGTGTGTCTCACCAAGTCTTACGCGCGTGCTGGTGGCGGAGTGCTGCGGAGCTGCAACAACTAACTGCGGTGAGTCGGGCGCCCGAGGCTGGCATGCTAGTCTAGTTGCGGCACGTATAGGAGCCCGGGCAGAGCCGCAGTCGAGATCGGCACAAGCAGTGACTAACTGCGGGGGGCATCGGAACTGTGTGGGCCCCCCCCACGACGAGAGCAGCAAAGGCAGGGTTAAGGAAGACACCCTGCGGTGCCAAGTGGAGCCGTGGTGCGGCCTCCTGCACACCATCGACAGCAGTGAGTGAAGGCTGGACGCAACCCGCTCCCCCCTGGCGGTTGGCGGCAGAGCACAACGCATAGCTGGGACAGAGTAGTGGAGATCGGGCCCTTGCACCGTGGACGGGAGTGTGGGGAGCGGTGAGATTGTGCCGCTGCGCAGCAGGACATCTCCACAAAGAGGGGCACCGGGAGCTTAACCGGGATAGACACAACCGCGGCCGGTGGCCTTGAGTGGTAGGAATAGGCGTCCAGCGACTGGCACTCACAGTAGCTCACAACTACAGAACCGGCACCCGAGGCAGAATAGCACGGCTCAACGCTATGGGGAAGGCCAACAAGACACAGTCAAACCTTAACTTCGAGACGCGCAAGACAGCTGGGGCCCGAGAGGACGAAATGGACCCCTCAATATCCGAACAGGGGAATATGGACGCCGAACCAGGTGATATACGCCAAATCCTAGCAGCAAAGCCTGGTTACCATAGATGGCAAAATAAACTCATTATCAAACAGAATGGATTGTATGTCTGAGCGTGTGGATAAACATGCTGAAAGGCTAGATATGGTGGAGCGGAGGCTGTCAGAGGCAGAAGATAAGCAAGTTGAAGCTGGGGCTGCTCAGAAGCAAATGGGCAAAATGATGACTACACAGGGGACAAAGCAGAGGACTTAGAGGCACACTCTAAGCGCAATAATGTGCGCATCCTAGGCCTGAATCCACAATAACCGGGAACATGGAACTCTTCACGGAACAGCTCCTGGTGACCTTGCTGGGACGTGAAATATTCTCGGTGTTCGTTGTGGAGCGTGTTCACCGTTTGCTGGCCCCCAGGCCTTCCCCGGGGGCGCCCCCTCATCCTATTGTAGCAAGATTGCTAAACTACAGAGACAGGGATGCGGCACTACGCGGGGCCAGGATGTTACGAGTGCTCAAGTATGAGGGGACTGACCTGGCACTCTTCCCGGACTACACCCCACAAGTGCAAGAGGCATGCAGACAATTCGCACCCACGTTAATTCAGTCAGTGGGTCGGCAAGCAGTGCTAACGTAATTGTGTGCAGCAGTATTCGACAAGACAATTGGTCACGCATTGTGTATATTTTGTACCAATATAAATGTGCATGCTATGTATGCGAAGCAAGCCACTAACACCAATGTTTATTTAAACTTTGTCATGGAATGTGCGGGGCCTTAATGACCATAGGAAAATTCGCAAGGTAGTGGCATATCTGCAAAGACATCCCGTTGATGTGGCCATACTTCAAGAGATCCACCTAACACCAGCAATGGCCCGTTGACACCAAAAAGGATGAAAGGCACATGTGTTGCGTCAGGGTTTACTTCATATGCCAGAGGGGTTTTGATCTGGGCGCGCAGGAATTCTGGATTGCAGGTGCATGAGGTGGAAGTAGAACAGGGGGTAGGTACATGTTAGCCAGATGTCATAAGGATCATTTTAATGTGTTATTGGTTGGCGTCTACGGACCCAATCATGATGACTCACAATTCTTCCATACCCTACATGGCAAAATTTTGCGATACTCACATCTACCGCAACTCTGGGGCGGAGATTTTAATTGCATACAGAATCCAGACTTAGACATATCGAAAGGCCCCCCCAGGCGTCCTTCTATGGCGGCTAGAGCGGTAGCTGGTATTTCAAAAATGGAGGGACTCGCTGACGTTAGCCGACATCGCTCACCTCTGGGTAGAGAATATACGCACTATTCTTCCGTACACGACACTCATACCAAAATAGATTATTGGTTTGCGTCGCGAGAGTTGCTGCCCTTCATAGGCGAATGTACACATATGTCGCGTACGTTCTCTGACCACTCGCCTATCATGTTATGGTTGTGCACTAGTGATATGCATCGCAGGGAGCCTGCCTGGCGATTCCCCCAATATTCTTTGCTAGACCCAGTCTTTCGGGACGATATGGAATCGGTAATAGACAAGTTGTTTGCTACCAATCTGGGAAGTGTACCCAAGATGAGCACTATTTGGGAAACATTTAAGGTGTTCATTAGAGGGATGACAATTTCCAAACAGGCAGGGGTCCTTAAATCGATTAGAACACAACTACAAAAAACGGAAACAGTGCTGAAAATGTTAGTGATTATTATAAAAAGCTATATACCACGCGCGCATCTAATACAGAAGATTCAGATGATGATTACCTCGCCCATATTGCGGTGAAATGGCTTGATAACACTGATAGGGAAATACTAATGGCCCCTCTCCGCCCAACCGAAAATAAGGCAGCATTAAATGGCATACCCAACGATAAGGCGCCATGGTCTGATGGCCTAACTGTGGCCTTTTATAAAGCATATCAGGATCAGCTTATGCCCTACCTGATGAATCTATTTGAGGAAATGGCAAAGGATGGAATAATGCCACCCTCAACGTGTGAAGCCATATTGATCACGTTACTAAAGCCTGGGAAGAAGCCTGACCAATGCTCCTGTATTGTTGTTAAATACAGACGCTAAGCTATATGCCAAGATTCTGGCGAACAGGTTGGCACCCCTTTTGCCTAAACTGGTTGGGCAAGAGCAGACTGGTTTCGTTCCGGGCCGCTCCCCCACGTGCAATTTGAGAACCCTTTTTGGCACAATCGCACGGATTGATCCAAATGTTAGAGCTGCTGCCCTTTTCATAGATATCGAGAAGGCATTCGACTCGGTCGAATGACGTTATTTGTATGCTGTCCTTAGGAGGGTAGGCGTGGGAGAGGTATTCTTGAAATTAGTCGAGGTGCTGTACACTAAACCGTCAGCACGCGTTGGGGTCAATGGGTTATTCTCACAGCCGATCACGATCACAAAGGGTACTAGGCAGGGTGCCCCCTTTCCCTGCTATTGTACGCTCTGACAGCGGAACCTCTTGCCTGCGCTATGCGCGAATGTCATGCTCACAGAGGTATATGTTCCCTACATTATAATCTGGTCATTGCAGCATATGCAGACGACACGATGCTTATCATACACAATCCTGAACACAATTTAAAGCCTTTGCTACAAGAGGTCGAGCTATTCGGCCAACACTTCAGCCTAAACATTAATTGGCATGAATCAATGATATTTCCACTTACAAGCGTTACTGTCCCTGTTCACATTGACTATCCTGTAGAATAGACCACAGACCCAGTGCGCTACCTGGGAATTCAGATACATATTGACCCTGAAGTGGTACTGCTAGAAAACTACGGGCGTGCAATGCAGAAATTAAATGAATCTATTGATAAATGGATAAGACTCCCACTGTCACTTATAGGCCGCATTGCCCAAATGAAAACGATTGTACCTCCTCGTTTCCTTTTTTTTTATTGGCGAACATCCAGATCATGCTGCCTAAATCCTTTTTCAAAGTCTTCACACCCTCATGATACGGCTTGCCTGGGCCGGGAAGCAGCCTCGGATTAAATGGAACACATTAACAAAAGCATACACAGAGGGTGGTTTAAACGCCCCAAACATGGAAAGATATTATAGGGCCGCACGTCTGTTGCATGCATATTATTGGATACATGGACCTCATAACCTACCGCAACTCTATATTGAGAGGAACAAGGTTAGCCCGCACCATTGCCGAAAACACTACTAAGGGGGTCCCAGGGGAGAACCCGTATCATAGACCCGGTCGGGTGCACACAAACCCAACTGAAGAACATTGCAGTGGCCCAGCAGCTCACGCTCATATACTCTCCTAAATTGCCGATCGAATGGTGCGACTAGTTCCCGATGTGTGAAGATAGGGCAGTTATACAAACGCTTAGTACGCTACAAATTAAACAGATGGAGGATTTCTTCCTAGACGGCATAGTGAGAAAATGGGATAATACACTAGCCCATGCACCTCAGACATCACCTCTTGATGCGTATCAATACTACAGGGCTCGTCAGGTGCTGCGCGCCATACTGGGGGAGGCCATGGCAGAACCGCAAGAGATTAAGTCTCCGACATATCTTCTCCAAACCACTTCTCCACAACGCGGCATCACGATGCTATACGCACTCACCAAAGGGTGTGATACCGCACAAAATCCAACGGTAGTGGCAGGAAGAGTTGGGCATAGAAATCACTGAGGCACAGTGGGTGCGCTGCTTTGCTAACACTAAGAGCATCTCACAGAATGGGCGAAATAGGTTAATACATTATAAATACCTTCACAGAGTATACTACACTCCAGCTCAGCTGTACAAATATGGCTTGAGGGAGGATGACAGATGCCGGAGATGCAGGGCTAGTAACGCAAATTTCAGCCAGCTGGCGTGGGAGTGCCCCGGCGTACACGCATTCTGGAGGGAGGTGTTTATGGCTCTAACACAGATGCTGGAGATGCCAATTCCAGAGACCCCATTAGTTGCGCTCCTAGGCCATGACAAAGAAATACACAAATCAGGCCGTAAACTGGCAGCTATTAGTCTACTATTCGCGAAACTTAGGATAGCATTGCGTTGGATGCACGGCCCACTGCCCAAGCTAACAGAGTGGCGCACAGACCTAGCTTATTGCTCCAACCAATGGGAGAATTATAACGCATTAATCCCAGACCGTTGTAGACCTACGGGTATATATGGGGGTTGTACCAGACCTATATGGGGCAGAAGTCCATTGAAGATGAAGAGCCGGATGAGCCAAACAGCGTGGTGGGGTGGGCTGAGGTGCTGGGAGGCGGGTGAGGTCACTGATGGACTACAGGTGATGGACTACATATACATGCATAGAAGTGTAGATGATAGGTAATGGGAGCACTCGCCCATATATCAATATCGCACCCTGACCAACAGAGCATAAGGTGGCAGACATACAGTGGTAACCATAAAATTGCTTGCAATGAGTTGACCGTTGGATATACGCAACAGTATTTGTATCGCTGATTGTGTATTATTTGTGCTGCTTGACTAGCTGTAAGAATTTAAAATTTAAATGGTTTAAGGAAAATGATGAGTTTTCTTAAAATAACCCTCATCCACCAAAATGTCCCATGGTGGCATGCTTCATCATCGGGTTCTTCCCGACCCGCTGCTGGACGGGGCGTGCTACGACCGACGGAGACGTGGGAGCACTTTGTAGGGTGTTGACTATGAGGGGATTAGTGATATGGTAGTGGGAGAGTCAAGCAAGTGCATTTTATTGAAAAATACCTGGCTACGTGGAGTCTAAATTTTATTAAATCCTGTAGCTGGTACTATTAAAAAGGGGGACTTAAACTGTGATGGGTGTTTATCTCCTGCTCTACATGTTTCGAGCCTATCCCCTAAGGCTTTTCGTCAGGACCAGAGTAAAGGACCCCTTGTTCCACTCCTAAAAGAACTTAGTCTTCTTACTTATTATTAAGGTGAAGAGAAAGTTTTGATGAAAAAATACTATCATGCAAATACAACATCTATTAGGTATATTCCTTGAATTAAGATCTGGAAAGATAGGACATCATCGAATAATTAACATATTAATGCATTTTAATATACAAACATCACCAACTAGTGGAAAAAGTGATATATTTTTCACTTGTGCATAACTAATCTTCTTGACTAATAATGATTGTGTTGTGCTGCCCTTAGAGACGAACAAGACAAAACAAGTAACATGATCACACACTCTATGTGGTAGTTTACTGAATGCTGCGCAGGAGACTGTGGTAGCTTCTCCATAGTTTATCAATTTATAGGTTTAAATGACAGGCTGAAAGTGAGGAAAATTATTTAAGAATAGATGGTGAAATAATCAAATGAGAGAGTGTTAAATATTGATTCAAACGCACATTATTATTCACTACTTAGAGCCCCATGAGCTCTGCACGGGAGGGAAGGGGCGCTTGTAGTCGCACACTGGAAGAAATGTTCGAGAAACAAGTTAGTTTTAGGAAAAATGCATTGCAATTCAAAAGGAGAATGCTCATAGTCAAAAGGGGAGGGAATGCGCATTGTCAGAGGGGGTGGCTATGCCCTTGCTCGACATAGTCTGCCTTCCCGTGGCTCTGAAGATGAATGACTGAGCAGAGACAGTCCTGATAAGGCGTTCTCGTGCTCACGTCCTCGGGGTGGCGATGCCTAGACCGCTCACTTTCCCAAAATGGCCACTTATAGTGGCACCACTTCCTGTGTTTTCCTTGTTAATCCCTCCAGCGGTTCGAGCCAGATGGGTTTTGCAAATCCAAAAGTCAGATTAAAAATTAAAATATTGAGAATTGAGGCACCCTTCAAGAAGGGAACACGGTCTAAAAACATAGAATTTAATTTTAAATGCTGAAAATAGGACTGCTAGTGTTCCTTGCGCCGGATCGCAATAGTGCATCGGCCGGGAGCAACTTAATAATATTAAGGTTGGAAAGAACTTTTGATATAGGCAGAAAAAAGGAGAATGAAGCCGTTTTCTATAATGATGAGTTTTCGAGAACAAGTCCCATGCGTGAAGTGGACCGGGCAGGTAGTGCCCCTCATCTCACCCAAAAATTGTGTTGTTATAACAGCCCAATTTTAGTAACAGTTCAGTGTACTATTTATAAAAAGACAGGAAAGGGTATGCTGGGATTACAGAAAGAGTGCAAAAGCCATTGAAAATGTTGAAACAAACACTGAAAAAAACCTAGAAAAATTGAATACATTTCTGAAAAAACAGCTACAAGGAGACTCAGAGTGTATGCCAAAGGATGACTACTCCAGGTGGTAGCCCATTTTTGGGATGATGTCATGAAACTATGATGCTTTTTACAACTGTGCAAGTATAAAAATAGAAGATTGGTTCATTCAAAAATCTGATCAAAGTTCTGCTGTGTTCATGAGTTTTAGAGGGAGGCATACATGCTCTTTTTATTTGTTATTTATAAAAATTAGGTGGTCTTGTTTTTCTTTTTCTTTTTTCTTTTCAAAAAGAAAGGAAAAGGCTAGGTACTTAGGTTTGTACTGTTCGTTCTGTATCTACTATGAAGGTTGTCTTTCGTCCATGGTATGCCATCGTTCAGTCCATTGGTATGCGTTCCTAGACGGAATACCCAGCGCTGTTCTTTCTCGAACAGTTGGGATTCATTGGGAACCTGTTCAATGATTGTCCATTGTAGCTCGTGTGGTGTGTCCCTTCTCGATGAGGTGGGCGGACATTTTAGTGGTTGCCCGTTCGCATTTCAAATTGCTGCGCTGTTCACACATGCACGTCTTGATCATGCGTTTGGTCATGCCGATGTAGTGAAGCCAACAGGGGCAGGTAATCACATAGATTACACTCGGAGTTGCAGTTAGTGAAACGCCGTTGTTCCCAACTGGTGTTATTGTTAAATGTGATCCTTTTGCTCTTGGTGGTTAGATGGCAAACACTGCAATTTCCGCACGGGTGGTGACTAGTGAGAGGGGAGATGAAACCTTGTGGTATTTACCGGTCTCTTATGACGTGGTCTAGTGTGGACAATCATGTCTCTTAAACTCCTGCCCCTTTTGTGAGAGAACATGGGTTTAGGGAAATGTAGAGCTCTGCAGTTCAGAAAACAACAGTGTCTATTGATTATCTTGCTCACTTGGATGGAAGCGGTGTTGTAAGAAGTTATACAGATCGGTCTCTCCTCTCTTGGCTTAAGTGGTCTTTCTTATAGGAAGGCCTCCCTGTTATTTCTGGCTCGTTTCATTGCATTGTCGATGACTCAGGTCGGGTAGCTTCTCTTCACCAATTTGTGATTTAAGTCATCTGCCTGTTTTTTGAAGTCCTGGAGGTCTGAGCAGTTTCTCCCGAGCCTCAAGAATTGGCCGAATGGGAGATTGTCCTGTAGGTGTCTGGGGTGGAAACTATCGTAAACCAGGAGGCAAATCTTTGCAGTTGGTTTTATGTGTGTGGTGGTTGTTAGTTCTCCCCCTTTGGCAATTATGTTAAGAACCAGGAATACTAGTTCCTTGTTTGAAATAGTGTTGGTGAACTTCAAGAATTCGTTCTGGTAGTTCAGCCATATTAGGAACTGATGTGCTGTCTCTTCTTTGCCATTCCATATAATCAGGACATTGTCAATAAAGCGTTTCCACATCTTTATATGGTACAGGAAAGGCTTTGCTGCCGGATTTAGGATCTTGTGTTTCTCCAAATGGTGTACATACAATCCCGCTATGCTTGAGGCGAATGTACTCCCCATGCTGGTCCCGTGCTTTTGGAGAGAGAGGGTGTATTCAAACTGAAAACAATTCCTGGTAAGTGCCCACTTACAGCACTCCATCACGATGTTTTGTGGAGTTTGATATTGTCGTGTAGCTCCTATAGTACCCCTGCAGGACCTGCGCGTTTGGATAACATATACTGCGGGCTTGGTGGCAGACTGACTCTGTGCACCCCCACCGTATATGTTAGCCTAGTTTTGCATTAGCTAGCTCGCAGTGCCACTAGTGTCTCCTCTTATCGGGGAGAGATTAGTTTCTGGCAACCTTAGAACATGACAACCCTGATTCCCTCAGAATCGTGGAAACAATGTACTACCTTTCGCTCAGTCACTCGTGCTCACTTATTCGGTTTGTCTCAGAGAGTTACACAGAATAAACAGTCAGGCGTTTCAATAAGTACTTATTGAACAGTTGTTATTCTGGTGTAAAATATATGTGTTGCAGAGACCAGCAGATAATAGCAGAGATATATTATCAGCAGTACGATAAAAGCAAAGGGATAGAACAGTTCTACCATATTGCGTTAATCATGGATACATACATGAATATAAAAGCATTATGCAAAATGTGCGTACTCCTACGCAACCTACCTAGATGTACCAGAGTGTACCTAGCATATGTGTGTAGGTCTTAGAAGCTAAGAGCCAAGAATCCTCCTAGGATTTAGTCGAACCCCCATACCTGAATAGAGAGTGTGGGACCCCGTCCTGGTCTCGAGTTGGACACCCCGTCCGGGTTGTGTCAGACCACTGTCAGCTGGAGCGACTGCATGCAGGAGCCTCAGCGTCTCTGGTCAGTGTGTCTGCATGGAAGTCTCGGTTCCCTCTATCTTACCGGGGCAAGATGTGGTGTATTTATACCCTAAAGAGTCTCGGTCCACAGTATGGGTTGTATTGGACATGAGGAAGATGCCAGGGGTGAACTTTGTACATACATATTATGTCGGTGGTGTATTCTTAGAAAGCCATGCATAATTAAGGAGTACAGTGTGGGCCTGTGTTTGGAAGAACCCTGCTGAATTCAAAACCACAGGATAGATAACGTTCAGCCCTCAGAGCTCGTTGTGTACTAGCTGGGACCAATGTAGGTGAAAGATCATGCCTATATAAGGAATCATGACTATAATAGGACATGTACAGTTATGACCATAATTGGGCATATGCGACTATGACCATAATAGGGCAAGTACGAATAGGACCATATTAGGGTAAATATGAATACGTCCATTTTAGGGCATGTACGAACGGGTCTACATTAGGGCCTCTATGCGGGATATAACAATATTCCCATTCGACTTCGAACAGAACATCTTCAATGATGTTTAATGTATAATCATGTGGGAGACTGGTGTACAGGCTTTCCACGTCCAAGCCCATCAAAATCTCAGTCTCAGGGTCAAAAGGTCTACCTTGTAGGAGTCGGAGAACATCCTTTGTGTCTTTTAGGTAGGTATCTGTTTGTTGAATTAGGAAGGCATCCGTAAACTTTGATAGAGGTTCCAGGATGGACCCTATCCCCGATACAATTGGTTGTCCGGGTGGATGTGTAAGGTTCTTATGAATTTTAGGGATTGTGTAGAAATACGGTGTGATGGAGGACCTATTTATAAGGAAATCCCCCCTCCTTTTGTGAGATCCAGTCATGGGCGAGTGCTTCTTCAACCATGCTTGTGATGGGCACTCGCAGGGTTTCCGTCGGATCCTCGGTCAGTGCCTCATAGTTTGTCATCTTGTAAGAGTCTCATCCACTCTTGCTTCTGCTGTCTGGATCACAATGGCTCCCCCTTTATCAGCCAGTTTTATGACCAAGTCTGTTAGCCAGTTCCTTTATTGCTTGTTTTTGTTCCTTAGTGGTATTGTGGTACACTCTGGCGTTTTCTGGTTTGATTTCTTCTAGTTCTTTCAACACTGCCTTTGCAAAGGCCAAAATTTCTACTGGCAATGTCACATTTGGGGGGTAAAGGTTGATTTTAACCTAAGCCCTGTGTCATCTTGTGCTTCTGGGCTGGGTTCCTTGTTGGCGAAGTATGCCCTCAGTTTAAGTTTTCTGATAAATTCATTCACTTCTGTGCATAGTTTAAATTTGTCGATTTTCTCAGTAAAGACAAAACCTAAACCCTTTTCCAGGATTTCCACCTGTGCATGCGGTACAACTTGGTCAGTGAGGTTTACCACTAGACTACTTGTCTGCTGGTCGTGGCCTGGTTGGCCTGTGCACCGTCATGCTCCTGGTTGCAACTCCCGTCTGCTCTTTGTCTGTTGCCCAGTGTACGTGATTTTGCTTCAGAAATGTCCCTCTCCTGGGACCCTGACATGATCCTAAAAATAATTTTGTGGGTAGTGTTGATAATCCTGGGGAGTCGTGTTGCAATGATTGAATGGTCCCGGGGTGCCATGTGTGGTTGGCGGGCCATAGAAAAATGGTACAGGGCACATTGGAGGACCTTGGTTCGGACCCCATCCTCTTGGTCTAACAACTTGCAATCTTCTGAGCCCAACACTAGATGGCGGACTCATGCATAGCATGTGCATTTCCAGCCACACATTCCTCGATCATCAGGATTTTGGAGTCTGAGGCGCATTTCAAAAGGTGAGGAAGAATGTGGTGGTGCAAAGTGATTGTTCAGTATGGCCAGACTGGCAAAGTATAGAAACGTGGACTCAACCCAGGGTAGTGATGTAGACAAGAGTCTTACTGGTATGAACACCTCTAGGACACCCCAGTGTGAGGATAGAGGACATGATGCAGACACTGCCAGTACCTCACAATTTGAGTGTGTTCATTGAAGTGATCGACCAAGAAAGTTACCACGGTACTTAAATGATTACAAATGAAAGTGATTGCTAACTTATGTCAAGTGCAATTTCATGAATCTTTAGGAAGAGTTATGCTTATAACACTTTCATTACTGCGATCCTTAACTGGATGTGATGTATGACCTCGGTGCCCTGTACGCAGGGTCACCCTTATCATTACATAAGTACAGTGATGTTTTATTTTAATTATTCGTTATTACTATAATTTGTATGATATTTTGTATCCTTAAGATGTTACCTACAAATGCTTATGGAAGGAGATGTGTTGTAGTCCTCTCTTTAAATAGTCACTGAACCTGTACATTCTACTCACCGACTCGTGGGTGGTGACAAAGGCAACGTTGGAAGGCATGGCGGTTGGAACTCTACTGGAGGATGGAGCAGGGAGTAGTCTGATGAGCTGCGCTATGTGGTGGAATAAAGAAGTTAAGAGTCAACCAGCCTCTTTAATCTGAACAGGTTTCTTGGTTGTTTTAGGTGTCTGTGTCAACGTCTCAATGCACACTTCTCTCCCAACAGGATCTCGTGGTGCCTCGATTGGCCTTTCCTGTAACCTCCAACAGTGCTGCAATGCACAAGAGATAATTGGCAGTAGGACCGTTGGGCAGGCTCCACACTGCAACATGCTGAGTTTCTTTTTGCACTTCGTTTCTACGTATTGCATTCTTCACTGTTATTCATGAGCCATCAAGTTTCAGGGCTTCATCAAGGCTACCCACTACACTATGAGCATCTTGCGCTTACAGCACCATTTGTAACGCACATAGTTCTTAATCTGAGCCAGTGGTTGCCGATGGCAGCCACCGGCACTCATTTTTGGGGATCGGCACTTCTTTTATCTATTCAGACATTTCCTGAGACCAACAAATGGAAAAAAGCACAATGGGGAAAGGAGAAGGAAGAAAAAGGCGGAAAAAAGTCACAAAAGGAGAAAACAGGAACCCACAAGAGTGAGATAAACAGGCAGGAAGTGGATTAAAGATGACTGGGGTGGTTTGAAGCCTACATAAGGAAATGTTACTTACCTGTAATCATAGTTCTCGTGAGCACTGAATAATCCAGACCACATGCGGGGACCCCGGAGCATTAACAAAATATATGCATATAAACATATATATATATATATATATACATATATACATATATACATATATACATATATACATATATACATATATACATATATACATATATACATATATACATATATACATATATACATATATATATATATATATATACACACGCATACACCAATGCATGTTTAACAAATCCAAGGACTAGTCCTGTGTAAACATACATCAATATATATATATATCAAAATTATTTCCAAACTCCATTACGAAAATGAAAACCGGCACTCGTGCTCAAGGGAAGCAAGCCTGTTTATTGGGTTAAGCTACCCCAGATGCAGGAACACAGAAACACGTTTCGGCAGTACAACTGCCTTTTTCAATCTGCAATCCACCATCTTGATGCTCCATTTAAAGTTAAAAACACAATAAACATAGAGAAAATACTATACACTTTGATAGCAATTTTAAAAGGGCTCGTTTAGCAATGTGTGACATTTAAACACTAAATAAATGCAGCATGTTTCTTTTGCTTCTCAGAATTATTTCACTTAAGGCTCATTAGTGAGTCATTTCGAAAAGGAAGTAATTAAAATATCTAATTCGTATTAGGGACATGTAAAACCGTTAAGATGGCACCAGTTTAAGGTTGGTGGACGGGGGCTGTGAGTGTGCAAAGAACTATCAAATCAGTCTGCGTGAAAGGCACAGTAGAAGGACAATAAATGTTTCGTTTTTCCAATGAGGGATTGTCCATAAGAGATCTTAAGAACTGTTTAATTAAAGGAAAACGAAAGGATCATCATATGTTATAGTGCCTGGCAGACATGGCGGCTAAAGAATAGTATTCACACTAAGAACTGTGCTAGTCCTTTGTTGCTGCCTGTGATTTCGGTTCCACCAATGAGAAGAACAGAGATGCAATTTAAAGCTTGCGAGACTGTAATGGTTTTTGTCATTGAGCACTGAGGAAGACAAAGGTGCCGAAATGCATTTGCTCTACTGAATAAACAGAAGTCCCGAGAGTGCTTTGTGCCTGTGTTTGGAGCGGTTATATACATATATATATATATACACACACATATATATATATATATATATATAATGCATATAACTATGCAGCCGAAAGCCCAAAATAAGGCTCAAATATGCCAATATTACATTGCATTTTTTCTTTAAAAATAAACATATATAACCACATTTCCATGACATAGTGAAAAGGTACTCTCAACGTATTTGAACGTAGTCTTTACTTTTGAAGAAAAAGGCAGGGTGATAGCAGGCAAATTTAGCCCAGAAGGCTGCATATAGAACACACATCAAAAAATGGTGCCGTGCCTTTAAGACCTCCAGGACCTCCAGACTCCCATCATGCCCCACAGGTGACAGTTAGGTCAGGTCTTTTTAACAGCGTATTACAATGTACAGTGATCATAGGAGACAGAGTGCTATTATAAGCAAAGTATTCGTCCGGGGAGAAGGGAGGGTTGTTTATGACTTTGGTATACCCCTGGAAGAGAACTAGGATTACAGGTAAGTAACTTATCCTTCTCTTCCAGGGGATACTCATCAATAGTCATAAGCACTGAATAGAGTAGCAAGCCCATCCCCAGAACTCTGCGGACAATTACCATCATAGACACTCTGAACAACATGTTAATCAAACAAATTCCTCAAGGAGGCTAGCCCAAATTGGGTGTCCGCCCGAGTGTCAGAATCTGGGCAGTAATGGCCGGCAAAGGTGTGAACTGAGCGCCATGTAGACGCTTTGCATATATCTTGAATGGGTACATTCCTGAGAAGAGCCATAGTAGCGGCTTTACCTCTTGTACAGTGAGCCTTTGGCTTGCCAGGGAGCTGCTTATGAGCTATCTGATAAGATAATGTGATACAAGATACTATCCATCTAGCGATGGACTGCTTAGAAGAAGGGAAACGAGTATGCATTGGACCATAGTTTACAAAAAGGCGGTCCGACTTTTTTATGTCCTTAGTCTCATCAAGATAGAATTTGAGCACCCTTTTCAGATCAAGTGAGTGTAACGCCCTCTCAGGCGGAGTGGTAGGATTTGGAAAAAATGTGGGTTGAGTGATTGATTGGTTGATATGAAAATCCAAGATCACCATAGGTAGGAAACTCAGGTGCGTTCTCAAAACCACTCTGTTAGCATGGAAAACAAGATAAGGCTCTGTAGAACGTAAGGCCTGAATCTTGCTCACTCTGTGAGCAGAGGTAATTGCCACCAAAAAAGCAGCCTTCCAAGATTGGTGCTGCAGAGAAGCTTTGTGAATGGGTTCAAAGGCAGGGTTCAAAAGGGGGCATTAATTTCGAGAGAACTACATTAAGCTCCTAGGGAGGGGAAGTTGACCGAATTGGTGGGTAGACCTTTTTTAGCCCTTCTAGGAAGTCTTTAACAACTGGCATTTGAAAGAAAGAGGCCTGAGTAGGAGACTTTCTATAAGCTGTAATTGCTGCCAGATGTACTCTAATAGAGGAGAACTGTAAACCTGCTTTAGCCAAGTACAAAATATATGACAGAATAACCTGTTCTTGACCCAGGATAGGATTATGTTCGTCAGCTGTACACCACAGATGGAAACGCTTCCATTTGAAAGCGTATGAAATCCTCGTAGAAGGCCTTCTCGCTTCCTTTAAAATCTGCATACAGTCCTGCGAGAGGCCTAGGTGACCATATTGGAGGAACTCAGGAGCCATGCTGTCAATCTCAGTGATGGAAGGTTGGGATGAAAAACCTTCCCTCCGGACTTGGTTAACAGATCCGGATGGCATTGCAACATGCTGTATTGCATCTTGGAAAGATGTAGAAGGTCCGGGTACCACCACTGGCGAGGCCACTCTGGCGCGATCAGGATCATCTCTGTCCTGGATCTGTAGAGTTTGTTGATCACCAGTGATATGAGAGGGACTGGTGGAAACACTTAGAGTAATTTCTCTGACCAGTCGATCAAAAGTGCATTTCCTCTGGAGCCTGGTTGAGGGTACCTGGATGCGAAGGGGCGGCATTTTGCGTTTGCCGCGTCTGCAAATAGATCGATGCCTGGATAACCCCATCTCCGAAAGATGTTGTGTGTTACCTCGTCTTTTAGCACCCAGTCGTGCGCTTTGGCGAAGTTGTGGCTTAGGTCGTACGCTTGCACATTGAGAGTGCCTGGGAGGAGAACTGCTGATATGGACATGTTCCTAGCCAGTAGCCATTTCCAAATCTGAGCCTCCAGAAACAGGGGTCTGGATCTGTACCCTCCCAGTTTGTTCAGGTAGTACATCATTGTGGTATTGTCTGTCTGAACCAACAGGGAACGTGACTTTATGGAGGGAAAAAACGCCTTGAGAGCCAGATGTACCGCTCTTCGTTCCAACATGACGATGTGGTAGGTTTTCTCCTTTTCTGACCACATCCCCTGAACCTGAAGAGGTCCCATGTGAGCACCCAAGCCCTGAAGGTAAGCATCTGTGACGAGTGTTTGTTTGGAGAGTTCCAGGTGGAACGAAACTCCTTTCAGCAAATGAGGGCATTGCATCCACCATCTTATTGTGACTTGGACTGTGTGAGGAATAGTTATGGTGTCCTGTCAGCAATTGGAGATTTGAGACCATTGGTCCTCTAGTGCTTCTTGCAATGGTCTTATCTGTAGCCTGGCATTTGGAACAATGAATATGCAGGAGGCCATCGAGCCCAGCAGAGAGGATACCTGTCTGGCCGTGGGATGAGGTGTTCGTAGGAGAGTACAACATTTGTGGAGTATTGATGATAGTCTCTCCCCCGAAGGACACGCTCTTGCGTTTGCATCGTCTACGGTAGCGCCCAAGTAGTGTATCCTTTGAGTTGGATTGAGGATAGACTTCTTGAAGTTGACGCACAGACCCAACTGATTTAAGAGTTGAATGCAGTACTGCAGATGTCCCTGCAGGAGACTGGGAGAGGCACTCTTGAGCAACGAGTCGTCTAGATAAGACAAAGATTTTTCGTTTTCGCAGGAAAGCCGCTACCACTGCCATGCACTTTGAAAAAGTGCGAGGAGCAGATTTGAGTCCGAAAGGCAGGACTTTGAACTGGTAGTGGTCTGACTATCCTGAATCGTAGAAACTTCCTGTGCTTTCGAGAAATTGGGATGTGAAAAAAAGCATCCTGAAGGTCTATGGAGCAGATCCAGTCTCCTTGATGGATGTGTGGAATGATTTGGTGCAGTGCCAACATTCAGAATCGCTCTTTGACAACAAATTTGTTTAAAAGTCTGAGATCGAGTATAGGCCTATACTCCTTGTTTGGACCTTTCTTTGGAACCAAGAAGTAACAGGAATAAATTCCCTGCCGATGTTTCCAAGGAACTTTTTCGATGGCAGGTTTTTGTAACAAGATGGAGACCTCCGCTCGAAGCAGCTTTAGCCGATGTTCTGGAGTTTTCCGAGGAGGTACTGTCAGAGGTGGGGATTTGAATCTGATTGAGTACCCATACGGCACAATATTGAGTGCCCAGTTGTCTTGCGTTATCTTGTGCCACTTGTTATACTTCCCCCCCCCCCCCACCGGAGTGGGTAAGAGCCAGGGGAAGCAAGTACTCACTGCTTGGGCTGTTTTGTGCTGCTGCGCTTATGACCCGATTCGCTACAAGCCCTCTTTCATGCAGGATCTCTTAAAAATCCTGTCGATCTTCTTTAGGTAACTTTTCAGTAAACCTATCTACGGCGCCTCGAACTTGAAATTAAAAAACTCGAAGTGGATATGTGGGCTGCCGATTCTGGTGTCAAACGTGCCGCACTCCGCGCAAAGATCACAGAATACACCGACACTGCGGACCGGGAGGTAAAATTCAGGGGCAAATATTTCACGGCCCGCCGATATGGGGAGGGTGAACGTCCTGGCCGAGCGTTGGCGAACGCTATTAAGACACCTCGGTTTTCTAGCTACGTCCTGGATGTGGTGGATTATGGGGGGGGGAGGGGGGGGAAGAGGTTTCGGGATAGCCTTGATATACTAAACATATTTACTACATACTATAAGGAACTATATAGCTCGCAGCGTACAACTGCCCCCGACTTCTCTCCCTATCTAAAAGATATAACTCTTGGTTGGCTGGGGGACTCTCAGCGCGAGTTCCTAGCGGCACCATTCGAGGATGATGAACTACGCGAGGCCATAATGCATATGGCATCCGGGAAGGCGCCGGGTTCCGATGGTCTCCCCATTGATTTCTATAAAATGTATATTGATCAGCTGCTCCCGGTACTGAAGGAGGTCTTCACGGTAGCCCAAGAGACACATTTTACCCGCTTCCATGAGAGAGGCGTTAATAACGTCATTATTAAAGCCGGGCAAACCTGCGGATCGTTGTGAGTCTTATAGACCACTCTCTCTTATAAATACAGATGCGAAAATCTTGGCTAAATTAGTGGCAAACCGTCTTAGCCTACTTATGGATAAGCTGGTTCTCCCAGACCAGGCAGGGTTTATTCCGGGAAGATCCACCTCCCATAATCTCAGGACGTTATTCTCTATTTTACAGGCAGTGGACCCTCGGTTGCAGCTGGTAGCAATATTCCTTGATGCCTCTAAGGCCTTTGATTCAGTGGAATGGGACTACCTCTTCACCATCTTGCAGTGTATGGGACTTCCCATTGGATTCATATCATGGATCCGGCTCTTATACACCGCGCCCACGGCGAAGGTCTTGATTAATGGACATACCTCTTCCTCATTTTCTCTGTCTCGAGGCACAAGACAGGGGTGTCCGCTCTCGCCCCTTCTTTTTGCCCTAGTCATGGAACCCCTGGCAGCAAAAATAAGACATCTCCCTTTACGCGGATGATGTTACCCTCTATATTAAAGATCCATGCCAAAATCTTAATCCATTATTACGTGAGTTTGTTAAATTCGGCGGCCAATCAGGTATCCACATTAACTGGTCTAAATCACAGATTTTCCCACTAACTAGCTCGGTCATCCCCTTTGAAACAGATTTTCCGCTCGGGTGGTGTGAGGAAGACGCCAAATATTTGGGGATCCGCGTAACGACGGATCGGGATGAATTAATGCGAATTAATAATGGGTGTGCAATGGAACACATCACAGGATGCATTACTCGTTGGATCGCACTTCCCTTAACTATGGCTGGGCGCATCTCCCTTATCAAAATGGTAATCCTCCCAAAGTTTCTATATCTCTTTCTTAACATCCCCTATGATCCTGGACGACACTTCTTCGCCTCCCTGCGGTCAGAATTGATTCGTCTGGTATGGGGCGGTAAGCAACCGCGCATAAAGTGGGACACATTAATGCGGCCTTATTCACATGGAGGCTTTGATATACCTAATTTCGAATTATACTATGTAAATGCCCAGGCACATTACGCACATTGGTTCCATCCACCTCGCTACACGCCTCATGTCGCCACTGAACACTGGCTTGCAGACCCTACCCCACTCGATGGCGTCATTCTTTCTCGCGCTGCACCCCGTGGACACAGTCCATCTTCTGTAGATTGCACGCTCACAGCTTGGTCTCGCATCCTAACTCATGTACACGCGCCCTGTTTATACTCCCCCCTCCTACCACTCACATATCACCCAGACATATCACTATTGCAAGAAGGCCTCTTCAAGAAAGTTGCGCGTACATGGAACATTCGTTGCTGGGGAGATCTATATACTAATGGCAAGTTCCGCACCCTCCAACAACTGTGCCCTGATCCCCCACCGTCCACTATGGAAACGTTCTTATATGCTCGCCTTCGGCATGGCATTCGAGCTAGTAGCTCGGCATACCCCTCAGAGCCTGCAACACTGGCCCCTCTACACCATGTTTTACGTGCTCCCACTGCTTCACACTTGGTCTCCACACTTTACCACACGCTATATCGGGACGTTGAGTATGCCCCGTGCCCGGCTCGCGCCGGGTGGTCGACGGAACTGGGTCAGGATCTCACTGATGCACAATGGCTGTACTGCTGTAAACAGACAGAGCAGATCTCTTCTAATAGCAGGCTCCGAATTATTCATTATAGGTTCCTGCACCGTAGCTACTATACCCCGGTTAAGCTCCATAAATTTGGGTTACGGGACACGCACAGTTGTGACAGGTGTAGAGTGGAAAATGCCGACTTTCTGCACCTGGCCTGGGATTGCCCGGAGATACATACCTACTGGAGTCATGTCCTCGCAGCACTGGATTCCATGATCTCTGTACCTATCTTGAGATCCCCACTTGTCACCCTTCTAGGATACACTGAACAACTACCAGCCAAGCACCGAAAATTTGTGTCCTTCTGTCTCGCTCTGGCTAAACGGCGGATAGCCTGCCGATGGGGAAGGGGCCGGGCACCCAAATTTAAAGATTGGCTATCAGACATGATTTTATGGCAAGATCAATTATGGCACATATGCCAAACTGCTCCCACGCTCCTCTCGTCCCGTGACATTTGGGGCCCACTACAGACATATCTATTGGAGCACCCCTACACTGCTACGGGCATGTCCTAACGCCTAGTCTTACTCCCCACTGAATGTGACTACCAATGTATGACTTGACTTTCCTTAATGGTACTTCTGTCGTAACCTAATTATATCAGTACATAATGCTATACCCCCTGACGATCCAACTCTGCTGCAGTTTGTAATGGCAAATCTAGGATGACTCGTTTGCTCTTTGAATTACTGAAGTTCCTTGACAATGTATAAGCGTCCTCACTGTTAAACTATGTATCTGTCTGTTGTCACTTATGTATTCTGATCTCTGCTTGATATATGGTTACTTCTGCTCTAGCTGTGTGTCCATCGTACATATTGAATCTTGATTGTATGTTTATTGATGGAAAATTTAATTTAAAAAAAAAACAAAAAAAAACTTCTCAGTAAACCTTGAAAGAGTCCCATAACGAGCGGTCATAACTACCCAACAGAGCGGAAGCGCTAGCAACCTTCATGTAAGAGGAAGAGGTGTTACATATCCTCTTACCGATGGAGTCCATGGCTTTGCTGTCTTTATCAGGAGGGACTGCAGAAGAGGAAGCCCCCATGTGCGCTTTCCTTGCTGCTGTTACAATAACAGAATCTGGTGGAGGATTAGACCTCAGAAACAGTGGGTCCTGTTCAGGGGCTCTGTATTTCTTTAGTATACGTGGAGGTGCTGCTCCAATTGAAGCCGGAGTTAGAAAGGTATGGAGCGCCGGTTCTACCAGCCCAGGAACCAAAGGAAGCAGAGGTCAATTGGAAGCACTGTGATGAAGTGTCTTGAACATGGCAGACGTTGATGGGGTAGAGGAAGGCATCTCAATGTTGAGCTTCGTAGCCCCTCTACATAGGACCTCGTTAAAGGGAATGATGTCATCCACTGGCGGTACTCTGATAGGCAGAGTAGACGACAACGTAGGAGAGTGATCAGCCACAGAACATCTGGAGTCAGTGGACCATGATGGAGACCTGCGTCTCTGCTTTCTAGGCGTATGGTGTTGAGATCTAGACTTGGAGCGCCTAAGAGGTAACCTTGATCTATGCCTCCTTGCAGCTAGAGATCTTTGAGGCGATTTAGTAGTTGGCGTGGTTGAGTGCACTTGCCTATCAGAGGTCCAAGAAGGTGAATATATTTGAGAATAGTCAGACCCAGGGCTAACTCTTTGTATTTTCCACTCCTTTATACACTTCAACCATCTCAAGGATAGATTGATCAGAGGAGAATGCTGTTCTTGAGCCGGGGAACCCTCCGGCGTGATTTGAACAATCCTTAGGCCCAGGGAGGATGAAGCACTCCTCGACGTTATTCCCTTAGACGTGAGTTTCAGTCTCCTGAATTTCCCTCGACGTCAAAGGATCCCTCGACGTCGGTACTGGTGACCGAGTTATTCTCTGTCTCTTAGCCGGTGGAGACATACGGGAGGATCGACATCACCCTTCTCGTCAAAGGTGACCTCCTCGACGCCGACCTCCTCGATGGCGATGATAGAGCTAGCCCTGCCGTCGGTGACATAAAATCAGATCGACTACGAACAAGGTCTACCACAGTCGTAGTCTTCGACGTCGACTCCGTCAGTGTCGTCTTCGATCTTTGAGGTGTCCTCCACGTCGGTGGTGTCCTCGACGTCGGCACCGGGGACTTTGACGGCTGCCCATGTCGGCTATGAGTCTTCGATGTCAAGCGTCTATACTCCGCCTTTGTAGGAGAAACAGACTTGGACCGTCGACGAGGAGAGGTCGACGTCGGCCGATGAGAAGCGGACGCCTGTCCAGCTTTAGACTTACTTGCCATGCCTGGCGTCGACAGGTTGGTCGATGTCGACTGTCTTCCCGTCGACGACTTAGAAGCTGAGGGAGAGCAAAGGGGTCATTTCGACGTTGATCTTTCTCTCAACGGCGAATCCGACCGATGTCTTCTTTTTTTTCCCCCTTTTTCTTGTGCTCTGACCTTACTTGAGAGGAGGGCTCTTTGGAGGGATGTCCTTCCAGGCGAACTTTAAGACTCCTTTTCTCTCTGCATGGCATGAAGCATGATCTTCTCCCTTTCGCGAAGAGTTCTTCTAGAAAACTGCTGGCAGTAGTAGCACCTGTCAGGTCTGTGTGAGGATGGTAAGCACACAATGCAGACCGAGCGCGGATCAGATTTTGCCATTTTCTTCCCACATGAAGGTCACTTATTAAATAAGGCTGGCATTTGACAGAAAAAATTGCTGGAAAAATCAGAAAAAATGATAGAATAGTACTACTAGTACTAAAAAAAATATCGAGTGAAATCAAAACAGTCTACTTCAGAAAACCAATTAGTGAGAGAAATCCACTAACTGATGAGCTCAATGCTCCAGGATCCTCACAGAAGAAGCCAGAAAAAAAAAGAACTGACCTGTCACCTGTGGGGCATCATGGGAGCCTGGAGGTCTTAAAGGCATGACGCCAGTTTCTTGATTTGTGTTCTATATGCAGCCTTCTGGGCTAAATTTGCCTGCTATCACCCTGCCTTTTTCTTTGAAAATAAAGGCTATGTTCAAATAAGTGGAGTACCTTTTCGCAATGTCATGGAAATGTGGTTATATATGTTTATTTTAAATGAAAAAATGCAATGTAATATTGGCATATTTGAGCCTTATTTTGGGCTTCGGCTGCATAGTTATAGGATATATATATATATATATATATATATATATATATATATATATATATATATATATATATATATATATATATATATATATATATATATATATATACCGCTGCCTCTGCATTTGTTAAAAGCCAGTGATCAAGAGTGACAGCGCTCGAAACGCGTTTGGCAGTTTTAAGATGGGAGTGAGGGCAAGTTGTGGCTGCTGCTGCCGGATATTGTGTGCAGTAACCCTTCCTTGTGTGACGTCTCCATGAGGGCAACCTTCTTGTTTCAATGTTTTGCAGCTGGTCCGGCCGCGGAGATGTCCCGCCACTGGTTTTTGCGGATCCTTGGTGCTCGCAACAGCGCGCACCCTCTGGAGTGGAGGGGGCCTGACCTCCGGAATATATTGGTGAGCGGAACAAATTGCACCTCTGATACTTCCACCCAGAGGAGGCAAAAACATTGTGGTACAATCCCACTGGGGTAAAATTGCATATGGAGAAAGAGGGACCCACTGGGGTTTTTTATGGAACTCAAGTCTGGGCAAATTATTTTGACTATTAATACCACAATGCCTTGATTGCGGACGCCCATTGGGGCAGGACTTGTATATTTGAATAAAATGAGCTTCCGATCAAATACCGCTGCCTCTGCATTAGTTAAAAGCCAGTGATCAAGAGCGACAGCGCTCGAAACGAGTTTGGCAGTTTTTAAGATGGGAGTGAGAGGGAAAGTTGTGGCTGCTGCCGCCGGAGGTTGTATGCAGTAACCCTTCCTCATGCGACGTCTCCATGAGAGCAAAATATATATATATATTTGAAACAAAGTCCCAATCCCTCCTATTGCCAGAGGGAACAGCAGCGGGTACGGACCTCTCATTACTCTTGTAAGAATTCGCAACCACACGGGGTTTCGGCTGGCAACGTCTTTATTAACAGCAAGTATAGACAGACAAGTGTCCGCCCCAGACGCGTTTCGATCGCAAAGCGATCTTGATCACTGGACGCGCTGCTGACGGACCACCATATTTAAGTACCGTGCAACCAATAAAAATAAGCTCATGTGACATTTTTAAAAAAACAGACTCAACTATAGCCATATACGTTTGAAATTGAATAAAAATATATATAATATGTCTAATGTTAGCTCCCTTTTAAATCTATCTTTATCCTGAGTCGCATCTCATTTATATGAATGCTGCTCTTGATTATATTGTATTATACACTAAATCTGTGCTGCAATTCCCGGGCCAGTGCCCCTTTGTGACTTGCAGCTCAGAATAGATGTATCATATTCATACAACGACAGAGTTAAAAACCTTCAGAGCGACATATGTGATATTGCATAAAAATGATTCATTTCATCTCTGACTGTTGAGTAAAAAAAAAAAAAGGAGAAAGAAATTTATTTGTGTCTAATGTGATAAAAACCTTTTCTATATTGCCTATGTTACACCTATTAAAAACTTATAAATGGTAAGGGTGTGCAAAAGAGCGCTATTTACAATATAACCATCCGGTTATATTATTTAAAGTGCAAGTGCTATACTAATTATAAAGTGCTTGGACTGGATGTTTTCTCTAAAGTGCTAGTGCTACAACAATTTCATACATTAAATAATTCATTTTTATTCAAGCCTCGAGAGGTGTGGGACGATAAAAAAATCTCTCAACTTCATATTTCTATATTTCAGACAAAGGAAACAAAATGACAGCAATATCTTAGGCAAATGCATTCAGTATATGGGATTACTCACAATCATAGGTCCATGGTTAAAATGATGTTGTTACAAATATGATAAATACATTAAAATATTTTTTCTCTCTAAGAACCAGCCTATAAAAAGTTGTGCAAATCCTCACTGTTGTTCAGCCCATTTGGCATCCTGGTATCTAATGTTAATATGAATGAAGAGTAACTGACGTAATGTTTTTTCCCTATTACCTCTGCGAATCTTTAAGGGCACTGCGCCTATTACATAATATCGGAGATCCTCAATTTTATTACCATGGACTGCCTTGAAGTGTCGAGCGACGGGGTAGTTTGGATCCGAATTGATAATTGCCTTTATATGTTGCAATATCCTATATATATAGTATTGGTCATATTTGCACGGATAAAATGTTTGGCCCATGCCCTAGGAGTGAATAATTATGTAGACTGTGGGAGATGTCCATGCCACACAGCGCACATCCTTGTATGTGTGTCCAGCGCCAGTCGTTTACCAAATGACCTGGCCTCTTAAGCACTGTTAATATATGCACTTTGTACTTATACTCCCTAGACTAAAATGGTGTATATAGTGATGACTTTGCCACTTGGCGCTAGTATTGTTTTTGCACAATTTTAATTTAGGGTTATGTCCTAAAGAAAGGATCACTACGATGATTTGTGTATGCCGTATTAATGTGTGTAAATGTGTGTCTAACGATAGTCGTCTCTACCTCGAGTGACTACATTACGATGATTCCTTTGGGACAGACACACAGCCCCCATGAGCAGTTGACGTGCTTTAATCAAATATCTAGTAGGTTGGGGATATTTATCTCTGTATAAACCATATAGCAGGGGGATGGGACAACTCATTTTGCCCGGTAACATTGGCAGACATATTTGAAGTGGTGTGTATATCTTCGTGTCTTCATCCCTTTTCTACACCTTCTGTGCCCTATATTATGATGTAATAATATAGAAACTGTATGATCCAAAACGAAGTATTTGTACTCGTAAATTGTACAGAATATGTTGGAATGACTCGCTGTATATAGAAGCTTGATTTCTAAAAATGGCCGCCACATTCTCTGTGCTAACTACCAGGTTCATTGCATAGAGTCCTCTTTTCATGTCTATTACCACAGTACCGAGACTATGTATTGCACTGTTTTTTTCCACGCTCGTGTGATCAAGGAAGTTTCTTCCGAAACGTGTTACTTTGAGCAATAAACTACCCTTTCATTGCATCCTGAGCGCGCGAATTATTGGATTTTGGGTGTATGGAGTTTGATGCCGGCTCAGCTCTACCGGCTGTTTCGCGCCACCGAACCACGGGCGGAGATCCCAGGAGGAGCATCTGAACTCTGAAAGTAAACGGAGGGATCTGCCGGCCGCCTCGAATTGGAAATCACCGAGAGGATTGAATTTACGGAGTATCTTGGCGCGTACTTTGGATAACATTCCAGCCGGCGTCCCAGAGGTAAGCCTCGTACCGGGGGGTGTATTCTGGGGCCAGCGCGGTCACACGCATTGGCCCTACGGGGTGCAACACCGGGGGTGGCGTCTCTGGCTGGCCGATCGGGAGGGTTACAAGAAGGGAAAATGATGGGGATATGGCAGATGCCAGTCACGGCACGTTAGCCGAATTTCACCTTTACACTCCGGAAACATTCAGGAGTCCCGCTTCGCCACATACGCGCAGGAGGAGGAAATAGGCGGCATTCGGAACCTCCACCATAGGAGGGGAATTCTTTGGAAGGGAAATTTATTTTACAAAAAACACGAAATCGGGGGGGTGTCATCCCATTTGAGTGCAAGAGTATTCAAATCCGAAGCGAACTGACAAGGGTCACTTCTTATTTTCTGCACATCATGGAAGAAGAAACGCAAAGACGAATGGCAGCACAGACATTACTGGCACGTGCTCCAGGCAAAATACAAAAGTGTGGCAACAACTCAGAACAGTGACACTGCACTGAGTACCCAACTGAAAAGATATGAGAAACTCAAGAAATCAGAAACCTCGAAGTGGTGGGAGGCAATCTCCCTCCAAGACTACGTGGACAAAAGTACGGTCCCACGGGGGCTCCGCATATATACCACGCCTTCTTACGAATCGCCTAATCCACGGATGTTCGAGGAATGGGCGGAAAATTCTGCCACAAGCTCAAGGAACATGCTGTGCATATTGGTCAAGTATGCATGGGAAGATATGGAGACAATTATGAAGGAAATCGCGGAATTGGAAGAGGAATTCAAAAAGAACACTGACCAAGCAACTGTGACAAAGTTTAAAGAAGATCTTAAAGGTAAACTGATCCAATACGAAGAAGACATCAAATTAAGAAAACAAAGAAAACTTCAACGCGACTGCGCGGACTATGAGAGCGGGCGGATCCTGACCTACAGTAGGAAGTACGATCACTTGTACAATTTTCAACCAGTAGGAGCTAGAACCAAAACACAACAAGATGGGAAGAACATACCTACACCTACTATAATGAACAGTGACTCGGAGACAGATTTCTCTGTGCACACCGCAAGCACATCCTCAGAAGTAGAGATTATCACCAGACCAGCCACTTTTTTGGACGAATACCGGACGCTGAGGAGGGGACGGCAAACGGTGAAATCTACCCCCCAACTGACACCAAGAGGGAGAGGACAACGGGGAAGAGGAAGAGGCAGGGGCGGAGTAAACAACGACGAAGCCGACGAAAACAAAGGATACAGAAAAGGAAACGAATCAAAGCCAGTGGGAACCGGACATGGGGGCTCGAGGGAGAAGAAACAACAATGATGGACAGCACTATGGTAAATAAAACTATAATCAACCTTACAAGCCGTTTATTATCCTTTCTTGAAAAGAAAACCCTGTGCCTAGGCTTAACATTCTGCCCAACTGAAATCTTTAATTATTCCAACACTAGAATTGATATATTCAAGTTTTTTAGAAAATTAAAACTTACTAAGTGGCATACCCTTAAGGGGAACAAGGCGAATGACATTACTGAGAGGAATAACACCAATCCCACCAATCTCACAGTAGGGGACACTAATATGCTCGTGACAATGCAAGAATTGGAATCCAACAATGAGGTTGGAGCAAGTGGCAGTATTTTTTAACATGAATGAAATTCAGAACATCACAACGGATAGAGCAGCCACCACCTCATTCAAACCAGCTCCACTTTCTATCCCAATCTACCGCATAACAGATACATTCCACGATGTAGTAACCAAAGCTCTACTGAAATGCAAACATAAAAGAACCAGCCAAGGCGCTGGGTCCTGTAACTTGACAACCAAACAAAAAGATATCATTACATCATTGGCCTACCGGAAGATTGCCGCAAATCCGTAGTCCATGCCACAGTGACATTGAGGCTAGACTACGCAAATGGCTTATATCTCAGCCTTCCTAAATATTCTATCTGCCGCCTCCAGATGATACAGAATGCGGCTGCGGGACTGGTCAGACGCATACCGTTTCGACACCATGTCTCTCCGTATTTACATGCGCTCCATTGGCTCCGGGTAGCCAAAAGAATCGAATTCGAGGCCATGACTTTGGCTTACCGGGCTCTCAATGGAAAATGCCCTGGCTATCTTAAACACAGACTCTGCGGTTATAAGCAAAATCGAGCATTGAGGTTGAATTCCCAAAATTTGCTTTGTATTCCCCGCTTTGTGAAAGCACGTCTGGGTGGTAGAACGCTTACAGTTAGAACGGCCATAATGTGGAACGCCCTGCCTGGGAACCTCCGCCAGGCTAAATCAGAGACCTGCTTCCGAAAGGCCTTGAAGACTTGGCTCTTTAGGGCTGACTAGTTTGGGTTTTAGTGCCGTAGCGTTCTTTTTTTTGCGTGCATTACCTGCTGCTACAGCGCCGGGACACCTCTGCTTGAGGTAGCTGTTGCGCTATATAAGCTCCAGTATTATTATAGGGATATTGTGATTCGCCCAGCTGATAAAGGTGGCAACATTGTGTTACTAAGCAAAGAGATGTACATTGCGGAAGCACATACAGTTCGAAAACAATAGATTTTACCACAGATGTAATACCAGAACATATGACAGTATTCTGACCACTTGGAAAAAACTATCGGAATGGCAACAAGAGGGCATCATTACATGGGAAGAATATCTATTCCTGAAGAAGGACCATCCCAAACTTCCCATCATATACTTTCTGCCGAAAGTACACAAGAACCCTGTGGTCCCCCCCGGGAGACCAATTGTATCATCCCTGGGGAGTGTTTTCGAAAACATTTCTAAGTATGTAGACCATTTTTTGCAAAACTATGTCACAATACTTCCATCTTATGTAAAGGATACCAAAGACTTTTTGTGCAAAATAGAAGGAGTACAGTGGGAAGAAAATGACATATTTATCACCTTAGATGTCTCCAGCCTCTATACCATCATTCACCACGACCAAGGTATCCGTGCATGTATCCATTTCCTTAATGAGAGGAACATAATGTATCTTGAACACACCACTATGCTTATTGATATGATGTACCCATGTCTTCAAAACAACATTTTTATGTTTAACGGGGAGCTATTCAAACAAGTACTAGGGACAGCTACATGCTTTGCCCCTAGTTTTGCCAATCTGTTCCTAGGCCTGTGGGAGGAGGAGATAAGGGATGACAGTATTCCCATGATTTCGAAAAAGTCAAAATCTGGTTGCGCTACATCGACGACCTTTTTCTGATATGGAAAGGGAGTGAACAAGAGGCCATAGAATTCATTTCCAAATTGAACACCAACACTTATACCATCATACTTACACACACTATAAGTAAGGAAGAAATAGAATTCCTGTATGTGAAAGTGAAAGCAGTTAGAAACACCTTGGAAACGAGATTGTTTCGCAAAGATACAGCAGGCAATAGTCTCCTTCCCGCTCACAGTAGCCACCCAGATACTCTGAAATGGAGCATTCCATATGGCGAGCTGCTGAGAGCGAGAAGGAACTGCAGCACGGATGAGAACTATCTTGCAGAGGAAAAGGTCATGATCTCACGATTCAGAGAACGAGGGTACCCGGAGTGGGTACTAAACAGGGCAGTGTCCAAACTGAAAACCATTGACAGGCAGTGCACCCTACAGGAAAAGGAAAAAAAGAATGAGCCTCCGGAGATGAGAGCGATTCTCACATTCAACAAAGACTCACACAAAGTACAGAAAATTCTTAGTGAGAATTGGAATATTCTCAAGAGTGATCACATCGTGGGCCCCAATATTAGTGATAGACCCAAAATCACATATCGCAAGGGCCATAGTCTTGGGTATATACTGATGCACAGTAACATTACTGAACCCCAAAACGTCACCATGCACAATCAAGGGTTTCTACCCTTGTGGCCACTGTAAGGCGTGTCGAGCTAGCCACATGGTCAAGGAATTCAGTACACCTGATTCCAATAGAAAAAGAACAATACCACAGTTTCTCACTTGTAGCACAACCTATGCTATATATATCTTGGAATGCCCCTGCCACAAACGTTATGTAGGGAGTACTACCCTTACAGCTAAAAAGAGGGTCCTAGAACACCTTAGGGCTATTAACAACAGAGATCCCCATTATCCAGTGGCAAGACACTTTGCAGATTACCATCTTTCCAACAGTTCACTCTTGAGTTACTTTGTCATAGAACAGGTATTGGTAGGTCCTAGAGGAGGCAACAGAGCTGAAACTAAGAAAAAAGGAATCCAAATGGATCCTGGACCTCGAGACTAGGTACCCTAAGGGACACAATGTGGATGAAGAACTTGCCACACATTTAATTGAAGAATAATGTTATTGTATCCCTGTGTACCTTAGTACTGTTCTAGTTTCTTAACATTCCATGATGTTTTGCAGTGTGTAATTGCTATTTTAATAGTGTATAATATACACAGTATGGTAATTGTTATTGTTGTAACATTTTAATCTAATTTTGTGTCTTATTCTTTCTTTTCCACAGGAAAGGAAGAGGCCCACCGATCGTTTGCGGGCACTTCAAGGGCCACCTACCCTTTTCTTCCCCTCTACTGGGAGTACACCACCTACCAATAGATAAGAATAGTATTTTTTATTTTTAAATTTTCACATGTAGTCACCATTTTTGTTGCCTATCCCTTGCCAGTACTTGGGTATTTAGAGGACTCTGCCACTTGGCGCTAGTATTGGTCATATTTGCACGGATAAAATGTTTGGGCCATGCCCTAGGAGTGAATAATTATGTAGACTGTGGGAGATGTCCATGCCACACAGCGCACATCCTTGTATGCGTGTCCAGTGCCAGTCGTTTACCAAATGATATGGCCTCTTAAGCACTGTTAATATATGCACTTTGTACTTATACTCCCTAGACTAAATCGGTGTATATAGTGATGACTTTGCCACTTGGCGCTAGTATTGTTTCTGCAAAATTTTAAGTTTAGGGTTATGTCCTAAAGAAAGGATCACTACGATGATTTGTGTATGCCGTATTAATGTGTGTAAATGTGTGTCTAGCGATAGTCGGCTCTACCTCGAGTAACTACATTACGATGATTTCTTTGGGACAGACACACAGCCCCCATGAGCAGTTGACGTGCTTTAATCAAATATCTAGTAGGTTGGGGATATTTATCTCTGTATAAACCATATAGCAGGGGGATGGGACAACTCATTTTGCCCGGTAACATTGGCAGACATATTTGAAGTGGTGTGTATATCTTCGTGTCTTCATCCCTTTTCTACACCTTCTGTGCCCTATATTATGATGTAATAATAATATAGAAACTGTATGATCCAAAACGAAGTATTTGTACTCGTAAATTGTACAGAATATGTTGGAATGACTCGCTGTATATAGAAGCTTGATTTCTAAAAATGGCCGCCACATTCTCTGTGCTAACTACCAGGTTCATTGCATTGAGTCCTCTTTTCATGTCTATTACCACAGTACCGAGACTATGTATTGCGGTGTTTTTTTCCACGCTCATTGTGTGATCAAGGAAGTTTCTTCGGAAACGCGTTACTTTGAGCAATAAACTACCCTTTCGTTGCATCCTGAGAGCCCGAATTATTGGATTTTGGGTGTATGGAGCTTGATGCCGGCTCAGCTCTACCTGCTGTTTCGCGCCACTGAACCACGGGCGGAGCTCCCAGGAGGAGCATCTGAACTCTGAAAAAAAAATATATATATATATATTTATTGATGTATGTTTACACAGGACTAGTCCTTGGATTTGTCAAACATGCATTGATATATATATATATATATATATATATATATATATATATATATATATATATATGTACACACACACACACACACACATATTGATATATTTATATGCATATATTTTGTTAATGCTACGGGGTCCCCGCATGTGGGCGGGACTATTCAGTGCTTATGACTATTGATGAGTATCCCCTGGAAGAGAACCTGAGTATTGGGGAGCACAGACATTTATCCGCACCAGCTGCACTCATCCTCTTACAAATTAAGCACTGCACGCGTACCAACCACAAATGCAGTGCAAAATAAAGAACATTGGTTATTGCTGCTAGGAAGTATATAAAAGTTACAAAAGTCTAAAACGACAATTGTACTTAGTTCATATCCTGTATTTTATCTCCTTACAAAAGTCTGTATGCTGGAATGAAAAAGTCCTCTGCATGTAATTAAAGTGTACCACTGCCCTGAGGGGCCAACTGTACTGATGTCTGGATCCCTAATGCTGATTTTTGATGTCACAAGCAAACAAAGATCAAGTGAGCGTGCCATGACATAGGCATGTCTTACGGATTGCAGTCTTGTTGGACTGCGGGCACCCAAAGCACTACCATTGTAGTGGTGGAAGGCTACTGCCCTCACCAGTCAGAGTGCGGTGGTGACAGCAAACCATGTAGTGATCAGGTTCTTTTCACTGGAGTAAGGCTTACCGGCTCACTAACTTTATAAAGTTCTGCTGCTGTGTGGTTAACTCACCCTAGCTGCATCAGAATAGTGTGAAGTGCTGCGCAGCACAGAAGTGGTATATCTGCACTGGGAGTGTATGTGTGCATGGGGAGAGTGCCATACAGGGACAATGCAGTGCTGAATAGTGCGTGCATGGCGTGTGCTGGTGGTGCATGTGACAGAGCGATACAGTACCCTCAAGGATGTAGTGCTGTGCAGTGCGTGCAGGGTAAGATCACGTGCTGGGTATCTGTGTAGCTGTAAGTGGCACAATACATGAAGTGTGTGGTATGTGCCCGATGAATGCATGTGCTGGGTGTTTGTGTGCATGTGAGTGGCACAGTACATGAAGGATACCTTACTGAGCAGCATGCACATGTTAAATACAAGCACGGGATTTGTGTGTGCCTCTGAATGGTACAGTAAATGGAGGATAGAGTACTGTGCAGTGCGTGTATGCTGTACACATGAACTGGGTGCATGTATGCTTGTAAATGGTACAATACATGGAGGGCCGTGGACCCCAGGCCTGCATGATGAAACAGAGTGCAGTTAGAGAGATACACCCCCTGCCCTCCCTGCTCCCCTTCAAGACAGATTTGTTGATTGCTGCATTCCTGTACGCTGGGTCGGACATACACTGAGGAGGTGAGGCCTCCCCTGTACACTTCAAAGGGTATTCTTTGAATAAGTGAGGTCACAAGGAAGGGGCCTGGGCATATCTGAGGAAGGAGATGGGGCTGCCAAGAAAATCAAACAGTAGGGCTGGGAGCCATGGGTTAATCTTTTGATACACATCACTGTGGCTGAAATCCAGGAACTCTAGTCACTCACATAGCCTGTGTAGTGGGACTATCAGCTTTAGAGACATCCCTGCAGTGACAGACTACTTTTCAAGAGGAAGAGGGAGCAGAAGAGTATACACTTTCAAAGAAACAGACCCCCAACATAAAATCGCAAAGACAGACCCTAAATCACATTTGTTGTCTGGAAATTGACTGTAAGAAAGGGAGGTTGAGACCCCCAAAGTGGTAATCTGCAAAGCAGCCAGACAGGCTGTGTGAGGAGAGACAGCTTTGCAAGACTTCTGCCTGTGACCAGGACTGGGGCCAAGGCCTGCTAGTCTCCCTTCTGGGTGAGGAGACATCACTCATGAAATCCAAGACCACCTGCCCAGGAGCCTGGAGCACCAGCTCCTGCCTGCGTGCATGACAAGACCATCGTATCCTGAGAGGAAGAGGAAAGCGTTGGTGGAGGGAAGTCCGGAAGTGGGGGTACTATAAAACACAATGTCCTGAAGAGCAGACTCAGTGATTTCGTCACAGAAATGAATTCAAGTGCCTACCTTAGTGATCTGGATGGCCCATCATCGGTTAATAACATCCCCGGAAAAACAAGGAGACAAATACTTGCAGCTAGTTAGGGGTGTTTTGGTGTGAACTGCAGGGATTTTATACTTGATAAATAGTTGGTGTCAAGTAGAGCAAAGCATCAGTTGGGTCTTATAGCTAACCTTTTTAGGTTTTTTAATGGCCTTAAGAAGGAGACTAAATCCATAACTCTTCAACATATATATCATAACAAAATCATCAAATTTGGAAAATTGCACTGAGAATCTCCTAACCTGTAGTGCAAAGGATGCCCAATAATACAGCCTAAAGTTAGGGAGAGCCAGGCCGCCTTCTGACTTAGGCAGTTGTAAAATTTCCATATAATCGACATACTCAGACAAATGAGATCATACTATCCAGTTACGTAAAGAAACCTGTCTCTACTTTACAAGGGGCATTTAAAAATAAAAATAGGATTAGAGGCATTATAGACATTTTGATATGGGTGGCACGGCTTATAGTAGGGAGATTTCAAAACCGGGATTAAATGCGGAATACAATTTGGGGAACAGAGATCAAACGTTAAATCAGAATACAACACAGCTAAATATCTTTTTGGATTTTGATCATAATTAGCCCTAAGCTTACATGGTAGAACATTTGGAGTGGTGTTAAACAAGAGAATCTCCGTTTTAGATTCATTAATATTATACCCCCGCCCCCCAACTTAGTATAAAAAGAGAGCTATGTCATCAGCGTATAATTTTCATTTAGACCCACCTGTCTTAGGGGAACGAATAAACTGGGCTAATGGGTCAATAAATAAAGCAAACAAAACTGGGGAGAGGGGGCAACCTTGTCGAATACCCCAGGTTGGGTGTACTGTATCCGCACACAAGCTATTTATAATGATTTGGGACAAGGTATTTTCATAAAGCCAAGAGATGGACGTTGTGAGCTTTCGTGGAAACTTTAATTTCTCCAAAATCTTAAACAAAAAAATCACAGCTCACAAGGTCAAAAGCTTTCTCTGTGCCCAGCAGAGCAGTCATCAGGGTATTCTCCGCCACAGACCGATCGATAAATTCTGCTAAATAATAGGTGTTGGCTTTCAGGCAGTGTCCCTGTGAAAAAACGATCTGATCTGTGTGGATTAGGCTGCTAATAATAATGTTAATAAGGTTGGCTAAAGTTTTAGTAAATATTTTATAGTCAGTTTTGAGAAGTGTTGTAGGGCGATGTGAGGATTGAGCAAATTCATCTTTCCCCTTCTTTAAGAAATTAACACCCCCTTTTTTTTTTTAGGTCGAGCCTGGGAAGCGCATAAGCTGCTCTCCGAGGCATGCTGTATTAAGAGTATGGACTTGAAGCCCCGCCCACTCTCCGCCCATATTTGTCATTGGCTTGTGTCACTGTCCTTCGTAAATGCTGGCTTTTGATTCGTTAAGTTAATAGGCTTGTTAGTCCCACCATAGTACTGCCTTGTCTTCATTTGTAACCTCCCATGACAACTCGCCCTTTTTAGGTCGAGCCTAGAGTAGCGCGCAAGCGCTGCTTCTGGCGAAGACTATGTAGGGGGTTTGAAAAAGCTGACCAGACGCTCGTGCGTCATGGCCTTTTCCCTGCGGTTACCCGCAAGCAAAAGGCCATGGTGCACGAGCGTGTGGTCACGCCCGCTGCTCGCAAGCGTGATTGTTAGCTATGTCAGATGCCAGAGCATGCTCTCTTTCCAAATGGAGGCAGCTGCATTTTCATGTGCTCCTTCGAAACGAATATCCCATCGTGCCAAAAGCAGGCGTGGTGGACCTAAAATATGTTTTCTGTGACAATCGACTTTAATGCTTATAGAAACCCACGAGGGGGGCATTTTCTTCATTTAGCCTTCGTGTTTTTGTTTCTCACGAGAGAACGGACTACGACATTAGATGGCACAATGCTTACATTTTACCTTGTGGTTCAAGGGCCGATGTCGGTGATTTGTGCGTTTGCGTTGTGATTTTGGACCCGATTGTGGGGAGCTGGTGCTTAAGATACATTCCTATTTTGGGCAGTGGCGGTTTCCCTGCCTGCGATGAATGTCGTGCGGCGAAGGTGGCGTGCGGCTATTGTGCTGGTGTGCACGGTCTTTTCTTTTGTGTGAGATTAACCGTCCTTTCATTCAGCGGCTAGAATTCGCGACAAAGTGTGCGAGTGGGTGGTGGCGGCGGGGGTGTACTGCTGAAATGGAATAGCGTCAGCGGGAGCCGTTCTTAACGAAAACTCAAGGCTCCTGTGAAGAAAGCACGCATATGTAACTCCTAAGAAACATTTTTATGCGGTATATGATTTGGTAATGCAGTGTTTTACACAAACAAATTAATGCGATAAAGTACATCGCGTGGAGTCCTTAAACAGCTTTGCTGAGCACCGCGCTGAAAATGTAAAACCCAGCCCTGTTGATAATACAGTTGGTTTTAGGTTTTATGATCTAATTTGCAAAGTAGGTCTGTTTTGTTCGTTGGAAGAATACCAGTAAATGAACAAAATGTGTATTAACTCAATGGTAATTTATTTGTCAATATCACGAAAAGCTGCCATGTTTATACCGTCTCGTAAACCCTGAGCAAGGATTCGCTTTGCGGGCAGCAAAAGCTAAAGCAATCATCTGTGGATGGCTGAATTGTATGCTTTATTCTGCTACATATTCACATTTGTTCATGGCCAGACCTAACTTTTCTCCTGAGATCCTGCTCCCGTTGGCCGCTGGTGCTTTGAAAGTGGTGAGACTTGGTACTTGCCCTGAACTCCGCCTAGTCGAGCAAACAAGCCCAAATTGCTCTTGTAAGAGGGGCTCGGAAAGGTTTGCCCCCCCCCCCTCCAACCCATTCACACGGTTGCTTTGAAAACCAGCATTGGCATAGCCAATAGGTCTCGCCTTTGGGACCTTATAAGTGTTTAGCCAAGCAACAGTTAATGTTGTTGCACCAAGGATATTGTGCTGCATAACTAAATACTTATAAGGTCCCAAAAGCGAGACCTATTGGCTATGCCAATGCTTGTTCTTCTATTGTTACACAGTATGTCTTATTTAGTCTGTAAGCACTATATTCTTTAAAGAGTTTCTCCTGCTGCAGGCACGACATGCTTTCCTGCAACATTCAGCACGCCATGCACACTTTCACTTTCCAAGCAGCCCGGAATAATGGTGGCCGCTTCTTTGAAATTAAATAGGTCTCGCCTTTACAAGAGTTTGAGCTATTGGCATTGTAAATGACAATGCCTTTTACTTATGTGTTACTTATCAAAACAGATAAGTAAAAGGCATTTTTATTTACAATGCCAATAGCTTAAACTCTCGCCAATGTGAGACCTAGTGCATTGCAAATGCTTGTTAATAAGGAGGAATGCATCCACTAGCTAAAATAGGATTGAATACAATTGTCAAAGGGGCTACTAATAAAGTGCAGAGATGTTTATAAAATTCTGCCCCAAAGCCATCCTCCGCAGGGATTTTAAACCCAGGAAGGGTTCGTCCCCATCAATAGGGTGGGCCAGACTGTCAGCAGCTTCTTGCTAGCACTGGTAATTGCACTTCTGTGGAAATGTGCTTTTTAATGAGCACACCGGTGCAGGGGTCACCCTTCTCTTGTCCACGGGTCCATAGACCAACAAAATAGAGATTGGCACTGAAGCTGGAATTCAAAATAACAAGTTTATTAATCACTCATGAGTGGGACTACGTCCACACAGCACTCTCAAGTGCTGCCTGAGGTAGTACACTGAAGTCACAGACCATGGTGCTTATATACAGAGTTTGTTGCAGAGTAAGCATGTAGTTACAAATAGAAGGTACAAGCATACACAGGAATAACTACCAACAAACATGGGCAGATGGGTGATCACTTAGTCAGCAGAGTGGGAGGGGGAACAGAACTGTTTACATCAGCGGAAATCAGTTGACAGTTATATCTTTAGCCAGGTGCATTCTAGCAGCTACATGCCTTTGCTCAGAACATTGCTTTTAGCTCAGTACAGAAGGAGTTAACTAGAGTTGATGGCACAAGCAAAATAGAAGGGCAATCAACAGTGAAGACGGAAGAATTACATAGCTAACAAAATGGATGCCACAAACAAGATGGCTTCAGCTTGTGCGAACGGATATTATTTCAGATTTCCACACTTCATGCAAAAATTGGTCTATTGAAGCCAACCCCAAACTGGAAGTTTCACCTTTGTACAGAAATAAGTATTACTGCAGAAAAATGTTTCCCATCTCTCACTGACCACAATCTGTGTGATAGGCTGATTAATCTCGGCAATTAAATTGAGATTCGATTTTTCCTTCACTGACCAAGCCAGAAAATGCCCCATTTTTTCCTCTTCCTCAGACTTAATTATTAAAAAGTAATCAATCAATCAATCAATCACGGCATTTATAGAGCGCGCTACTCACCCGGGAGGGTCTCAAGGCGCTGGGGGAGGGGGTATGTTACTGCTCGAACAGCCAGGTCTTGAGCTGCTTCCTGAAGGAGAGATGGTCCTGGGTTCGCCGAAGGTGAGTGGGGAGGGAGTTCCAGGTCTTGGCTGCCAGGTAGGAGAAGGATCTTCCTCCGGCGGTGGCTCTGCGGATGCGTGGTACGGTGGCGAGGGCGTGGCTGGTTGATCGTAGCTGGCGGGTGGGCGTGTAGAAGGTCATGCGGTCGTTGAGGTACTTGGGGCCCAGGTCGTGGAGGGCCTTGTGTGCGTGGGTGAGGAGTCTGAACGTGATTCTCTTGCTGACGGGGAGCCAGTGCAGGTCTTTCAGGTGTCCGGTGATGTGGCTGTGTCGGGGGATGTCCAGGATGAGTCGTGCGGAGGCGTTCTGGATGCGCTGGAGTCTTTTTGAAGTTTGGCTGTGGTTCCGGCGTAGAGGGTGTTCCCATAGTCCAGTCGGCTGGTGACGAGTGCCTGGGTGACGGTCTTCCTGGTTTCAGTGGGGATCCATCTGAAGATCTTGCGGAGCATGCGCAGGGTGTTGAAGCACGAAGATGAGACGGCGTTGACTTGTCTGGTCATCGACAGGGAGGAGTCCAGGATGAAGCCCAGGTTGCGTGCGTGGTCCGTTGGCTTGGGCGCGGTGCCCAGGGCCGGGGGCCACCAAGAGTCGTCCCAGGCGGAGGGTGATGAGCCCAGGATGAGGACTTCCGTCTTGTCTGAGTTCAGTTTAAGGTGGCTGTTCCTCATCCAGTCGGCGACGTCTCTCATCCCGTCGTGTAGGTTGGCTCTGGCGGTGGTGGGGTCGTTGGTGAGGGAGAGGATCAGCTGGGTGTCGTCGGCGTAGGAGATGATGTTGAGGTTGTGTTGGCGTGCGATGGCTGCGAGGGGGCTCATGTAGACGTTGAAGAGGGTTGGACTGAGTGAAGATCCTTGTGGAACGCCGCAGATGACTTCGGTGGCCTCGGATCTGAACGGGGGAGGCGGACTCTCTGGGTTCTTCCGGCGAGGAACGAGATGATCCATTCCAGTGCTTTCTCTCGGATTCCGATGTTGCTGAGGCGCTTCACTAGGGTGCGGTGGCAGACGGTGTCGAACGCCGCGGAGAGGTCCAAGAGGATGAGGGCTGCTGTTTCCCCGTTGTCGGTTAGGGTTCTGATGTCGTCGGTGGCTGCGATAAGGGCGGTCTCGGTGCTGTGGTTGGCCCGAAACCCGGACTGCGAGGGGTCGAGGATCCATTCGTCTCGAGGAAGGCGTCAAGCTGTCTGTTGACGGTCTTCTCGATGACTTTGGCCGGAAACGGAAGGAGCGAGATGGGACGGTAGTTCTTGAGGTCGGTGGGGTCCGCCGTTGGTTTCTTCAGGAGGGCGTAAGCTCGGTGTGCTTCCAGCTCTCCGGGAAGGTGGCGGTGTGGAAGGAGGAGTTGATGATGTCCCGGAGATGGGGTGCGATGGTGGCGTCAGCTTTGTTGAAGACGTGGTGTGGGCAGGGGTCGGTTGGTGATCCGGAGTGGATGGAGTTCATCGTGCGGGTGGTGTCTTCGGTGCTGATCGGGGTCCAGTTGCAGAGGGTGGTGGTGGCGGGCGTTAGTTCGGCGGTAGGGTGCGTGGTCTGTGCGTCGAAGCTGTTATGTATGTCGGTGATCTTGCGGTGGAAGAACGCGGCGAGTGAGTTGCAGAGGTCTTGCGAGGGGGTGATGTCGTTTCCGGCGCTGGGGTTGGAGAACTCTTTGACGATGCTGAAAAGTTCCTTGCTGTCGTGGGAGTTGTTGTCCAGTCGTTCTTTGAGTGCCGACTTCTTGGTGGCACGGATCAGCTGGTGGTGTTTGCGGGTGGCGTGCTTGAGGGCGGTCCTGTTGTCTGTGGTCTGGTCGAGTCGCCAGGCTTTCTCGAGAGTGCGGCAGTTCTTCTTGGATTCCTTGAGTTCGTTGGTGAACCAAGGGGTTTTCTTGCTTCCGGGTCTGCTGGGAGGGTTTTTAGTGGTGCGAGGTCGTCGGCGCAGGCGGTCAGCCACTTGGCGAGGTTGCTGGCTGCTTCGTTTGGGTCCATTGTGTTGGTGGGTGTGTTCTGGCTGAGGGAGGCGGTGAGCTGCTCGGCGGTGATCTTGCTCCAGCTCCGGCGGGGAGCCTGTTGCGGGTGGTGGTGGGTCGCAGTCTTTCTGAAGCTGAAGTGGACGCAGCTGTGGTCGGTCCAGTGGAGTCCGGTGGCGTGGCTGAAGGAGATGTGCTTGCTGGAAGAGAAGACGGGGTCAAGCGTGTGTCCGGCGTAGTGGGTGGGCGTGTTCACCAGTTGCTTGAGTCCAAGGTTGGCGAAAGTACAACTGTTTAGAAGCCCCGTTTTTAAAATAATTCCTTTAAAACCTCTTTCTTGTCCTGCCATACATGATATGCCTGGTCCGATTGATCTTCCAAGGATTTGCAATATGCTATATCTTGGCCAATTGTAAATTTTGTTGTTCAGACCTTAACTTTCATCTCCGCTAGGCCGAAAGAAAGATTGCATGGGTCATGATAGTGGCCTTAAAGGCTTCCCATACAACTGCCACTTCTGTAGACTTATAATTACTTTAAAATCAAATATTCTATTTCCGTTAACAGTGTCTGGGAATAATCAAATTGATTTAACTGAACTCTATCCATACGCCATCTCCTTTCTTTTTTCAGGCAACTCCACAAAAATTTAAAGGTCACCACCGAGTGATTCGAAAAAGCCCCTGCATGATACTGCTGAGAAAAGAAGGATAATGACAGGGGAGAGAAATAAGTCTAATCGGGAGTAAGTCGTATAAGTTTAGAAAAAGCAGAAAATATTCTATCAGTTGGATTATGTGTCTGACAAAGGTCCTGAACATCTAACCTAATACGGAAATCTGCAAATATCTGCTATGTTCGTCTCTTAAGCTGAGTACAATTAGGATTTGAAAAATCGAAAAAAGGGGATGGTAAAACATTAAAGTCTCCACCCACAATTGGAATCTCTAGCATATTACATAACTCCCACTGTAAGGATTGGAGAGGCGTAGTAATATCATGAATAGGGCAATAGTATGAAGCAATTTTAAACCGGTTCTAATGCACAAGTTACTAACTTGTGTAACGATATATTTGTAAGAGACAGTAGTTAGTGACAGATTCCTTACCTTAGAATATCCCCAGGCGTCAGGCTGGATCCGGAAAGTTTTTGCGTAGCAGTACCCTTGCGCGTCGGTAGGCGGCGTCGTGCGGCTCCGCGTCCGTCGTCGGCGTCGTGATCGCCGGGATGACGTCGCGGGCAGTACTTAGACGCCGCCCCTGCGCGCTGACGTCAGTTCTGTACACGACTTTCCGCGCCAGGAACGCAGAGCCATGCAAGAAGCTGACATAGGTGTCTGAAAAATACTAGGGCCCTGAAAGGGATGTCCTTAACCCTAGAAATCAGTTCGCAGAACGGGGAGGATGGGTGGGCGGTAGGAATCTGTCACTAACTACTGTCTCTTACAGATATATCGTTACACAAGTTAGTAACTTGTGCATCTGAAAAAGACACGTTAGTGACAGATTCCTTACCTTAGAATAGATACCCCAGCAATACCAACCCCGGTGGTGGGTCTGCGAACAAAGATCAGACAAGGAAGTCCCAGAGGACAGAACGGCCAAAGAAGCCGTCCCTCCGGACCTGACTGTCAAGGCAGTAATGCTTTGTAAACGTGTGCAGCGAGGCCCACGTAGCTGCCTGACAGATAACCTGCAGCGGAACACCGCGGCCCAAAGCCGTGGTAGCAGCCGTTGCCCTGGTGGAATGGGCACGCAGCCCAACAGGAGGCTCCTTCTTAGCCAAAGAATAGCAGGCCTTGATGCACAAGGTAACCCAGCGGGAGATGGTTCGTTTGTGCACCGCCCGACCTTTTTTGGCGCCCACGTAAGCCAACAAAGAGCTGGTCATCCACCCGGAAGTGTTTTGTGCGGTCAATATAGAAAGAGAGCGCACGTTTTGGGTCCAGACGGTGGAGCCTCTCTTCCTCTCTGGAAGGATGCGGAGGCGGAAAGAAGGTAGGCAAAGTGATGGTCTGCCCAATATGGAAGGCAGTAACCACCTTTGGCAAGAAGGACGGACGCGTCCTAAGAACAACCTTGTCTGGATGGACAGACAGAAAGGGAGGTTTGCATGATAGAGCCTGGAGCTCACTCACCCGCCGAGCGGAGGTGATGGCCACCAGAAAGGCTGTCTTCAGAGTCAGAAGACGAAGAGGACAGTTATGTAGAGGCTCAAAGGGAGCGCACATTAAAAGGTAAGAACCAAGTTCAAGTCCCACTGAGGCATCACAAACGGAACAGGAGGGAAGAGGTGTGTAATGCCTTTTAAGAACCTGTTAACAACAGGGGACTTGAAAAGGGAGGGCTCATCAGGGAGCCTGAGGAAGGCCGAGATAGCACAGAGATAACCCTTGATGGTACCCAGGGCAGAACCCTGTTGGGCCAGAGAAAGAAGGAACAGAAGGACCCTCAGAAAGAGGGGCAGAAAGGGGGTTCACAGCCTTTGCTGTGCACCATGCCACAAATTTGTTCCACCTGCAGGCGTATACCACCTTAGTGGAGGGACGCCTGGCTGCCAGAATCACATCACAAACTTCGGGAGGCAAGTCGAAAGGAATCAACTGTCGCCGCTCAATCTCCACGCAAGCAGGTGTAGACTGGACAGGTTCGGGTGGAGGACCGTCCCCTGCTGCTGCGACAGAAGATCCTCCCGAAGAGGCAGACGGATCGGGGGATCTACGCTCATACTGAGTAGCTCGGGATACCAAACTCTTCGAGCCCAGTCCGGAGCCACAAGGATGACTTGGGCCCGGTCGTGCCGAATCTTCTTCAACACTCTGGGTAGAAGTGGTATAGGCGGAAAGGCGTACAACAGACCGCAACTCCACTCGCGACGAAAAGCGTCGCCGAGCGAGTGCCGCCTTGGAAATTCCAACGCGCAGAACTGATGACATTGCGCGTTCTCTTCGGTGGCGAATAGATCTAACCAAGGCTCTCCCCACTGTAGAAAGAGTCCTTGCGCCACTTCCGAGTGAAGACGCCATTCGTGATCCATCATGCACCTGCGGCTGAGTTCGTACGCCCTGGCGTTCAGGGAACCTGCCAGGTGTTGAACCATCAGGAACATGCCCTGATGTTCCAGCCATGTCCAGAGGCGCAGAGCCTCCTGACAGAGGGTCCACGACCCCACCCCGCCCTGTTTGTTGCAGTACCACATGGCGGTGGTGTTGTCTGTGAACACCTGCACTACCTTCCCTTTGACAGAGGGAAGGAATGCCTTGAGTGCAAGTCGGATCGCCCGGAGCTCCAGAAGGTTGATATGGAGCCGGGACTCCGCCGGAGACCAGAGGCCTCTGATCTCCGCCTCTCCCATGTGACCGCCCCATCCCAGAAGGGACGCGTCCGTCACAACTGTGTGCTCTGGCTGGGGAAGGGAGAGGGATCTGCCCATGACCCATTGCCGGTTCGAGAGCCACCACTGCAACTGTTTTGCAGTCCCCTCCGAGATCTGGATGTGATCGGACAGGTTGCCCTGGTGCTGCGCCCACTGGAACTTCAGGTCCCACTGCAGAGCCCGCATATGCCATCTGGCATGATTGACCAGCAGGATGCAGGAGGCCATGAGGCCCAGCAGCCTCAGGGTCATCCGTACCGAAACCCAGGATAAAGGCTGAAAGATCGGAATCATAGCCTGAATATCCCGGACTCGCCGTTCGGGAGGATAGGCCCGAAACTGCGTCGTGTCCAGAACTGCTCCGATGAAAAGGAGCTGTGGAGAAGGAATCAGATGCGACTTCGGCACATTGATGGAGAACCCCAGCGAGTGCAGGAGTTCGGCCGTAGTCTGGAGGTGGGAGATGACTGCCTGGGACGAGCCCGCCTTCAGCAGCCAGTCGTCGAGGTAGGGGAAGACTGAAACCCCTGCCCGGCGCAGATGAGCTGCGACCACCGCCATCACTTTCGTGAACACCCGAGGGGCACTTGTAAGGCCCAAAGGGGAGCACGGTGAACTGAAAATGCTCGAGGCCTACCGTGAACCGAAGGTAACGCCGGTGGGCCGGCAGGACGGGGATGTGGAAATAGGCGTCCTGCAAGTCCAACGCTACCAACCAGCCTCCAGGGTCGAGAGCAGTCAAGACCTGAGCTAGGGTGAGCATCTTGAACTTCTCCTTCCGGAGGAAGCGATTGACGTTCCGGAGGTCCAAGATAGGACGCATGTCCTCCTTGTCCTTTTTGGGCACCAGAAAGTAGTGGGAGTAGCAACCACGCCCTACTTCTGGGGTCGGAACATGCTCGATGGCCCTCTTGGCCAAGATCCCCTGACATGCGGTGGAATTGAGGTGGCATGGCTGGGGGGGTGGTCTCGAAGGGGAGGGAGTAGCCCCTTCGGACAATGTCCAAGACCCACTTGTCCGAGGTGATGGCACGCCAGTGGTGAAGGTGATGGCGGACCCTGCCCCCAACTGGCGTGCTGTGCACCTGAAAGGAGGGACTAGGAGGGCTTGGAGGCCGCGGACGGGGCGGGGTGTGTGGCCTGACCCGCACGCTGGTTGCCCGAACCGCCACGGCGGTATCCACGTCCTCGGCCACGCGAAGACTCCTGCTGCGCGGGCCGGTGGCTGGGCTGCTGACGTGACTGGGCGCCCCTTCCGTTGCCACGATAGGGGCGAAAAGCAGAGGTTAGCGGAGGGCGTGCAGTAGAAAGGCCCAGGGACTTGGCAGTAGCCCGTGAGTCCTTAAAACGCTCCAACGCATGGTCTGCTTTGGAACCAAAAAGACCGACTCCATCAAAGGGCATGTCCATGAGTGTATTCTGGACATCACCCGAGAAACCAGTGGTTCTCAGCCAGGCGTGGCGACGCAGCGCCACCGTCGTTGCAATAGATCTGCCCAGCGAGTCGGCGGTATCAAGGCCACAACGTATGGTGTATTTGGCCGCATCCCTACCTTCCGCAATGGCGCGGGTAAGCAGTGTCTGGACCTCCTCAGAACACTGGGGCAGAACAGTCGCCACCGAATCCCACAGGGAGTGGGTATATCGGCCCAAAAGACAAGCGGTGTTGATGGACCGCAAGCCAGCACTGGAGGAAGAAAAACCCTTCTTCCCAAATTGATCCAGGCGTTTGGATTCCCTATCCGGAGGGGCGGTAGGGAAGGCGGTTTGGGAAGCCGAGGCTTGGACAACCAAGCTCTCAGGAGTGGGGTGGACAGAGAGAAACAAGGGGTCGCCCGGAGCTGGGCGATGGCGTCGGGACACGTTCCTATCCACAGGAGCCCCTGTGTTGGGCTTGGACCAGGCGCCCAAAAGAACGTCAGTGAGTGCATCGTTAAACGGCAGCACAGTCTCCAAGGAGGAGGCTGCCGGCTGAAGCACTTCTGTCAAGAGATTAGTCTTGACCGCCACAGTAGGGAGTCGGAGATGTAAGGCTCCAGCTGCCCTACGCAACACCGTTGCAAAATTGTCTCCCTCCTCCGTAGCCACGGGAGGAGACAGCATGCCAGTGTCAGGGGAAGTATCTAGACCACTGGCATCCCCTAGTTCCTCTGCCCAGTCCTCATCATACTGACACTGTTGTGCCAGAGGGTCCTCAGACCCCTCCCAGTCCTCCTGGTCCTCCTCCGGTTCAAAATAAGGAGGAGGAGGGACATTTGGGACCCAAGGTCTCATCGGCGCCGGAACCGGCGTCGAGCGACGTCGGTCCGGCTCCATGTCTGGAGCCGGAGAGTACAGGGGGACGACGCCGCCCGGAGCCCCGGGCGGCGTCAGGAACGGCACCGGAGACATCGGCGCCGGCGGAGGCGTGGTCAGGTCGACCGGCGTCGATGGGGGTTGCGGTACCACCAGAGCCGGGATCAAGGCCGGGGCCGGAGCCGGGATCGAGGCTGGAGGCACGAGCGACGCCGGGACCGGAGTCGTCGGCGACGCCGGGGCAACCCCATCAGGGCCCGCGGGGCCCGAAGGCGCACCGGAGGGACCTTGAGGCCCGAAGAGGCGGGCCATGGCCGACAGGAATTACTGTGTTTGGGCCGGATCCGCCCCCGAACCCGGGAAGGACTGGTATTGCGGGGGCGACTCCACAGGCATGTCCGGGGCCGCGGAGACGGTGCAGGGAGGGGCCTCAGCCGAGTCGCGAGACCGGCGAGGCGAAGTCCTAGAGCGATGATGCTTCTTGGACTTCGTGTGTTTAGACTTACCGGACGACGAAGACTTGGATTCCGACGACCGGCGAGGACTCCGCGACCGACCCCTCGACCTCTCACGCGACCGGGGCTTGGTGCGGCGCGGAGCCGACTGCCGGGCCTCGAGGAGCTTTCGAGACCGCTCTCGCAAAGCTTTCGGGTTTAGGGACCGGCAGTCGGAACACGACTTCGTGTCGTGGTCTCGCCCGAGACAGAAGAGACACTCCAGATGTGGGTCTGTGATGGACATCATCCGAGCACAGGCGTCGCAACGCTTAAAGCCGGGCATCCCCAACGACACCTTGGAGTCGATACGAAAAGAAACAGTGAAAAAATTAACCAAAAAAGTTAGTCAAAAAATGACTAGGGCACTGCTCTTCCCGAATCTGCGCTTGCTGGCGCGGAAAAAGAAGAACTGACGTCAGCGCGCAGGGGCGGCGTTTAAGTACTGCCCGCGACGTCATCCTGGCGATCACGACGCCGACGACGGACGCGGAGCCGCACGACGCCGCCTACCGACGCGCAAGGGTACTGCTACGCAAAAACTTTCTGGATCCAGCCTGACGCCTGGGGATATTCTAAGGTAAGGAATCTGTCACTAACGTGTCTCTTTCGGATGCAACAATACAGGTACAATAACCAAATATCCTTCCTCATTGACAACCGGGGATAAATGACTGGCGTTTGCTCTTTAATCAGAATAACCGCAGTCTCCCTGTGCAAAGCTCTAGCTGAGGAGAGAAAACTTTTCCTACCCTATGGATTTCAATGTATTCCCTTCCCTTTATCGACTGGGTTTCTTGAAAAAGAATAATAGTAGGGTTATACAGTTGTAGACTACAAAAAAACAGCATCTCTTTTTCGTCTATTATTCAGACTATTCACATTATGACCAACTATAACTCCACTGCTCGTCTTTCTCCGCTACCATCGTAATCTACTACTTCCCCTTAGATGTCCTAGTTTGCACTATAAATACCACATAACCGTAACTGTAAACAATGAATCTTGTGGACAAGTGGCACAGTAGCACACAGCTGTAACTCTGCAGTTTTCTCATTTGCAGTCAAGCGTCTAATCCCCCCCTTTCCGTAACTCTAGTGCGCAAAAACCTCTGCGCCCTCAACCCTCCACCACCTCCAAACACATTGTTCCTAGCCAGTGCTTGAAATGAGAAAATAGAAGTCCAGGTACTCTGTTCCAGAGTACCTGCCTGTTTCTGAGAAGTGCTGGTACTCTCCAATTAAAAGTATTATGTCTGTCTTGAGAAGTGCCGGTACTCTCCCTCTCAAAATAGAAAAGTGCCGGTACTCCGTACCGGACAGTACCGGCCCATTTAAAGCACGGTTCCTAGCCCATGGAAGCTAAGAATCACGGCCCTGCTATCAAATGGATGCAATATCCTGCACCAGAGGAGGCCCACAGCTATTCTTTCTCCACACCCGGACTACCCATTTGAGAAAAAGATTTCTCCGCTTCGGAACATTCAGTGAAGGTATGAAATTTGCCCCCCACACTAAACTTTCAATTTGGCGGGGTGCCTCACAGAGATTTCTCTTTGCGGCAGAATTCTAAACTTCTTCAGAATTTGAGCTTGTGTGGGATTGCAAATGAACCTTTGCACCGCGTAGGTGTGGGTGGGAGTGCGGGGGGTGAATTTCCAATTGATCAGTGCAGATTAAACCAATTCACCAAATCATTATTTCAGTGGGTAGAACCCTTAAAGTAGGCTTGCCTTATTGCCAAAATACGCTGTGGCTGCAAAGTGTCCACTCCTGCCACAGTCACAGCAGGCGCATGAACACAGCACAACGAAGGGAAAAAAAAGATTTACAATAGGCAAGGTGGAAGCCACTCACCGGCTCACCCGGTTCGTAGGGCTTTACTAGCAGCGAACTCTCCTTTGCCGCCTGTAGTAGCGAGTCCTCGCCCGGCACGCAAAGGATGACTCGGCCCATCCACAAACTCCAACGCAAACGATGCGAATCCCGCAACCTGGCACGGATGGTGTAGCCAATATAGCAGGTTCAGCAAAATCAAACTGTGCAGTGGTAACACAGATTCCCGCCACCCGCTCAAAAAATGCTTGCTGGGCTCTTCCCATAACCTTCTGTATTTGGAGCACTCTCTGCAGTGTGCGGAGCAGAATTGTAAAGCTGACATGCCTTCCACTTAGCACCGGGCCGCCATGATGGGATCAGGAAGTACGCACGCAGAGTTCACAGCCCATGAGTGGACCTCAAATTTCAAAGACCTACCTTTCCAGTTTATATTATCCAAGCCAACTGAGCCGGAGTATGTTGTTACTTGGCCTGCAGCCTCTTTTATCAGAGCAAGGATTGTTGCAGTTTGCTGTGCCTCGGTGCATTGGGCAGTATCACCACGAGTTATGCCTGGAGTGAGCTGCTCTCTAGTTCAATATTTCAGGCCATCATCTTCTAATACGCTCATTATTCTTTCTGATCACCTTTAAAAGGGACTTGTGCGCTAGGACTTGATTGCTGTGGATCCCTTTTGTCCCCGGTATTCATCCCTGCAACATGAATGCAGCACCTGCTACACCACCCAAGTCACCGTAACTGCAGCCCCTTCCACCTGTGGGGCAGCGGAGCCCAGGACCTCCATTCCTCCGGGGTCTAGTGTTTCCTAGCCACTTTACAACTATCTCTTCCAAAGCCTTCTGTAGTCTCCCGTCACCAAGACATCCAGGCCGGTGTGTTCTAGAGAGGTGTTCTGCAGCTCAGAGGGAAAGAGCTGGTGTCACACCAACTCCTTTACCTGTACCTTTACCAATGCAGCAATGATGCTGCAGCTGCCGGGGAACTCCCCATCAAAATGGAGAGGAGGTGCACAAGCAAACCAATCTCAGCAGAAGAAAACCAGTAAGCATGGCAGATTTTGACTTCAGGAGACTTTATTTTTCCTGAATCAGCTCAATCTGCTTTCCACGGAGCTCAGGCAGAAATCTCCACGAGCTCGGCAGCGATCATCCTCTCTCCCACCAAACACCATACTTAAGAAAGCTCTGCACGGTTGGAAATATTCTGACAAGAGAAAGAAAGGAAAAATGAAAAAATAAATAAATGTGTAAGGTCATGTAATCCCACAGGAAATAGAATACACTGCATGCCTATCTGCAGTGCCAAAAAGAGGCAAACACATTAAGCAGAAGAGGCTGGTGGGCAAGGCGCAAAGAGTTCACAGATTGCTTGGAAACAGATGTAGCAACATATGAGCTTCATACTGAACTAGCTCATTCTTAAAGGGAAAGGACATTCCACAAGAATGACAAACTATGAGAAGTAAGAGTAGCTGTTGGTACAGGAAAATTCCCCTTGCAAGACTGAGCAGGTACGCCTGCCCGGAGTGAATCAAGAAGGAAGTCTCTGGTGTCTGACATGATAATCACGTATGCACGCTGATGATCGGTGAGTTATGGACTCGAATCCCAAAAGATGATCTGCTGTCGGGTGGGGGAGCACCATGAGAAACCTTGACTAGTGTCAGCTCAAACAGACTAAGCTACACAAACATTGCTTAATATATAATGGTATGACGGACATTCTGAGCTATTCCCTGCATGAGGCGGTTGTCCTCCCCTGTTAAAACTGTCAGTCCAGTCTTAAGCAAATCTGCTCTTCACTGTATTCGGAGCACATGGTTAAGTACATATGTCTGCTATATGTGTAAAATAGTATGATCTGGTGTGTGTGTGTGTGTGTGTGGTGTGTGTGTGTGTGTGTGTGTGTGTGTGTGTGTGTGTGTGTGTGTGTGTGTGTGTGTGTGTGTGTGTGTGTGTGTGTGTGTGTGTGTGTGTGTGTGTGTACACGGATTGACACGCACACAAGCAACTGTGGGCACCGTGGATATCCACTTAAACCGATGTTTGCAAAATGGAGACTGAAGATAACATTGTAGACGGGCAATGCTTTTTACTCAAATCACTAAAACTCGAAGGGAGTCCTCAAACTGGAAGGTGTTGGATGATTCCAAATAGTAGACCTGTTCGAAATGCAGGGAAAACCTTTTCTCAGAGCCTGCCCTTTAGTGAGCTTCAGATGCCACACTAGCCCCTGCATTTTGTTCTCCTAGAGGTATTGCTCCCAAGACACTGATAAATTTAAGGTGAGAAGTATTTTTTGTTTTATGAAATATAGGAAGGCGCACCAGGAAATAGTCCAATTCCAGTATGGATTTGAAATATCTCCTTTATTATTACTCTACAGTATAAATATTACTTAAAATCCAGCCAACGCGTTTCTTTCTGTACACTCCTGGAACTTCATCAGGGCTCCAAACTGTGTAGAGCGATATGGATTTCGGATTAAATCACTTGATATTGCATCCATAAACATGAAAAGTCCTGCACATTAGTGCCCCAAACCAGTCACAGAACAGTGCCAGGGGACTTCACAACTGTCTGCACAAATGGCATAAGAATCGAATTGAAACCAAATATCATTGTTCCAAGACTTTTACTGATCAGTGCTAGGGGCACCTCACAAGGTGTTAAGAATTTTTTTAAGTTGGTGTCTTTGACAGCCATCCCAGTCAGGTGAGGGGACATTACCCGAGATATCTGCAACCTCTGCACTTGTTATTAGACCCGGAAACCTCATGCACCTGTCTTGACTGCCCCAACAGGGTATTGGCCACCATTGGAATTGGAGAATTTGTGAGGTTGCTGAACTGACACTAATCATTTACCCAAGTAAGGAGAGCTGAAGGCCAGGACCCTTCTGTCACAGAGTGCATCTTCCTTAGCTTCCTGAAGCTAATAATAGACTACTTTTATATTGCAGAATAACTATAGGTGGTTTTGTGACGTGTGAGCTGGTGTGATCTTTGCTCACATTCACAACTACAGCCATAGGATCCTGGAGCACAGGCTCTAGGGTCATCTCAGCCCTCTACGAAATCCTGATCCCTTGCCTGATGGAATACCCTTTTACTCAGCAGATATCCAGGTGGAATCCTCTCTTGTTTGAGCGTGGGGCTTTGTTTGGACCTGTGGCCATGGCGTGTGGATCTGTGACTCTACCCAGTCAGACCTAAACCACTCAGAGGAGCAGAGCAGAAAAGGAGAGCAGAGCAAGCAAAGGAGCGGCACTCCCCTTGGATTGGTACTCCTGCACTGCATCACAAAGTAAACGGTCCCTGAGAACTGCACCAGAGTAAAAGGGGATTTACACCTGTTAATCTGTGTACAGCCTCAAACAGTGATTGAACAGAGGGGAACAGAAAGATTATGTGGACTGACCCTTGAGGCAAAAGAAGATGCAGAATTACTAATTGGACAGGAGAGCCCATCTGTCTAGTCCCTGTGTTAGTGTTTACCACAAGCATTATGTTCCACTGATTTGCTTAGTATATTTTGCACACTATGTAGATTTTGCTTAATAATTTAGAGTATTGTCTGGACAATCTTATTAATATGAATTATTTTGTCAGTTTTGAGTTTCTAACATCATACCACCTTCCCAGGTAAAGCTTGTACTGCTGGACCGGCTACTGTGAGAGCAAGTGCTAAGGGGGTGTACTTGGCGCTCAGTTTTCAGGGCCCTAGCACAACAGTCCCAGTACACTAGAAGCAGATGGACTAAATCACATTGACTGATGCAGAGCCACTCGAGTGCTCTGTGGCTCCCAAACTGGAACTCAGATAAGCTCTATATAAAGGTACCCAGAAATTCACATCAGACAATAGGAAACTGAACTGGAAATAGACATTTTTGGACTCCTAAAATCCTCAAGATTTTATAGGTTTAGGACTCCACACACACAATTATCCACCTGACAATGAATGCAATTTGATGTGAATATCTTGGCAAACAAATAATGCTATGAGATAGCGTAGCACAACAATTCGAGGACAGTCATGATCATAAAACTAGATTTTGCTGAAGAATACATGATTCCACTTTTAGCTGCAAACATTGGTTGACAAAAATATAAATATAAAAAATCTTACTTGCTACAATTTATGATAACATCTTTAGGCATAATCCTCTTCTTTAGCATTCCCATTTTAGGATGATCTCCACGGCCACGGAACAGTCCAGGTGGTTCTGTCTTAAAGTTACCTATTTTCTCCCGGTGTCCATCCAATGTGCAAAAGCCATACTCTTGCGTAATTTTGTCAGCCTCAAGCTTTAGTATCTGGCCACAAAGAAACAATAGTGCTCATGGCAAATCAAAGTAGTAACTACACTTAATGTACCAATGACAGACAGCAGAACTGGTTTAGTACAGATTAGTAATTTTTTTGGTAGTGAAAGAAGAGGGAGATCAGGCAGAGTAGGATCCCTAAGGGACCAAAGGCTTGAAAGGAAAGCAGCAAACTCACCTGTCAATATTTTCACTCCAAATCCTGTTTGGACATTTCACCTGATTGTAGACATTCAGCAATTTATCCCACCCATGGATTCAGACAAACAAACTAATGGTTTAATAGAGTAAATAGCAATGGCCGTAGAAGTAACATGATCGCTGCAAATCTAGAACTATATATCAGTCTAATTAGAATTCATTTGAGTGGATAAGGGGGTTTCTGAACAAATTGGATGGACAACAATGGGTGTTTCTCCTTTGGAGTAACTGTCTTCAACCCATAAATAATCAGAAAGAAGAGGCCATGAGTTTATGAGGGAGGTAGTTAGACTTTTAGAATACAAGCCGAACTATAATTTGTTTGAAGAATATGTGATCCATGATATTCTATGGCTCCAGGCTATACCATGGATATCAAAAGTAAACAGTATATGCAACTTACTAGGCTACCGACGATACACAGTTGAGTCTTTCAAATGGGAGGTTTACGAAGACTAAATCGATCTATGCACTATATATTGCCTCACATGGTTATAAATCCATATTCATCTATTGTTTGATCAATGCGTCTGCTTTTAATCTAGTAATTATTCTGAAACAGATTCTCTTGGTAACTGACAATTTTCCACAGGTCACTGTATTGCGTAAACCAGACAAACAGTTAAGTAGATCACTGCGTTTAATCTTACGCCCATCCGTCTCAATAACAAGGGAGGTGGTGGTAAAAAGGTCAGTAGCTAATCAGAAAAAAATTTAAGTGTGGTGCGAGGAAAGTGGGTCAGTTTTAGATATGATAAAGAATAAACCCCGAACATTTTGACAGCCTCCATTGCATGCACATTTGCAGGTTTCTCACTGAAACCTGTTTGCAGAAATCTTAAACATGGGCTCATAATATTTTCAAAAGTACAAGAAGGAATAAGAATATATCTTGAAAGGAATGCTTCAATCACATCTGTTATAGGAGGAGAAAAAATGTGTCTTCAGCTGGTGAATAAAAACTGCAACTTCATTAGATAGAGGTTGCTTCATGTGAAAGTTTCATATAAGAAATCTGTAAAGTTGAATCAAAAACTTTGAGGGCACAGTCATATGCAATTATTATTGATAAAAATAGTAGGCATTTGAGGCATCAGTGCAAGTTCAGATGGTAGAACACGTATGGTTGCTTACAATACAAAACGCTGAATCTCAAAAGAAAACCCATATTGCAAAGTTACACAGAGATAGTTGCTATGCACAGACTGTTAATGTTATTCAAGAGGCGTCAACACTAGTCTTATTTTTGCTAAAGCAATACGCAGAGTTGTTGATTAAAGATCTTAATTCTCTAGGTCCCCAGTTCAAAATGGCCTAGTGGCTGTAGTGCTAAGAAAAAAATATCCAGGGTTTTGGGCAAATAACTCTTTTTAGAACTATTTATTGAGTGTCCTGCACAATGTAGAGAATAAAATATTTGCCAGTCCTTCTTGGCACAAGTAAACAGCTGTCAGAGGAATATTCTGCACTGGACACAAAGGATTTAGAATGCGAATGGCCATAAATAACAATATTAATACTCTAGCAATCTTGACCATGAAGGCCTTGGTCAAAAACAATAAGCCTTTGCAATGTTGCATTATCAGTTTCAGCAATTCATTTGATAAATCTGATCACCTAAAACTTTGGATGAAGTTAAATCATCTTGGAATCATTCAGGGCTAATACATTATCACTTGAGGGCTTGAATAGCAACACTTCGATCACGGTGCAACTTAGTCATTATGGTATATATAAAAGAAAATACCAGGACCATTATTGGTGTAGGACAAGACTTCATCTTGGCCCATTGATAGATCTATAGCTGCCCTCTTTAATTACTTTAGGCAAAGTATGCTGCTTTCTGATGAAACTCGAGTTTCAGTATCCAAGTATGTTGATGATTTAGGACCTGATCTATCAAAGGGTGTTACCCATTATTTTTTGTTTCATCACACACTGACAGGCATGCACACATTACTGCTATAAGAAAGAAAACTGTATGGATTTAAACTTGAAAAACACAACAGTCAAAACTTTTGGAAGAGAAGATAAGCATTTTTTGCAATGTATTGTTGGAGGTGATGTTTAAAGGAGGTTGGCCATATGATCATTTAGGTGACTGTATATACTGACAACCGAATACAGAAGTGACTCACACCAATACTTCAATTTAACCTATATCCCCCTCAGCCTAGTTACACAGTGCTATCTACAACTGTATCTCTTTAAATGTGTTTAATGGTGTTTGTTTGGCACCTACATATGTGCATACTCCTTTTATTTCCAACTTCTTTATAAATATTTCATAACTACTGAACCTGTACTATAAGGTGCTCTCACTCTTAGTGGGTACAGCAGTGTACAACCAAACAAATAGAAAAAAATAAAAAAGGTAATGCAACAAATGCATTTGGAGGCAAACAATGAAAATCAAGGTTAAGTGAAAAACAATACATAAAGCCAAAAACGCAGAGAAAACTAAATGCACCTGTCATACTACACACACTGGGGTAACTCTTGCCAAAAATCAAAACAAAAATAGGATAAAACATCTAACTAATAATTACATTTTTAAAGACACATTTAACACTAATATGGGATGGGCTCATTATTTAGGGAGCCACAACAGTATATCCCAGAATCTGCATGGTACACATGCCTACCTGTTTCTCTTCCTTGGGCAGGGCTTTCCTGGCCTCATTTTTTTCAAAGAAGTATTTATGAATCTGGGTGAAATCGCACTTGTCCAGATCAGTGATTAATTTCTTCTCTTCCTCTGTCATAATCTAAAAGTAAATGGAATTTACCAAACACTATAAAACATTCAATAGAGAATGTTAGTCTTGGGGTTATGCAGTGTATAAGTTCTAGAAATTGACTTTTTTCATTTTATCAGAGGAATTTAAACATTTAACTACAGTTCACAGTAGCAATGCTGTATACAGTTCATACTTTGACACAACAGTTTATATGTGTAACAGCTCATTCATTCACAATTTAAGTGAAACAAATGTGAATAAAATGTCAAATACTATGTGTCAGTTCTAATCTCTTACAGGAGGTAAACTGACGTTTATAACAAAGGATCACAACACAACAACTTCTATAGCTGCACATCACTAGAGGTGGGCATGGTTAGAGTCTTTGATGTTAAAGTTTTTTTTTAGGCTAAAACTCTGCAGAGTTTGCATGAAAGTTTTCTACAACATGAAATAACATTTACTATATGAAGTGACTGATTCAAATAGCCTCAGTATCTTCAACTAAGGAAACTTAACAGTACACGGGAAAGACTAGACCATAATTGTAACCAAAAGAATTAAGGCAATGGGCAACTCATAAGGAGCAGATCAAGGAGTTAAAGGAATGGGTATCCCCATAGTTTCCTTTGGATTCGGTTTTATTTTTCCCATAAATGTTGACTCCGTATCGGTTTTTCTTTTTACCCAGATTTCTTACCATTTGTTTTCTTTATTTTTTACTCCCTCTTGCTGTGGAGACTGTAGGTTATTGGTTACAGTTTTGTTCTTTGGTTAGCTGTTCCACACTGCACTTTTACAAATGTTCACTTAAGCTTGCCTTGGTGCTAAGACCAAGTATGGAATCAGATTCTAATACCTCATAAGTATGTGGTCTCCAGGGGGGCGTGGTCTCGCCAGCGGCAAGATGGCTACACCCGGAGTGAGCTCTGCCAGTCGAGCGAACTATCCGTCACAATCTGAGGTAACAAATACTTTTCCAGACCAACATAGAGCGCGACTGCACTGCCATTATTGCCAGGCGCCTATACAACCTGTTGGGCGCGGTCAAAGAGCCGCGTGAGCACAGATAGCGGCGCGACCACGCTAGCCGGCGGGACAGGGGAGCAGGCTACGAGAGATAGGAAAAGCAGCGCCCGTCACCATCTGGTGTGCAGCCGAACATTGCGCACACACGTCAAGAGGAAGTCTGCACATCCGCACCGGTGCGGAGCTTGCCCCTACTGGGACGCCCGCACTGACGAAGGCCTGAACGACCGTCTGGGGCCGAAATCGGGCAGAGACCGGCAGTGGACAACGAGTGGCCCCCGCGCAAGATAGACTGCGGTGGACGGCAGGGTGCGGCCGAACGCCCCTGATACAGAACCCCGCGGTAGCAACCACAAAGTAAGGACTCGGGGCAAGGTAGTGGGGGGGTGGGTGCGGCTTCCAGTCGGCGGTGACAGAAGACGCCGCACGCTTTCTACATCACCTCTTCCACCCACAATGGTCACCACACCGAAGAACACTCACCATGGGGGTGTTTGGCTGGCCCGGTCCTGCCTGTGCTGCAGCTCTACACTGCGTGTCATAGATCCGCTGCGGTCTTGAATGCTAATGAAACCTTGAATGACTGAGATCCAGCCCCTAAAGCGTAAGCAAGCAAACTGTCTAATCACCCCCGCTAGTGTGCTTCAGAAATCGGCACGCACCTACATCGGGGGCAACATTCACTAAGGGCATAGGCAGGAATACCAGACCTGCTTAGAGGCACCATAGCCTTCTGGCAGCGCACGAGCTGGGAGCTGGCAGGAATTTACGGTGATAGAGCGGTGGCCTAGCTGTGACTGGACACAAGACAAGTAACTCTGAAAACCAAATCCATAGCCACAAGATCCGCCCCAGTCACAGACACTTACCACTTATCCACCCCAACAATAGCAACTAACGAGGCTACTTGAAATCCGACGGGGCAACCATATTGCCAAGACAGCGAGCCATGATGGAGGTAGCTCCATAGAAACAGGAGTTGAACACGCGCAACACTAACAGGCTGCCTGTCCGCGGTCCACGACATTCCCCCACGCTACCTTGCTGCCTATCCATCGTGCCAACATATCAGATTTCAAAATAATATGGGGAAGACAGATACCAAACAATCCAAGCTCGTCTTCGAAAACCGGCAAACCAGGCGCTATGGGGAGCCACCGCAGGAGGGGGAAGAACAGCCAACACAAACCGAAAATACTGGAGTGCAAGACGAAGATATTCGTTCTCTTCTTTTAGAGGTCAAGTCCAGCCTAAAAACGATCAACTCTAAAATAGATCATCTTGCTGCCCAGCTGGATCAGGTGAAGCAGCGTGTAGACTTGCATGACTCACATTGCACAACTGGAATCCAGGCCTCGGATGCCGACGACGCCCTCAACGAAGACAGACAACGCTTGTTAAAAATGGATAAGGTACTGGAACTCATCCACGCCAAGAACGAGGACCTAGAATCAAGCTCTTGAAGAAATAATCTCCGAATTATTGGAATCCCTGAATCCACAGCCATCTCCAGGATGGAGGACTACCTGGAGTCCTTACTCCGCGAACTGTTTGGCACAATACTGTCAGGGGTCTTCATTGTGGAGCAGGCACATCGTTTGCTGGGTCTGGGCCAATAATAGCCCGCTTACTGAACTATCCGGACCGGGATGCAATCCTGCAGAAAGCAAGAGAAATGGGGGAGATCAGGCATCAGGGGAACACTCTCTCCTTCTACCCCAACTTCACCCTGGCGATACAGATGTTAAGACGAGATTTCCTACCAGCAAAACGAATCCTTCAACAACTAAAAATACCGTAAGCCCTCCTGTACCCAGCCAAACTTCGCGTAGATACCAACGGCAAACCGCGTTACTTAACGGATTACAAGGCTGCCATGACCTATGCGAAACAACTAAGCAGAACCGTATCGCACCCACACAACTCACCCGCACCGTCTGGAGATGGCTGCATCAGTGACAATGACTGAGACCCACATATAAGGGCCGTCTACAGAACAGACTTGAACCCTAATACCACATTAGACTGTTCTGCCACCATACAAATAGAACGCCGCAAGAAGCGTGCTCCAATATAGGCGTCTGGACATAATGTGGTATGTTGCCCTTTGCAATCTCCAAAAACACTACAACGCTCGGCCACCCTGTCCTCTAGGCAGAGGAGTATGCCTGGAGAGTCCACGCGCCCCAACGGGATAATTCCCTTGAATGTTCACTATATTTAAAAGTTGGGGATTCTTGGGTGGGGAGGGTACTACATCTCAACCCGATTGGGGGCTTTGAGTGGGTGGGGGTTGGACATGGGAGGTTTGGACTGGGCACTGGGTACGGGGCTTGTTAATTCTGGGGTATGCGGTTTCATTGTATAAGCTAACCCAGGTCTGTGATAATTGCTACATTAAGAGGCTGCACCACTATTAAAAATGGCACAATTCCCTTACACCCCTGGCGGCGACATCAAGAAACGATACGGTACACACACTCAACAACTGATTAATGACTAATGTCACTTTCCCAACATTGAACGTTCGGGGTATCAACGACCATCGCAAATCCCGCCCCATGCATGTCTACCTTGCGAGACATAACGTAGACGTACGCTTTCTGCAAGAGACACATTTATCCACTACTGACATGGCCCGGCACCGTGCCCGTTGGTGGGGTGACTCCTACTCATCTGCATACTCAAACTATGTTAGGGGAGTAGCCATTCTACTTAAAAAGGGTCTTCCATGGCGCAACGGCCACACTCACATAGACCTGATGGCAGATATGTTGTATTGGCAGGTACACATTATTCTCAACCATTGATTATGGCGGCCATATATGGAGCCAACTCTGACGACCCTGTTTTTTTTACTCCATATCTGGAGTTTGATAGCAAAACATAGCCCTTGCCTGATAGTTTGGGGCGGTGACTTTAATGTTGGGCTACAAGGAAATCTGGATCGTTCAGGCACTAGACTGACAACAACCACAAGCCACAGAAACACTAAACTCGCTCATAGTCGATAACGCGCTATTAGATGCGTGGTGGCATGCCCACCCCAGTGGACGCGATGGCACCTGTATTTCCACCTCACATAAGAAATGCGTTACTTACCTGTAACTGCAGTTATCCAGTATTGGTATCTTTCATAGATTCACATGCCTGAATCATTCCCCGTCGTCTGGATGGGAGTCCCCGGTACATAATTATAGTAATGTCCCATTAGACATATAGAGTAATAGGCTAAGAGCCTTACATTAGTAACATATCCATGTCCTTTTGTAAAAAGGACCAAACTCTAGAAGAGAACCAATCAGCTATCACCACCCTGTGGAACCTTCCTGGAAGGAGCTCTAGTCCCTCAGATTTTCGTAAGCACAGTGCTAAGTAGGTGTATTACTGAGAGAACGAGGTGAGCTCTTCCAGGGGAGGTGGGTGGGTTGCATGTGAATCTATGAAAGATACCAATACTGGATAACTGCAGTTACAGGTAAGTAACGCATTTCTTATCCAGTATTAGGGTATCTTTCATAGATTCACATGCCTGAATCAGAGTAGTAAGCAATGATAAGCACATTTCGGATGGTACATTACAGACGAAGTCACTAGATAATAACATATCAATGTGAAATATATATATCGTACCAAACTGTAATCAAAGAAGACCATGACAGAACACAATAAAGAAATGTGCGTATAAAAACAAGGATGGTGGGATGAAAAGAAGGCTCACCTCTATTGGAATAGATGGCGTAACACTGCTTGTCCCACTGCAGCATCCTTCATGAGTTCTGTATCCAAGCAGTAGTGCTTGGTAAATGTATGCGGCGTCTTCCATGTTGCCGCTCTGCAAATGTCTGTGATAGGCACACCTGCAAAGAGTGCCATAGAGGTAGAAACTGCCCTCGTGGAATGAGCTCGAACCTTGGACCGCAAGGGTTGACCCGCTTGCTGGTGACAGAAAGTAATGGCTCCAGAGATCCATCGAGAGATACTTTGTTTAGTAAGCGGAAGACCTTTCCTAGGTCGACTGTAAGCCACAAAGAGTTGGTTAGATTTGCGGAACGATTTCGTCCTGTCAAGGTAGAATTTAAGGCAGCGCTTAAGGTCTAGAGAGTGTAGAGCTTTTTCTGCCGGCGTTTGAGGATTGGGAAAAAGGACCGCAAGATTATGGGTTCATTGAGGTGAAAGTCCGAGGGGACTTTGGGCACAAATTTAGGATTAGTCCGTAATATAACCCTGTCGTGTTTGAACTGAAGGAAAGGGTCTTGAATTGAAAAAGCCTGAAGCTCACTTACTCGCCTTGCTGAGGTAAGGGCTAGAAGGAGTGCCGTCTTCCAAGAAAGATATTTAAGATCAGTTCTGTGGATTGGCTCGAAGGGGTGTTTCATGATCTGAGCAAGAACAGTGTTGAGTTGCCAAGTGGGAGGCAGAGGTTTTACAGGAGGAAAAGTTCTGAATAGGCCTTTGAGAAATTGCTTAATCAGTCTATCAGACCAGAGAGAAGGACCTGTTGAAGATCTCCTGAAACGGGATATTGCTGCGAGGTGCACTTTAATGGAGGCATGAGCAAGACCTGAAGTTGCCAGATGGAGAAGGTAAGGCAGTATTTGTTGTGGAGAAGACGAAAAAGGGTGTATGTTTGCCGATTTACACCAGACACAGAATCTCTTCCATTTTAGGGAATATGTTTTGTTAGTACTTTCGGCTCGAGCTAGAACTGCCCTGCAGTCCAGAGGAATGTCTAGGCGATGGAACTCTCTGAACTCAGGAGCCAAGCCGATAACCTGAGAGATGCTGGATCCGGATGTTGGACTTGTTCCCTGTTCATTGTTAGGAGAGAGGGAAATGGTTTCAAAGGTATTGGCGGCTCCAGAGAGAGAAGGTGGAGCTCCGTGAACCAATGCTGGCGTGGCCACGCAGGAGCTATCAGAATGAGCGTGCAGGGTTCTGCCTTCAACTTCCTGAGGACCCTGGGAATTAGGGGAATCGGTGGAAAAGCGTACGCAAAGACGTTGAACCATGCGATCGAAAATGCATTCCCTAGAGATCCTTTTGGGGATGCCAGCTTGCGAAGTTTTGGCATTTGGCGTTCTGCTTGGTGCAAAAGGTCCAAGAAAGGAGTGCCCCATTGGGAGAATATGCGGTTGAGAGTCCGTTGGTTCAGCTCCCATTCGTGACATGTTGTATGTAGCCTGCTTAGAGAATCGGCCAGTATGTTGTCTGAACCTGGAACATACTCCGCCCGAAGGGAGATGTTGTGGAGAAGTAGCCAGTTCCAGATTTTTTGAGATTCGTGAGAGAGTGCCAGTGAACGAGTACCTCCCTGTTTGTTCAGGTAGTGCATTGTCGTGGTATTGTCCGTTCGGACAAGCACTAGAGAACCTTTGATTCTGGGAAGGAATGCCAGGAGAGCCAGATACACAGCTCGCAGCTCGAGGAGGTTTATGTGAAGCTTCCGTTCGGAAGGAGACCACTTTCCGTTGATTCGGAGCTCCTGGAGGAAAGCTCCCCAACCCTCCAGGGACGCATCTGTTGTGATGATTTGTGGAGAGGCTTGAAGCAAGAAAGGCAGGCCTTGAGAGAGATTGCGTGGACAAGTCCACCACTGCAGCGCAGTGACTATCTGAGGGGTCACGTGAATGACGTCGAAGGATCCTTGGGATTGAATCCATTGAGCTGACAGCGCTTCTTGGAGAGGGCGCATGTGGAGGCGACAGTGAGGAAGGAGGAGAATGCAGGACGACATCATTCCTAGAAGAGATTTGAAGAGGCGCACTGAGAGGGACTTCTTGGCTTTTACTCAGTTTGCCAAATGAAGTAGTTTGATCTGTCGCTCTCGTGACGGAAAGGCTTTCTTCTGGTTTGTGTCGAGAGTAGCGCCCAGAAAAGTTATCCGACAAGAAGGTTGGAGGACAGACTTGTCCTGATTGAGAGTGAGTCCCAGGCGACCGAAAAGCTGTAGACAGGCGTTGGAAGACTTGGTTGCGCCGTCCAGAGATGGTGCTTTGACGAGCCAGTCGTCGAGGTAGGGAAAGACCTGATGGTGTTGTTGCCTGAGATATGCCGCCACTGGAGAAAGGCATTTGGTAAAAATGCGTGGAGCTGATTTGAGTCCGAAAGGCAGGACACGAAATTGGTAATGTTTGCCTGCCACGGTGAACCTGAGAAACTTCTTGTGATTTTTGTGGATGGGGATATGGAAGTAGGCATCTTGAAGATCTAAAGACACCATGAAGTCGTTTGCGTTGAGAAGTTGCAGCACTTCTTGGATAGTAACCATGCGAAACGACTGTTTCTTTAAGAACTTGTTGAGAGCTCGCAAGTCTAGAATTGGTCTCCATTTCTTCTCCTTTTTCGCACCAGGAAAAAACGGGAGTAAAAACCTTTTCCTCGTTGACGAAGAGGAACCTTCTCTATGTCTCCCTTCCGGAGCATGAGTGAAAGTTCCAGAAGTAAAGGGCGTAGATGTTTGTGAACCATAGGTCGAGGAGGAGTGTGGGGAGGAATTTGAATGAACTCTAGCGAATGTCCGAACTGTATCAGTTGAAGAACCCAACGGTCCGTTATTTTTTGCCAATTGCGTAAGAAATGGGAAATTTTTCCTCCTCATCTGGAAGGTGGAAAGGAAATGGAGACCGGCGGGAGAGACAAGTCATTGTCGTCGAGCAGCGTCCTTCTGTCGTCCTCCCCTCCTTTGAAAGGAGGTTTTGGTGTAAGACGATTGCTGTTGGCGTTGTTGGTATTGCGGCCGAGATTGTTGGTTGGAGGAGGAATAGGAGGAGCGATAGTGTTGGTAGTCTCCTCTGGTGGTAGATTGACCTCTGCCCCTTGAGCCACGAAAAGGAGGGTTTTTAAATTGAAGGGTACCCAGAGCCCTAGCCGTGTCGGTATCCTTTTTTATAACTTGAAGAGCTTCGTCAATATGTGGTCCGAAAAGAAGCTGACCATCATAGGGCATGTCTAGGACTTTTGTCTGGATTTCCGGCCGGAAAGAAGTAGCCTTCAGCCAACCTTGGCGTCGTAGTACGGCAGCACCGGCCAGTTGGCGGAAGCCAGTGGAGGCGATATCCATCGCACAATCGATAATTTCGGAAGCCGAACGTTCGCCTTCCAGCAAGATCTTCTTTGCCTCTTTCTTGGAACTATCTGGTAATGTCCCCAAGTAAGGAGCAATGTCCGCCCACATTTGTCTGTTATAGCGTCCTAATAACGCTAGGGAATTCGACGCACGAACTGTTAGTGCAGACATTGAAGAGAAACGCTTTCCAATATTGTCAAGCCTTCTACCCTCCTTGTCTGGAGGAGCGGACAGTGGAGCAGAAGGGTTTTTTGATTTCCGCTGCGCAGCCTGAGTGATGACTGAATCAGGCTTGGGATGTCCGGTAAGGCAGGCCGGAGCGGTGTCCGGAGCTCTGTATTTTTTGTCCAGCCGAGGTAACACTGGGGGACCCGAAGATGGATTGTGCATTATTTTAACACCCTTATTCCAGATGTAGTCAATGATGGGCACCGATCTTACAGATTTTTTAAAAGGTTCCTTAAAATCATAAAGGAAACAATCCTGCTGGTAAGAAGGTATAGGAATCTGGAAACGCTGTGCCGCCCTCTCTAAAACACTATGAAAACCCCTATATCCTCCGGAGGCGAATCCGCTTGAGTAGGCACCGGGGAAGCTGGACACGGGATAACATAATCATCCCACTCATCATGAGTCGATTGTGAATCATGGAGTTCTCCCTCCTCCTGTTGATCATCCTCCTCATCATCATCCGTGTCAGGTGGAGGTGGTATCGTTACAGGCACCGACTGTGGAGGGAGAAGCGGAGGCTGTGGTCCTTGCTGTGGAGAGACAACTGGAACAGGAGACGTAGCAGATGTAGGGAATCTCTGCTTATAGTCAGCAATGAGGAATTGGAGGTCAGAAACCAAAGACGCTGGAAGACAAACCATGGGAGGTTGGGAAGGATGGCTGTCTTCAGGATAATATGCTTGGTTCTCTGGGTCTTGTTCTTCATAGTCGGAACTGTCCTGGCATTTGACGTGAAGTTCAGAAGGACTCGTAGCAGCCCCGAACATGCTGTCCTCGTCCGAGTCTTCCTCCTCATCCAAAAGGCGAGTTGGAAGCAATGTTTGAACTTTGCTAGGAGAAGTGAGAGCAGGTGTTAACGTGCGTTTAGTTTTCTTTATATGGACATACACACTTCTCACTTCGGACTCTGGTGTCGTCGACGAGCCCGTCGTCGGTGTAATCGTCGACGGTGGAGCACCAATAGAAAGAGGTAACAGCGTCGAAGTTCCCGTCGACGGTGTCATCGTCGATGGAGCCATCGTCGACGGTGTTGTCGTCGTCGACGGAACGCTCGTCGACGGTGTTGTCGTCGTCGGAGCTCTCGTCGACGTCATCGGCGGAGGTCTCGTCGACGAGGTAGACGTCGACGCTGGTGTCGACGCGCTCACCGGCGATGAAAGCGTCGACGCTGACTTGGTCGTCGTCGATGATTTCTTTATTTTTATCGTCGACGATATAGGTTTAGCAACCGTCGACGATGGAGTCGTAGTCGTCGACGTGGACAAGGTTGACGCCAAAGAAGTAGAGACAGTCGTCGTTGATGAAGTCACCACCACAGCCGTGGATGGGGTTTTTCTCGTCGACGAAGCCACCGTCGACGATGTGGTCGACGACGACGTGGAGGCAGGCTTCTTAAAGGTGTGTAAACCCTCCTGTGGAGAAACCTTTGTTGGCAAGGTCTTAGGGTGTCCCTCTGAAGACTTTTTGTGCGTCTTCTTTGGAGGGGGTTGCGACGAGGGTCCTGGAGAGGTAACCCTGGGTCTTTTGTGAGAGGACCTTGAAGATTTGGAGGAGCCCTCACTTTCCTCAGAAGACAAAGCCTGGTCTTTGTCCTTAAGTCTCTGTAGCCAAGTTAAAAGGCGTCCCTCCCGGTCTCTGAGGGTTTTTGAAGAAAAGGTACGACATACCTTACAGTCCTTTGAGGAGTGATCCGGGTAGAGGCAATACAGGCAATCTTGGTGTTGGTCGTCCACATGAAGCCTCTTTTTGCCACAGGAAGCACAGGACCTAAAAAGGCCTTTCTTCGAAGACTCTTGCATTGAGCACTTCACACAGAGACAGAATGGTGAAGAAAAAACCACTGGAAATCCAGAAGCAAAGAAAGACCTGAGCAGAGCTCAGTGGAGACTCCCTTAGCACGACGTGCGGTAGAAAATCTGAGGGACTAGAGCTCCTTCCAGGAAGGTTCCACAGGGTGGTGATAGCTGATTGGTTCTCTTCTAGAGTTTGGTTCTTTTTACAAAAGGACATGGATATGTTACTAATGTAAGGCTCTTAGCCTATTACTCTATATGTCTAATGGGACATTACTATAATTATGTACCGGGGACTCCCATCCCGACGACGGGGAATGATTCAGGCATGTGAATCTATGAAAGATACCCTAATACTGGATAACTGCTGGTCCCGAAATTGATCTGTGGTTGGTATCTAAAGACTTAGCCAAATGGTCCTCTTCTGTCGAACATCTTGCGCGCACTCTGTCCGATCATTACCCTGTATGTCTGGTCCTTCAAATTCCCCAAACCCTACGGCGTATGTTCTCATGGCGCCTTCCCCACATGCACTGAGGGCCACGGCATTTGAAGAAGAAATTTGCAGCGCCATCTCAAGACTTTTTTTACTTAAATGCTGGCTCGGTCAACTCACCCTCCATATTATGGGAAACCTTCAAGATAGTAATCCCCAGCAAGTGCATTGCTAAGCAGTCTGGGGTGCTCCGAGTGATCAGAGGGACCCTGGAAAAGCTGGAAGCAGAAATCAAAATGCTAGATCAAATATATAGCACTAATCCCACATCTGACACATTAGATGAGATTAGAACCAAAATGTCAGAGTACCAGACTGAGGCGGAGAGGGAGGTAAACTACTTGGGACGTGAGGCGCGGGCTCGACAATACGGGAAAGGGGATAGCCCTGGCAGGACACTGGCTGGTCTGCTGAGGAGACCACATGCCTCTCCATATGTGACTGAAGTGCGCGAAGGCAACGGCTACAGAGTTACATCTCTCACGGAGATAAACACAGTGATATAATCCTTCTACTCTCAACTTTACACGGCTGGGGCAATGAGTAATCAGGACACCTTACATCAATATTTTGAGTCAATCGAACTGCTATGGCTAGACCCGGGTCACAGAGAATACCTTGATGCGCCGTTTACAATGGAGAAAATTGCACAGGTCATTGCTGGCCTCCCTGGCCATAAAGCCCCAGGTCTGGACAGACTAACATCCGCCCGTACAACGAGTCAGTGACAGTAGGTCAACTCCCCTCCTCCCTTCGGTAAGCACTAATCACAACTATACTCAAACCAGACAAAGCTCCCGAGCTTGGTGATTCCTATCGCCCCCTTTCACTGATCAACATAGACAACAAAATCTAAGCGAAACTATTAGCAAATTGACTATTTCCACTTATGCCTTTAATTGTACGCCCTGATCAATCTGGTTTTATACCGGGAAGAGCCACGTCACACAATCTAAGCATGATATTCTCTGTCATGCATCAAATCAATCCCTCCTTACCAGCAGTGGCGGTTCTCCTAGACACCACCAACGTGTTTGACTCAATAGAATGGCCCTTCCTCTTCTCGGGCGTTTGGGTTTCAGCTCTGGCTTTATCCATAAGATCTGCATGTTATACACCCTGCCCTCGGCAGGCATTAAAATAAACGGTCAAATCACCGGGCCCATCACGTTCGCTCGGGGCACGAGACAGATGCCCACTCTCCCCGCTATTATTTGCAATAGCTATGGCACCCCTAGCGGCGCGGCTACGCCAACACCCCAAAGAGTGTGGCATTGACTTTACGGCCAGAGGACTAGTGGTTTCTATGTATGCCGATGATATTACTCTATATATTCGCGAACCAGACAAGAATTTGGAACCCTTGACGCGAGAGGTCATTCGTTTAGATGGCCACTCGGGAATCCACATTAACTGGAGAAAATCCATACTGTTTCCCCTTACCGAAGCTACGCGTCCTTACCAAACAGAATACCCACTAAAGTGGGCAAACGAACCAACCAAATATCTGGGCATATGGCTAAGCAGAGAGCCGGAAGAACTTTGGAGGGCAAATTACAGACGTGCAGTGGAACGGCTAGAATCTAATATCCAGGTATGGAAAACAACGTCCGCTTTCAATGGCCGGGCGTATCACAATAGCTACGATGGTAGTCTTGCCAAAATTTCTTTATCTATTTCTCAATGTCCCGCTGCCCCTCACAGCATAGTTCTTTAAAATGTTACGCTCCCCCATGATAACGTTGACATGGGCAGGCCGACAGCCGAGGGTTGCTTATGAAACCCTGACACTGCCCTCCACATGCGGAGGAATGGGAGCCCCAGATTTAAAGCTGTATGCGCTCAAGCAAGTTTTCTCCACTTCTGGTCGCATCCCACACCGTTTCAGCCACATCTGATGGTGGAGGCGGACCAGACTTCCCTTGGTCGCTAACAAAGGCACTATTCCAGCCGTACAATGCACCTAATGACGAAATAAATAAGGTGGAATGCGTGCGCTGGGCGTCGGAAGGAGTCTGCAGATGGACAGGCTCCGACATGTTACACGTACCATCCACTGCACTGGCAGGGAACCCCCTCCTTTCCCCCACTGCATAACAAAGGGATGGTACGCCAAGCCAAGGTATTAGGCATACATACATTCGCTGACTTATACCCAGATGGACAGTTCCTCTCCCCCTTCAATAATACAGCTACGTGCGACACTAGACACATTATATTATCACATTAGAGCAGCCTGTAGAAGGAGAGAGACAGAGACGCGCACACACACACACACACCAACCCCCCCCCCCATATTCATATGTACCACTGTGTATTATGTCGTTACCCTTTTGTGCCAGATTGCCGTCGCAGTCGAACATTACCAACTTATTGTATCGGAATGAAACTAATTGTATGCCTCTTTTGAAATATGAATAAAGCTTAGATACATTTAAAAAAATAAAAAAAAGTATGTGGTTTCCAGCTGGCAAATTTTCCTTGCCCAAGGTCAGGTATGCAGGGAAGGAAGGAAGGAGTTGGAAATGTTAAAAAGATGGAGGTAGAATTTAAGTAGGTAAATGAAAACAAATTAAACAGAGCATAACATCCTCACAAACTCCTGCTCCCAAATATTATAGAGAAACTGCATATGTACTACTCTTTAATTTTCGAGGTTACCACATACATATAGCGTAGTCCATGCATACCTCAGTCCAGTCATGAAAGAAGTTCCTCTGAAAAATCTTCTTAGTTGTGTATTCATGATCTATCATTTTACCATAAAAGGTGGCAACTTCCTCCGTAGCTAGACTTGGCTTCATGGGCTTTCCTGTTCAAATATAAAAATCCAACAGATTCACAAGTCACTGAACAAAAAAGTCATGAAACAAAAAAAGACATGGAACAAAGATACACGGATTATATATGGGGCTGAGGGTGCTTTCATTAAGTAAACATCTAAATAGAACTGTCAGCACAAGTGTAAGAAAATGGGTTACTGGTTGAGGGGGGTGAAACTCTACTCAAGCAGCAATCCTGGTCAGGGTAAAACACAGGTAAACCCCAAACTAACCTGTGCTAAACCCTCTGGTAGCTTGGCACAAAAGCAGACCGGTTTAACTTAGAGGCAACGTGTAAAGTATTTATGTGGCACACAAACCGTAATAAGGTGAAAACAACATAAGAAAAACCCCACACCAATTTAGAAAAATAGAGGGAAATTGAATACATTATGTGACACCCAAAACGAAAATAATCCACTTCACTAGACCAGAAAATATGCAATTTTAAAGGTTTAGGTAAAAACAGTACTTAGAAGCACAACGCGTCAACTGTGGTTATTGTATTGTGCTGGACCGGGACAAAATCACAAGTTCAGGTGGACAGTGTTGGGAGCACGGGGCCAGATACAGGCAACAAGTTAGGCCTGCTTAACAAAGTACCTTAAATTAAGGTTTCGGAGTGTTGCAAGATCCCACTTTGAGGATGCGTCACGCAGTAGCGGTTTCGATGAGCTGTGTGGTGTGATGCACTGTCTTGCATCAAGGATGCGTTGTGCAGCAGTGGTTCTGCGGGGCTGCGAGGGTCTGCGTCGAGGTGGTGTCATGCAGCAGTCGTTCATAGGAGCTGGGGGATCCTGCTTCGGGGCAATTCCGATACAGTGCTGTGAGGAGATAAGTTGTGTTGGTTCTCCCCGAAATACCACTGCTGAGATAGCAGAGCACCTTCAGGCCCACTTCCAAAGGTCCAGGACTGGGGTGGCACCTCTTGAGTGACAAGACTCACAGCAAGTAGAGTTCAGGTGCAGGGTTCATGGTGATTGGAGCCTTCTCTGTCCTTGAAGCTCTGATCAGGAGGCCAGTCAACTAACCCTTGGAGTCCCCCTGGTGGTCTTGGGATCAAGATGCAGGTCCAGTCCTTGTAACTGAGACAGCAGGGCAGCCATTCATCTTGCAGCAGAGCAGCACAGCAGTCCTTCCGAGTCTTCCACAGGTCCAGATGTGTACTGAAGAGCTGGGTCTGAGGGTCCACCATTTATACCTGGTGCCCACTTTGTACGGGGAGGACTCTAGACGTTTCTCCCACTTCGAAGGTGTCTGGAACTTTATGTCTCCCAGCTACGTTCTCAGCTAGTCTGTGGACACAAAAGACTGCTGTGAAACCCCTTGTGAGCGCGCTGAGGCAGAGTTCATTATGATGCACAAGTGTGGTTGGTGTCAGCTCTGCCCCCTATCAAGTTAGAGATGGCCAATTCTGCCAACACCTATCCCCCCTTTCTCTCACTCTTATAGGAGTACACACAGACCAACTTCAAGCTACACCTAGTCATGTGACCAGGATACTGACACCAAATGGTTGAGACAAGAAAATGCCAACTTTCTAAAAGTAAACACAACAAGATGATGGACGGAGTGCTGAATTTTTCCAATGCCTCACCCCCAGTCAAGTGGGGGTGAATGTTTGCACTGTTCAGCATTCCGTCCATCATCTGTTCTTTTAATTTTCTAAAAGTGGCATTTTCAGAATTGTGACTTAAAATCCGACTTTACCTTTAAAGAGGTTTTTAAATTACAATTCTTTAGACACCAAACTCAACATTCCTACTTGCTACCAATTGAAAGTATTAAATGTAAAACAGTAACCCAATGTTGTCCAATGGGAGAGGTAGGTCTTGCAGTAGTGAAACACAAATTTAAGAGTTTTTCACTACCAGGACATGTAAAATGTAAAAGTACATGTCCTACTTTTAAAATACACTGGACTGTGTAGGGCCAACCCGAAGGGTGACTTGTATGTATTAAAAAGGAAGGTTTACGCCAGCCAAAAGGTTTGTTTTGCGAAGTCGAAATGGCAGTTAAAAACTGCACACACAGGCTGCAACGGCAGGCCTGAGACTTGTTTAAAAGGCTACTTAATTGGGGGGCACAACAAGTGAAGCAGTCCCACTAGTAGTGTTTAATTTACATGCCCAGGGTACATGTAGTACCACTTTACTTGGGACTTACAAGTAAATTAAACGTGCCAATTGGGTGGAAGCCAATGTAACCATATTTTAGGGAGAGAGCGCAAGCACTTTAGCACTGGTTAGCAGTGGTAAAAAGAGTGCAGAGTCCGAAGGCCAGCAAAAATAAAGTCAGCAAAAACAGAAGGATGGAAGGCAAAATGTTGGGGGAAAACCATGCCAAGGATGTCAGGTTCAACAGCAAGGTCATATAAACCCAAATATTGTTACTCTTGTTATGCAGTTATTATTCCAGTACTCCAAACATATCACAAGGGAACTGCCTTTCCTATACACATTTGAAATGGTCTTATTGCAGGTGATCGGCTGTGATAATTTGTGAAACTCAGGAGTTCTCTGGGATGGTTTGGGGAGTGAGGGCCAGCATTTTGTCACTTGAACTTTAAAAATGTTACCTTTTCTGGAGGCAACCTATGTAGAACCTCTGTTGTCAGTCCGGCAAGGCACTACCACCAAATGCGTGATCAACACCAATCAGGGGGACTTACACACAAAGAGAAACGCTCCCATCTGTAAAGTTTAAGGTAGAAAAGGATTCTACCTTACTTTCCATCGAATACCTGTGAAAAAGTGCCCGAACTCCAACCACAAACAAAACCATGAGGCAAAGGGCTATCATACGGCACAGATATCCAGAACATGAAGTGGCAGCCACACAACATGCGAGTAGAGTGCAAACTGCTACAATCATTCTTTGAAGCTAGTCAAAAATGGCATGTACAGAAGACACAGGGCACTTACTGAGGAACCCTGCCCATAGGTAACTGGGCTGCTAGAGTTGATAAAAGTAGTCTTAGCAAGAATAAAAGCAGAATTACAGCTAACAAAAAATGAGGCAGTCAGCCTCAGAAAAGGAGACACACCAAGTTTCCTCTGCCTACAGCGTCTTCAACCTGTCCATCCTTATATCAGAGGTATACCAACTATTATTAATTTTGGATGCCTTAGACAAACCGATCTAGAAGGTAAAAGGCGACTAACGTTTTGGGTCGGTGTGATTAAAATGGTGATTTAGCTCATTAAAATCAATAAAGAGGCTACTTCTCATAATTGAGTAACCTGGGCGTCCACTCTGCCAATGTCAAATTTATTTCAGAGATAGGCTATCATATGAGACCTGGGCCTAGAAATATGAGATACTTTAAGCTCAAGCGCTAGACAAAAAGTCAGAAGTCTATGATCAGTCAAAGTCAGTGGTATCAACAAGATTACATTTACCAAGTAGTGCATTAAAATCAAGGTCAATAGTATGACCCGCCAGTCTCATGAAATCCTGAACCTTTATAAGAGAAGGGCATTACACATCTTTGAACCAAACATTAAAATAACCAAGCACGATGGTTCCTGAAACTGCACCTACTAAGTCAGAGATTATCAAAGGAAATTCAAGGTAGAGGGAGCACAGTAAACCAGAAGGTGAGATAATCCGGTATTACAGGAAGTGACATCCAACTACCAGGACCTTATCCACAGCACCTTCAATCCTATATGAGATGGTAATTATAAGGTTATACTTGAATGCTAAGGCTACTCCATATCCCCCAGCAACTGTCTGTTGCAATTAAAAATCGAGTATTTTGTAGGGATGGCTCCTGAAATATCTGGGTCAGAGCCGTTTTGGAAGAAAGTCTCTCTTTAAAGGAGACCAGTAAATAATCTGAACGAAATCAAAGTGAGAACTTCATATTGGTGACCTCTAAGACCCTGGACATTTAAGGCAGTGGACAATTTTACATTAGAGGATACATTAGGACTAAGGATAAATCTAACTAGGAAGGAAAGCCATTCTCATGGAAGGACTGCTTTAAAACTGGCTGGAAATAGATAGTGGCTGGGTACAATAAAGATGATAAGCGAGAATAGAAGGAAAGGAGGAAGTAGAGATAGTACGGGTAGGGCAGCGTTTCCTGCTGGTCCAGGAACAAATGGGCTTGTCTTTGCGCCCCTCCAGCAACTGGGACAACACTTGTAGGAGATGCACAACAAGATAGGTAAGTATGACTGCCTAGATCCTCAGTAAGATTTTGAACTCTCATAATAAATAGCAATTCATTCCTACATATGCTGAAAGCTATAGGAGTGAAACAAACACAGTCCCCTAGAAATACAGCATTTTATAGACAAATCAGAAAGAAAAAAAAAAGTAGGTGATTTGGCCGGGCAGTAGACATAGAAGAAGCATTTGCCCAAAGCCCCCACAGAAAGGATAACATTGAGTCAACTGTCCACCACCCTCTAACCCATTCCTCGGCCATTAAATTACTATCTGTAGGTTTTCCACCAATTTTGAGAATGGTAATGTGCTGATAATGTGGACTGCCTGCCACCTGTACAGGCCAAACTAAGGATGCAGGCAATCAAAATGGCAGCCTACAGTCCCATTAGGAAACTGTGGTTACTGCCGCCAACCACAGCTGAGCAGGCCCAAACTACAAGTTGGACTTCACACAAGCAGAAGGAGAGAGGCCAGTTTAAGATTTTTGTGGGATTTTGGACAGAACTGAGATTGTTAGTGGGTATGGCAATAGTATAAAAGAACAAAATAGTTGATAATAACAGAGGACCTGGCTATCCTAGGGGAAAAGAAGATAATTAAAGCTTGGCGCCTGAAGCATTATGGAGAACTGGGAGACAAAATTACGGCAATAAGTGACAGTTTAACCCCTTCGATGCTCATGACGAGCTCAGCTCGTCATGCTGCTCGGTTGGCGTGTGCGCATGACGAGCCGAGCTCGTCACGACCACACCCGCGATCGGAATGTCCAGCACCTGGGCGGAATTCCGATCGCGGTGAAGCGGTTAATTAAAATTTTGAGAGACTTTTACATATAAAAGAGAGGAGCAAAATCAGGCATAAAGTGAAGCTGCAAAAACACATTGGGGACTGGGACCCAGAGAGGCTTACAAGTAACAGAAGCAGCAGAGGCAATCTGCTATCGAAGGGAGTGAGGAGGACTTTCCATGGTACAAAGATTTCCAGCAAGTACCTGATGCTTAAAATCTGTTAAGGCATATGACAAACGGGCTCAGATGAAGGGCCTTTCGGGAACCCGGGTGCCAATGGGTGATTAGGCCAAGAGATGTCCTAGTCTCTGGTTAAGAATTGATGGATAAAATTAAGAGAGCCAAAGATACGCCTTGAAGACTTGGGTAAAGTTTGGGAGGACTGAGAGCATTCTCCAGGATCCCTGAAGAACAAGTTACTTACCTTCAGTAACGCCTTATCTGGTAGAGACTATATAGCCACAGATTCCTTACCTTAGAATTATCCCCAGGCGTCAGACTGGATACCGAAATGTTTACGTGAGCAGTAACCCTGCATGCCGGTAGGTGGTGACGTTAAGCTCCGCGTGGTCTTAGACTATGTCCACGCCGTAAGTGTATTGCACAGTGCCTATATAGGCGCCACCCCAGCATGCGGACGTCAGTTTCTTTTCGCCACTTTAAACGCCAGGAGCGCCAAGCCACTGGTGTGAAAAACAAGGGCCTTGAAAAGGGGAAAGCCCGGTCCCTAGAAATCCGTTCGCAAAGGATGGGTGGGTGGGTAAGGAATCTGCAGCTAGATAGTCTCTCTACCAGGTATGGCTTTACCAAAGGTAAGTAATTTATTCATCTGATAGAGACTTTGAGCCGTAGATTCCTTACCTTGCATTAGGTACCCAAGCAATACCTTCTCGGAGGCGAGTCTGCGAAACATTTTCACACCAAAAACTCCTGCAGGACCGAACGGGCAAAGTGCCTGTTGCAACAGACCTGATTGTCCAGGCAGTACTGCTTGGTGAACGTTTGCAGAGAAGCCCACGTTGCTGCCTAGCAGATGTCCAGGACCGGGACTAATGCAGTGGTTGCAGCCTTAGCTCTGGTGGAATGAGCACACAAACCCTCTGGGGGTTGCTTTCTGGCCAGTGAATAGCAGATTTTAATGCAGACCACTATCCATCTAGAGATGGTCCCCTTCTTTGCTCCATCATACCCCACAAAGAGTTGGCCATCCACCTAGGAATCTTTTGCGCGGTCAATGTAGAACGGCAATGCTCTTTTTGGGTCCAGTCGGTAGAGTTGCTCCTCTTCCTTCGAGAGATATAGTAGAGCATAAAAGGTAGGCAGGGTGATGGATTGGCCTACATGAAAGGGAGTGAGAACCTTCAGAAAGAAGAAAGCTCTGCTGGTAAGTAACAACTTGTGCGGGAAGATGTTGAGGTAGGGAGGCTTAGCTGACGACAAAGCCTGTAGCTCACTGACCCTCCGGGAAGATGTTATGGCCACTAGGAAGGCCATCTTGATTGTAAGGAGACTGAGAGGACAGTTTTTTGTTTTTTTATTCTCTTTATTGGAGTTTCATAGTAACATATACATCATCACTGCCCTGCTAGACAGTGCAAACATCAAACAAACAAACAACGTGTGATTGACCAAACTCATCAAATCCTGGTATGGGCTACTTATAATACACAGTGACATCATCATGCTATAACAAAGACAATATATACATATGAACATCACTCTATCAGAAATTGACCTGTTTTGTGCTTGCGAACGGAGATATTGACGCAGTGGTTCCCAAATGTCCTTGGGCTTAGAAGACGAAGGAAGTTCTTCTGCTTAGAGTTCGAGGCTCTCCTTACAGTACACCATATCCTTAACCCAGTGGTCTGCAAGGGGGGCTAGGGTGCTCTCCCACGTTAGTGCCACCCGACGTTTTGCCATCAGCAATGCAATTCTTACAAATCTGACTATGGTCCCTTTCAGCTGGGGTATATAGCATAGCAGTCAATTTTGTGGTGTACATTGCAATGGGGCCCCAGACATAGATTGTATGCGCTGCATCACGTCTTCCCAGAATGTAAACACCAGCCTACACTCCCACGCCAGGTGCCAGAAGTCTGCATCTACCTGGCAACAGCATTTGCATTTGCTTGCATCTCGGAGGCCAAACCTGTGTAGTTTAAGAGGCGTGTGATACACTTGGTGAATATATTTAAAATGGATAATCCGCAGATTGCCATTAGGAGTAAAGGTGCTGGTAAGGCTGCAGATATGCTTCCATTCCGATGGTATCAACGGAGGAGTGAGCTTGTCATTCCAAAGTTTAAGGCTTCTGTCCGTATCAGCAACCATCTCATCTCGCACCGCCCTATAAAGCTTAGTGACTAACTGGCGTCGTGTAGGTGCGACCAAGAGCAACTGCAGAGAGTGCAAAGAGGGTGGTTCAGTAGGAAATGTATTATAATGTGTTTTGAGAGCAAGCTTCAACCTATGCACAGTGAACTGGAATAATGGCGATGGGTTTGTGATATACTGAAGCCCCTCAGGTGTGATGAAACTCCAGTCAGGATCCCAGCCTCTCTCAGCGAGCGCATCGGGCCTACCTCCTGCATCACCGAGAGCACCGCATGATGTGCCAGAGGCAATGACGGAGCATAAATTGGGAGCTTGGCTGCGATTTTACCAATAGACTGCCATGCCGCAATGGTAGTATCTAGCGTATTAATTTCGTGTTTTGGTGTGCCTTGTTGCAAGTGTGTAAGTATACCAGGTAACGGGATTGGGTGTGCATCACCATCTTCCACCTCTACATGAGGAGTGAAGGCATGAGGGTTGTACCAATAGTACGCGTACTGCGCCTGGGCACAAAGATAATATATGTAGAGATCTGGTGCGCAAAAGCCTCCCTTGGCATAATCAAGCGTTAGCGTATTCCAGCCTACCCTAGCCTGTTTACCACCCCATATTAAGCGGAGTAGTGAGGACCGCACAGTATTAAAAAAATTCTTAGTCAGTTGTATAGGGATGTTGCAAGACAGGTATAAAAAACACGGTAAAACGATCATTTTTATGACAGCGATGCGATCCGCCAGTGATAATGGCATCGCTATCCACCTGTCCACTTGCTGCTCCAGGGCAACACACGCCGTCCCATAATTTTCTTTAATGACCATTTCGGGGTCCCGATGTACCCAGATACCCAAGTACTTAACCGGGTCAGTAGACCACACCAACGGATAATCCATGCTAGGAGGGCTCGTTATCGATGTCAGAGGTATTATCACCGATTTATCCCAGTTGATGGTGAGACCTGTGAACAGACCAAATCTGATGTATTCTCGCAGCACGGGGGCTAAGTACCGCTGAGGCTCTCTGATAAAAAGCACCATGTCATCGGCATACAGAGATATACCGACAGGGCGGTGCATGAAATTAAGGGCCGACTCCCTATGCCGCTGGCGAATTATGCAAGCCAGAGGTTCCAGCACGAGAGAAAAGAGCAGCGGTGGCAGAGGACATCCTTGCCGGGTGCCTCTTTCAATCTGAAATGGCTCCGAAGTTAGACCACCCACGCGCACCCGCGCTGATGGGTCAGAGTATAGCAGACGCACCCAGCCAATAAAAATCTCAGGAAACCCCATGTGCTGCAGGATTTGAAACATGTAACTCCATTCTATGGAGTCGAATGCTTTCGCTGCATCCAACATTACAGCCGCTGCGGGGAGAGCAGGGTCTAATACATGAAACATCGCGAATATAGTTCGTAAGTAATGGGACGTGGATCTTTCTGGTATGAAGCCAGAATGGTCCGGTAAGACCAAGCAGGGCATTAAGGGCTGGAGTCTGGAGGCCAGAATTTTAGCTAGTATTTTTGCGTCCAAATTAATCAGAGATAAGGGGCGGTACGACTCGCAGAAGGAAGGTGACTTATCCTTTTTTAATAAGGTGATGATCAGAGCTTGCCTAAGCGACGGCGGTAGTCGTCCTGTTTCGTGTGCCTCGGCATATACCTCCAGCAAATGGGGCGTTAGAAGCTCGGCATACTCTTTATAGAATTCCGCCGTGAGGCCATCCGGCCCGGAGCTTTTTTATTTGGTAGAGCACGTATTGCCGCCTGAATGTCTGACGCTTCAATTGGTTGACTTAAATATTCTCGATGGCCGTGCGCCAGCCATGCACATGCAATGTCCGACAGGTACTCAGCTAAAACCAGTGTCAGCGCTCCCCCGGGACGTGTACATGTTAGCGTAACAATGGCGAAATTGGTCCACTAGATCATGTGGTGTGTAATGTTCTCCTCCCTGCGCATCTATGATTTTGGTGACATGGTGATGCTCAGCGCGAAATTTGAGTTAAGCAGCTAAGTTACGGCCTGGTCGACCACCCTCACCATAGGCCCTGGCTATGTGTCTACGTGAAAGATATCGTATTTCAGTTTCTGCCATTTCGTCATTCTAGAATCAGCTCGTGAATACGAGAGAGTGTGGTTGCACATGGTCTGGTTGTGTATTCTTTTTCAAGCTCGGCTAGTGCTGCCTCTGTCTTCGCGAGCTGTCCCCTAATATCTCTTAGAATACCCGCTGTAGTACTAATGCAGACCCCTCTGATAGTGACCTTAAAGGCCTCCCAAAGAGTGGCCGCACTATCCACAGTGCCTGTATTTAAATCAAAGTATTGTTCTATTTCTTTCCTGATAGTGTCAGCATAAGTAGGGTCTAAGAGGGCCTCTGAGCGGAATCTCCAGGAAAACGGGCGATGAGTGTTGGTAGATATAGTGAAAGCAAGCCGCACTGGGTTGTGATCAGATAAGGTGCGTGGGAGAGGATCGATGTCCGTGACCCAGGCATTCGCCCCCTCGCTTAACAGCCAGTAGTCCAGGCGGGACCAGCTCCCGTGCGCCCGGGTGGCGTGTGTGCCGTCCCGTGTCGCCCAATTGCGAAGCCTCCAGGCATCAATCAGCCCGAACTCCAGCATGGCGTCCCTAATACATTGAGCAGCTTTAGGTGTGCGTCCACCCTGTGGGCTTGATTTGTCCTTACTTGGATCTAAGTGAGTGTTAAGATCCCCCCACTTAATTTAAGCATCAGGCCAATCACGTAATACAGTAAAAATACGTGTAAACACCTCAGGTTCGTCCACTATGGGCCCATATACATTGATAATAGTGAGTGAGGAGAACCCTAATTTACCATGTACCATAGCGCAGCGCCCTTCGTCATCCGTGTACGTTTTTATAGGTGTAAATAGAAGACCCCGTTTTAGCAGAATGAGAACCCCTCTGCCATAGGATGAATAAGACGAGGCAAGTTTATACCCAGCCCACTTGAGAGCGATCTTGGCTTCTGTCGCTTTGGTCAGGTGCATCTCTTGTAGGAGAGCGATCTGAACCCCGTGTCTATCCAGATAGGTGAAGACCTGGCAGATTTTCTTGGGGGAATTTAGCCCGCGGACATTCCACGTTAAACATGTAAACGTATCGCCCTTAGTCGCCATTGAGAGTGATGAACATTAGCAAAGCGAGTACCCAGCTGTATGAGGACATATCAGACCAGCGATACCATGGCTCGAGTGTCGGAACAATCACATTTAACAAACCCCACTTCACAACAATTGACCCCCCCCACCCACTTTAGCAGACCCAATTTGCCAAAGCCATCCCTCAGATTCAAAACAGACCCCAACAGAATTAAACAGGTGCGAAATGTGACATGGGGTACACCCATTGAGGAGCGCTGCGGCGCAACCAACTCCCTAGTTGACAAGGGAGGTGGCTGACTAGTATAGCAGTTACTCCCTAGACCAATCGACAATAAGAAACATTGCAAATAAGCCGCCAAAGGTGCAAGTAAGATAGTATATCATCCGCACTGCCTCAGGAGGGCAAAAGATGCAAAAAGGATACAGGTGCATAAATGCAGGGCATCAGGAGCAACGCACTGCGATTGAACCGCTAACAAAGCATCGCAGACGAGGCAGAGCGCCTCGGTGTCCAGTACACCAGCGCAAACAGTGTTATTGGCAATGCAGATTCTGCAAGAGAGACAGTGAGTCGGAATACAGAACCCCGGCCAGTGCGCCTTAGCCTTCGTCGTCCGAGGCTTCAGGAGAGGCCTGTTTCCTGCGCCGAAGAGATTTTGCAAAGTCCATGGCCTGCTTCGGGTTGGTGAAAATCCTGGCCTTGTCGGTGCCGATACGAAGTCGGGCCGGATACAACATGGCGTACTGTACATTCTCAGCGATCAGGAGCTTCTTCACCTGCTGGAATTCCTTACGTGCCGCCTGAACCGTTGCAGTGATGTCAGGGTAAAATGCCACTGTATTACCCTGATATGTGATGGCGCCCTTCTGACGGGAGATGAGGAGCACCGCGTCACGGTCCCTGAAATTTAATAGCCGTGCGATGATCGGCCTGGGTGGGGCACCCGGAGGTGGGCGAACGGACAACGAACGATGGGCTCGCTCTACGATGAGCAGGTCAGAGAGATTTTCCGCGCCGCAAATATCCCGGAGCATGTTTTCCACATATGTCTCCAGCCTGCCTACATTTGTGGATTCCGGCAGCCCCAGTATGCGCAGATTGTTGCGCCGGGATCTGGCTTCAAGGTCTTCATTTTTGGCCTGGATGACAGCCAGAATCTTCTCCATATCCGATGTCTTAGTAGTGACCTGTTGTAGCCCGTCTTCGGCGGAGATGCGCTGTTCTGCTTTGCCGAGCCTGGTGGCTTGCTTGTCCAATTTGGCGGACATGTGATCCATACAGCCGCTGAGGGCCTCAATCTTCCCATCTATGGACTGAAGACTGGCTTGAATAGCAGTTAGGGTTTTTTCCAGGGCGGTTGGAGTCTCAGTGGTGGTGTCCAGCTCCGAGTCAGAGGTGGCCCTTTCTTGTGTTTTGCCGGGTTTACGCAGGTCAAAGGTGAGGCGCGGTTGATTCTTATCCATTTTGCCCATGGCGGCAAGCACGCAGCAGCACGGGTAGCAGTAGCACTGTGTAATTCCCACACGTATCCTTGGCCTGTATACCCGCTGCTAAACTCGTGCACCTGAATCACCACACGTTCAATGAGGGAAGGGGCAAGGATCCAAAGCTGCACAAATCCAGGATAAGCGCGCGTTGTAAACTCCTGGCACCGGTTAGCATGTGGCAGAGCCGCACCCACAATTCAATGTCCATGGGGTTAAGTGAGCCCGACTGAAAGTTGGCCCCCAAGACGACACTCGGTATATGTTGCAAGCTACCAATTTTGGTTACGCCCGGGCCACAATATGCAACACCAGCGGACTGGCCTTGCTGCACTCTGATGGCCAAGGACACCACCGTGGAGATGTCAAGTGGGCGGCGATCATGAGGGCCCGGGGATCCTATTGCGGGCTACCGACAGTTCAGAGAGAGTCAGTCCCAGCACACTAGCTCCCCACGCCACAGTAGAAATTTTCGCCCCAAGGGGGGGGGGGGGGGGCGGGGTTGTGCGGTAAGTCAGGGGTCCAACGGGGGGTGAATTGGCTGTCGTGTCCCACACTCCGGATCACCAATCGGCAGGGAAAGGAGGCGCCGGTTTAGTAGACGCCTCTCGCATCAGCCGAACCCAGCGTCCCACCTCAGGCGAAAGGAAGGTCCGACCCAGGCCTCACGCGCTCTCCGGCCAAGGCGCGGCCAACGTTCACGGCCCCCCGCTGCCCGCCACAGTCAGGAGCCCCGCTACACAGGATAAATCTCACCGGAGTGCAGAAGCCGCCGGGATCAGCAGGTATGTAGAGCGTTGCGTCCAGTCCAGGCCCCACTACGGCCTCAGCCACTCGGTCGCTACGGTGGTCCGTGGTTCTCCGCTGGGCCACACACTCTGCTCGGTGTCTTCCAAAGCCCGGGCTAATGGATATGAAGCATCCAGTTGAGGCACCGCAAACCAGTCAGGACCGCCAAATGCTCTGGCAACCGGCGGCCGCAGCGGGCTGCCCGCGCCGTCGTACCCGCACTGCGCTCTTCACTAAGCCTCAGTGCCGGTCACCCCCATTGGGTCATACAGGATGATTAATACGAACAGGCGCTCGTGGATACCAGTAGCTCCCGCAGCTGTGTGCACTGTGGGATCCCACAAGCACTCCCAGAACCTCTGGGCTGCACTGGAGATCAAAGCTTTCACGGTCGCTGCTCACACGGTCTCCATGTTGTGTCAGCGCTGGCCTTCCGCACACAACTCTTCGCGCCCTTCAGGGGCTCGCGATGGCAGTCAAACGCCCAGGGAGGACTCCCGGCAGCTGGCAGACAGTCGCCTCCCATTTTCAGGCGTTGATGGCGTCTAGGGAGCAGGATAAATGCAGGATAGTGATGTCGGCCGGCGGAGCTGCACTATGGCGCAGCCATCTTGCCGTGCGCCCTCTAGCGCCCCCCCCCCCCCAGCCTGAGAGGACAGTTGTGCAGTGGCTCTATAGGAGCACATATCAGAAAGGGGAGTGCTAAATTGAGGTCCCACTGAGGCATGATGAAGAGTAAAAGTGGGAACATGTGTTAGATACCTTTAAAAAACATTCACAACAGGGGATTTGAACAGGGATGGCTGATCTGACACCTGCAGAAAGATAACCCTTTAATGTGTCCAAAGCAGAACCCTGCTTGGCAAGAGAAAGAAAACAGTAGGCCCTGAGAAAGGGGGTTACCCTGTTCTTCACACCATGCCACAAACTTGCTCCAACGTCAGTCATATACTGTCTAGGTGGAGGGACGCCTGGCTGCCAAGATAACATTGCAGACTTCAGGCGGAAGGTCGAAACCTGTCACCACACAATCTCCACGAATGAAGGCAGAGCGGTGACAGGCTCTGGTGGATTACCCTCCCCTGCTGCTGGGACAGAAGATCCTCTGGAAGGGGTAGTCTGATTGGAGGACCGATGGCAATGCTAAACAGCTCGGGATACTAAACTGAGCCCAGTCCAGAGCCACAAGGATGACTAGGGCCCAGTCGTTCCTGATCTTCTTGAGAATTCTGGGCAGGAGTGGTATGAGGGGAAAGGCGTACAGGAGACATGAGCTCCACTCAACACGAAAAACCTCTCAATGCGATAGCTGCCCTGAAACTCCAGTACGCAAAACTGCTGACATTGCAAGTTCTTGGTGGTGGCGAACAGATCTAACCAAGGCTCTCCCCACTACTGAAAGATACCATGCACCACCTCCGGATGGAGACGCCATTCGTGATCCGCTAGGCATCTTTGGTTGAGTTTGTCCGTTCTGGCATTCAGAGAACCTGCCAGATGTTGAACCACCAGGGAAATGCCCTGCTGTTCCAGCCATGTCCAGAGATGGTGAGCCTCTGGACAGAGTCCACGACCCCACACTGCCCTGCTTGTTGCAGTAAAACATGGCTGTGGTGTTGTCCATGAGCACCTGCACTAACCTTCCCTGTATGGAGGGAAGAAAGGCTTTCAATGCCAAAAGGATCACACAAAGCTCCAACAGGTTGATGTGGAGTCCCAATTCTGCAGAAGACCAGAGTCCTCTCCCAAATGGCCGCCCCAACCCAGAAGTGAAGCATCTTTCACTACTGTCAGATCTGTTTGAGGAAGAGAGGTTTCTGCTGCTGACCCAATCGCGGGTTTGCTAACCACCACTGCAGATCTTTTGCAGTTCCCTCCAAGATCTGGACCATGTCGAAGAGATTACCCTGATGCTGCGCCCACTGGAACTACGGGTCCCACTGCAGGGTCCACATATGCCGGTGGGCATGTGTCACAGGTAGGGTGCAGGGGGGCCATGAGGCCCAGCAGCCTCAGAGTCAGTCTCATCGAAACCCAGGATAGAGGCTGAAACAACGGTATCCTAGCCTGAATATCCTGAACGGGACGTTCGGGAGGATAAGACCGAAACTGCACTGTCTCCCGAACAGCTCTGATGAAAGGGAGCGTCTGAGAAGGGGTCAGGTGTGACTTACACACATTGGTAGTGAACCCCAGCGAGTGCAGGAAATCCGCCATAGTCTGGAGGTGGGAGACAACAGCCTGGGGAGAGCCTGCCTTCAACAGCCAGTCATCGAGATAGGGGAAGAATGGCACCCCTGATCTCCGCAGATGAGCTGCAATCACTGCCATCACCTTGGTGAACATACTAAAGGGGCTGGTAAGGCCAAAAGGGAGTACAGCAAATTTAAAGTGCCACCATGAACCGCAGGTAACGCATGTGGGCAGGCAGGAAGGGAATGTGGAAGTATGCATCCTGCAAGTCCAACGTTACCAACCAGTCTGCCCGGCTAAAGCCCCTCCATCTAGACATTAGCCAGCCCTCAGTGACAGTTAAGGCTAAGGTCCAGGACGTCAGCCGCTCTCCTCAACACCATAGCAAAAGAGGCTCCCTCTTCTGCAGGCCACGGCAGGCGGAGACACCAAGCCAGTATCCGGGGAGGTGTCCAGGCCACTGGGGTCCGCCAACGTCTCACACCAGCCCATATTGGGGTCCAGGGGCTGGTATTCTTCAGGATCCTGTGGCCCCCACCATTTTCACTAAGTCCTAGCTCATTGGAAAAGGGCTCAGGCTCCAGTCTGGAGGGTATAGCTCCAGTTGGCCTCCGGCGACGCCCCTCCGGCTCCGTGTCGGAGTCGGGGATAAGAATGGGGACAGCACTGATGCAGGGCCCTGGAAGCATCAACATCAGGACTGGAGTAGGGGAAGGTTGAGGTGGTATGACCTGCGACGGTCAGGATCCATCTGTGGATCCGGCGGGGAACCAGTTGAGCTCCCTCCCGAACCCTTGTGGCCTGAAGGCGCTCCTGCAGCAACGGGCCACCCAAATATGAGGTGCATGGCCTCAAAATTCTCTGAGCAAGGTGGTAGTCGCAGGCTCAAACGCGGATCCAGGCCTCAAGTGACTACGTTCCACCGTTTCGTCGGATGACTAACAGATGGGGTGAAGTCGAAGACCTCTTTGACTTCTTATTCTTCTGCTTGTGGAACTTATCGGAGTGGAATGACTTCACAAAAGATCGATTGCTCCGCAACCGATTTGAGGAACTTCCTCTCGACCGGGATCGAGACCATCGCGGCGTCGCACGGCAAGCAGCAAGGAGCTTGAGGGAGCACTGCCCGAGGCCTTACGGGTGCATGGCGCGGCAGTCGACGCAGGTCTTCACATCGTGGTCGAGGCACCACAGGCAAACAAGGCGCAGGTCCATCACCGACATCTGAAAGTGACAGGCGCAGCAGGACATAAAGCTGGCCTCCCTAAGTGACATCCCCCCACACCAGGAAAAAAATCTCAAAAAGACTTCGACAAAAAGTCAAAAAACAGCAGTCAAAAAATGATTGGGGTGGCTCTTTCCGGATCTGCGCTGACTGGCACGGAAAGAGACATCAGTGCGCTGGGATAGCACCTATATAGGAACCACGCACATCACTTCTGGTGCTGACAAAGCAGACGATGCCATGCGAATCAGAACAACGCCACCTACCAGTGCGCAGGGGTACTGCTCACGAAAAAAACTTACAGATGCAGTCTGACAACTGGGGATAATTGTAAGGTAAGGAATCTGCGGCTAGAAGTCTATCAGATTTCAAGGACAATTTGCATGTGTCAGGACAACTTCCACTGCCCTGCATGCCCAAACCTCCTGCTAATATAGTGCAAGCGCAAAGTCCTAGGCCTGCCCTTTGACAAGAGTCCGCTCCTCCCTCCTGGCCCTGGAAGAGTGCACAAAGTGCATTCTGTGTATAGTGGCACAGGACTACTGTACTGGTTACGGGTTCTCGCCTGTGGCAGCACACTGTGTTTTTGGCAATTCTAGTGTGACAATACCTTTTACTTATGTCATGGCAATGAAAACCTATTGGCCCACTAGTACAAAGTTTTGCTGCTAAAGATGAGCCCTGATCCTTGCTCTAAAATCATCCAGAGTGAATGGGAGTACGTAAGTTATGCATGGTCTGCATGCAACACACACTAGTGTTCGCAGGAACCAGAGTGAAACAGGCCTGCAAGTTCCACTGTGGAAACCCCAGAGCTGAACATATGCACATGAAGGAGGCGAGATCCCTTTCCCAGATAGTGCAACTGTATTTGACATTCTTGAGACAGGAGGGAGGAAACCTAGACAATGAAGTCTAGAAAGAGGAAACAGGTTTTCCCATAGAAATTGTATTAGGTAGTTTTGACTCAGAGGGCTGCTGATTAGTCTTCTTGAAACTGCGATTTGGTAGATGGAAGAAGTGGAGGGTAGCACTGCACTTCCTGTAATCAGAGTGTGAAAGGGGTCAGCCTTTTGTCTCTCTTCCTCATCAATGTCAGGTGTGGTGCTGCTGTGCAATATGGCTAGAAACACTGACAAAGCCAACAGCTTACATAGGCAAGACCGATTGGATTTGCCAATGCTTGCTGCTCTTTTGGGTGTTCCTTCCCACCTAAATTTGCCCCAGGGAGGAAAGCTGAGTAGTAAAGTGGCTGTACCTATGAGTAAGGTTTCGGTTATCCCCACTTCTACAGCTTTAATCAAAGGGTCTGCTGGCTAACCCTATTAAAAGTAGATTGTGAAATACATAAAACCTGCACAGAGATTCCCATTCTGAACCTAATCAAAGAGCTTGATTTTATCTATAGTTTCACATCCAGATTTATGCCCTTTCTGAGAGAAGAACAAATTCTACTTAGGAAACACTTAAATTACACAGGAGCAATTTTGCAAACACTTGTGTGTCCATGTATAGTGTTAGACCTGGCATCTTTGACGTGATTTCCCATCTTTTGGCTTCTGACCTCCTGTGTGGTTTTTACTGTGAGCTTCATTTCATTTTTGCTGGTTTTTGGACTCTGGGCACTTTACCACTGCTGACCAGTGCTAAAGTGTAATTGCTCCCTGTGTAAATTGTATTGGTGACTGGTTTATCCCGGATTGGCATATTTGATTTACTAGTAAGTCCCTAGTACAGTGCACCAGGTGTGCCCAGGGCCTGTAAATGAAATACTACTAGTGAGCCTGAAGCACAGATTGTGCCACCCACATGAGTAAAGCAAACACAAGGAGATGATGGACGGAGTGCTGAAACTTTTCAGACACTCACCCCCAGTCACAGATCTGGGTTGAATCCATCATCGTTTTTTAGCGCACTTTGCCACCCCAGTTCAGACACAGCCATATGCAAATCAGTCTTGACCCTGTGCCTCATGGGAACAGTCCAGCCCGAACTGCCAAGCCATGTCTTCACTGGACCGGAAACAAGCATCCTGGGACCGGTTTCGGGCTAACAGCCCTCATCAGCCAGGCTAGCTTGAATCCAGTGGCAAAGTGAGCAAGGGACCCACGTCTGGGCATACCCTGCCAACTTAGGGCGAGCAAAGCACACAAGGAGATGATGGACAGAGTGCTGAAACTTTTCGGACACTCACCCGCAGTCACAGATCTGGGTTGAATCCATCATCGTTCTTTTGCTCACTTTGAAACCCCAGTTCAGACACTGCTATATGCAAATCAGTCTTGACCCTGTGCCTCATGGGAACAGTCCAGCCCTAACTACCAAGCCACGTCTTCCCTGGTCCCTGGACCGGATCAGCCAGCCTAGCTTGAATATAGTGGCAAAGTGAGCAAGAACGATGATGGATTCAACCCAGATCTGTGACTGGGGGTGAGTGTCTGAAAAGTTTCAGCGCTCTGTCCATCATCTCCTTGTGTTTGCTTTTTTCGCCCCAAGTTGGCAGGGTATGCCCAGACGTGGGTCCCTTGCTCACTTTGCCACGGGATTCAAGCTAGCCTGGCTGATGAGGGCTGTTAGCCTGAAACCGGTCCCAGGATGCTGGTTTCCGGTCCAGGGAAGACATGGCTTAGCAGTTCGGGCTGGACTGTTCCCATGAGGCACAGGGTCAAGACTGATTTGCATATAGCTGTGTCTGAACTGGGGTGGCAAAGTGAGCTAAAGAACGATGATGGATTCAACCCAGATCTGTGACTGGGGGGTGAGTGTCTGAAAAGTTTCAGCGCTCCGTCCATCTCCTTGTGTTTGCTTTGTTCACCCACATGAGTAGCCCTGCAAACATGTCTCAGACCTGCCATTGCAGTGTGTGTGTGCAGTTTTAAACTGCCATTTCGACCTGGTAAGTGCACCCACTTGCCAGGCCCAAACCTTCCCTTTTATTACATGTAAAGCACCCCTAAGGTAGGCCCAAGGTAGCCCCATGGGCAGGGTGCAGTGTAATTGAAAGATAGAAAATGTACTGTTGCATTTTGCGTGTCCTAATAGTGAAATTCTGCTACTTTCGTTTTTTACTATTGCAAGGACTATCTCTCCCATAGGGTAACATGAGGATTGCCTTGAAATATCTTTTAAGTGTAATTTCTCATTGGGAACAGATGGAGATTTGGAGTTTAGGGTCTCTTAAGTCACAATTTAATAATACATCTTTTGGTAAAGTTGGTTTTTAAATTGCATGTTTGAAAATAACACTTTTAGAAAGTGGGCAATTTCGTGTGGGTTTTTCTGTGCCTCTGCCTGTCTGTAGAATCCAGGTCTGGGTTAGCTGACAGTTGAGCTCTTGTGCATTCACTCTAAAAAGACACACAAAGGGAGACGAGGTGTGCCTTGCATATCCTGGTGGGAGAAGGGGCCACTGACACCTGAATAGGGCTGTGCCTTTCCTCACGCAAAGCTGTCTCCACCCCCCTGCAGTGTGTCTGGCACCAGGTCAGGGAAAGGCAGGATCTTGTGCACTACAAAGACTTTCCTTTGAAGTTTGCCTACTTCAAAGGCAGAAAGTGGTATGGCACCACAAATTCAGAACACTTCTGGACTAAGGACATTCTGCCAGGAAGAAGAGCGGAATGCAGGAGGGACTGCCACTCTGCATGTTGCTTTGTTGTGCTGGCCTGCTGCTCGCTACTTCTGTCTTGGGGGTGAAAGGACTGGACTTTGCTTTCTGTATCCTGCGTCCACGGTTCTCCAAGGGCTTGTGCGTGCTTGCCTCCTGTTAAGAAGTCTTAGGGCCATCAAAAACTTCACCTACTAGTGCCTGGGCTCTTCTGCTTAGAGCCCTGACTTGCCAAGTGGTACCAAATCCAGTCCCTGGGCCCTTAGAAGCGTAACCTGGTGAGAAAATTCACACATCGACTCTCAGCAGCCATTTTCTCGACGCAGCACCGCCGTGCAGCTGAAGAATCGACGCAGCACCTTATCGGCTGAAAAATCAATGCAGCCTAAAATTTCAAGCACTGTGTCGCTGATGTCCGTGGCACCCGCTCTGACCCCGACGCAGCCCCTGCTTCCCAGCTGTGTAATAAACGCAGCGCCTGCATCGCCGCAGTGACATCGTGTCTGGATTATCGACGCATCAATGCTATTTCTTCGTCAATTTTGCATAGCAGTAAGGAATTGAGGCCATGTGTCTGGAGATCGACGCATCACCTCCCCTTCTAGTAAGGACTGATGCATCACCTCCCATGACAGTAAATAACTGACGGATCACCTCCCCAGGGAGTAAGGTACCGATGCATCGATTTGCCCTTCCGGTGCCACACCTCCCTGCGCCTGTTTCGTCTTTGAATTTTGACGTATCCAAGGTACTTTGTGCTAAAAAAAAAAAAAACAACGCATCCCTAGATTCCTATGGACTGAACTTATTTAACCTTTGAAAAGTGATATCTTTACTTGTCTATGTTGGAATTTTGTCATTCTGGTCTCGTTTTATTCAGACAAACATTGACTATTTTCTAAACTGGTGTGGACTCCTTTTGTTGTGTTGTCACTGTTGCTGTGTGTATGTATGTACAAACGCTTTACACATTGCCTATGAGACAAGACGGACTGCTCGTGCCAAGCTACCAAGGGACTGAGAGCAGGGGTTATTTTAGCTGTGTGACTCCCTTACCCCGACTAGAGTGAGGGTTCCTACTTGGACAGGGTGCAAACCACTGCCAACTAGAGACCCCATTTTTAACAAATAGGAACACGATTGTTCTATAACTGGTGAGTAGAAAGTTTCCCTTCCTGAAAATGGGTGCCTTGCCATCCCCACCAAGCCAGGACTCAGGGAGCAAAGTATTGTCAAGAATTGACCAGAAAACAGGGACAGAGAATATCATTTTAAATTCATAGGGATTCAATTGGGTCCTGACACCATTAACGGTCTTGATGATTTAATGAAGTAATGACTTTAGTAACCATGAGCTCAGAGAGAGAGAGACAGAAAGCAAGCAGGGAATGATAGTGTGTGCAACCCCCTGTTTCCATCTTATAGCCACTCTGAGACATAAATGGAAATATGGGCTAAACAATAGCTGGTCTTAAATCTCATCACCTGAATGACTGCGCAAAGCCAAGAATCTATTCCCATATGTTTTTGAGCCCCTTACTTTGTTATTCTCATTCCCATTAAAAACACAAAGTGCCCTTGGCAATGATCATTAGTGTGTTCTTAAGATTTGAACAAGTTAATACCACTAATCATACATTTCTGTACTATAAACCTTGACAGGTCTTCTACCCACTGTTCCTCAGTCAAACTAGTAAAGAGTCTCGCACCAACTGACTATTGTATAACCCAAGAATCCATTAATTGTCTACCAGTCCTAGGGTACAAACCTTTTGTTTCTACTGTGCAAATTGATACACATGCGCTAGTTGTCCAGCAAAGTCAGTCAAAGCCTTAAAGGGTTCTATCACACCTTATAGCCTACTTCGCACCCACGTACCATGGAAGCAGTTGATATATTGGAAAGAAGTGCAGGAGGCAAATCCGGGAAAATTTAAGGCATGGAAATTGGTCAAAAGGCAACTCTCTCCTGTTATCTTTTCTTTGAAATGAAAAATGTTTTAAAGAAATTCCTAAATATCTAACAAAATTTACTGCACATCACTTACCAAGGGATCAAGTTCAAATTCACATTAAAATTCCCGATTAGTACAATACAAGAATACAGTACTTAAGTTAGATAATAAACTGATTGACTGAGTAGTTCCACACAATGCATGACCAAGGAAAGAGAAATTGAAAGATTTATTAAGATAAACATGTCAAACATTTCTTTTTCTAACTACATTACAGATCTGCAAGATGTGTCCACTGGGACTGAACGGGACAACCGGGTCACATCTAAATTTAACTTTCAGAAGCACACGCAGTCATGTCACCAGACAATGGTCTCATGTTTGATGTATGGATAGCCAGTATTGCATTACACACAATTTCCTGCACGAGAAATAAATCATCAACACAACTTTTGTTTGTAGATCATGGTAAGTGATGATAATGCAACATAATCCTGACAAGGATGAAAGTCTCCTCCAAAATTCCAGACCATTTTTGCTACACTTTCTTTCACAGTATCCGGTCTCAATAACTGTCCTCTAACTTTCTGAACACCAGGTGCAATATGTGATCAAAGGAGTAAATGCTCCTGATAGCCATGACCTTTAGCCAACTGTAAATCTGAGGTAAACTGTGGGGGGCATAGCATTCTCTACTTTGATCAACCAACATTGTATTCTCATACTCTGTTCATTAACCCAGCCTGATCTTGTCTAGCTGTGATTCTTAACACAGAACCTGCATTATTATAGTCGAAATATGAAGTTTTCTCATATTTATTTACTCCCTAACTCAGGACAAGGTATGGTTTCTTACCTGTAATCCCAGTTCTCTCTTAGGGGAATCTCCATTGAAGTCATAAGCGTTTGAATAGTTCCCCCACGTGCAGGAATCCCGGAGCACTTTTCCATTGATATCTTCTTAAGTGTAGATGTTCATCTTTCTTCAGGAAGGCTTGTAGAAACACTTAAGAAAGAACATTTAATGCAGCCTATAGGCACAGGCTACAGTGGAGATATTCTTCAGATTGTACTTACAAAATGGTTAAAATACCCATATATATGCATAATTGAAAGTGAAGATTTCCTAGAACAGCTTAAATCTCTTTCACAAACCCCTTTCTGTAAAATAGAGGATGCAGTAAAGTAGGACAGTGTAGCCGCATATGCTGCTACTAAGCAAGTTCAAAATAGCGTCTGTGCTGTTAAGGACCCAGAGACCACCATCATGCCTAGCAGGTGGCAGTTGCCTCAGTTCTTTTTGACGAGATGCGTCTGTGATGAGTAAGTCCAATAATTTTGTCTGTAATGTCCACTGGGGAGGCGGGAGTGTTGCTTATGACTTCAATGGAGATTCCCCCAAGAGAGAACTCGGATTACAGGTGAGAAACCATACCTTCTCTCTTAGGGGATCTCATTGATAGTCATAAGCATTTGAATAGTATAGCAAGCCCAACCCCACCAATAGCGGTGGAAAAAACAGAGGGGACGATAGTTAATTAGGCAAATAGGTTTTTGAGAGAGGCTTGTCCTACTTGAGCAGCTGCTCGAGCATCAGAATTCAAACAGTGCTCAGTGAATGTGTAAACAGATCTCCATGTAGCCGCTTTACAAATCTTCGCTATAGGGACATTTCTTATCAAAGTGACAATAGCTGCCTTACCCCTAGAAGAAGGGGCCTTAAGTCTAGATGACAAAGTCTTGTTGGCTTTTTTTGTAGCATAACAGTTTCCAAGATACTATCCACTGTGAGATGGACTGTTTGGAAGTGGCTAAACCTGTACGGACAGGGCCATAATTGACAAACAATTGGCCTGATTTTTGGATGTTGCGTGTCTTATCTAGATAGAACTTTAATTCACGCCTCAGATGCAGGGAATGAAATGTTCTTTCAGCCAGGGTTGAAGGATGCTGAAAGGTTGGTAATGAGATTGTCTGATTGACATGAAACTCCAAAATAACATTGGGATGGAATTTCAGGCGAGTTCTCATTACTAACATGCTAGAGTGGAGAACTGTGTAAGGTTCCTGAGAACATAATGCCTGGATTTTGCTAACCCTACGAGCTGATGTGATCACTACGAGAAAAGCGGTTTTCCATGAGAGATGCTGCAAGGATGACTTGTGAATGGGTTCAAAAGGATGCTGCATAAGACAAGAAAGGACTATGTTATGATTCCAGGGAGGGGAAGGACGTCTGATGGGAGGGAACCCCTTCTAAACAAATCCTTGTTTACGGGGATTTTGAAAAAAGTAGTCTGTGAAGGACATATTCTGTAGGCAGTAAGGGCTGCTAAGTGAACCTTTATGGAAGGGAATTGCAAGCCAGATTTTGCTAAATAGAGAAGGTAGGGAAGTATGACAGCTTCCTGGCAAGTGGTAGGGTCTACGTTCTTTGACGAGCACCAGATGCAAAATGTCTTCCACTTGAAGGCATATGCTGAACAGGTCGACAACCGTTTAGCCTCCTTAAGGATGTCCATGCAGTCTTGTGGCAGATTAAAGTGTCCATATTACACTAGCTCTGGAGCCAAGCTGCCAAATTCAAGGAGAGATTGGGATGAACCATCTGGCCTCCGAACTTCGTTAGCAGGTCTGGTCTGAATGGTAGCTTGATATGTGGATGCTGTGACCGGTGAAGGTCCGTATACCACCATGGACGTGGCCACTCCGGGCCTATAGAGATTATTCTGGCTTTTGAGTAGGACAGTTTGAGGAGGACTGCTGGAATCAGTGGGATTGGTGGAAAGGCGTAGAGAAATTTGCCGGACCAGTTGATCTATGGGGCATTCGAAATGCGTTACTTACCTGTAACTGCAGTTATCCAGTATTGGTATCTTTCATAGATTCACATGCCTGAATCATTCCCCGTCGCCGAGATGGGAGTCCCCGGTACATAATTATAGTAATGTCCCATTGGACATATAGAGTAATAGGCTAAGAGCCTTACATTAGTAACATATCCATGTCCTTTTGTAAAAAGGACCGAACTCTAGAAGAGAACCAATCAGCTATCACCACCCTGTGGAACCTTCCTGGAAGGAGCTCTAGTCCCTCAGATTTTCGTAAGCACAGTGCTAAGTAGGTGTATTACTGAGAGAACAAGGTGAGCCCTTCCAGGGGAGGTGGGTGGGTTGCATGTGAATCTATGAAAGATACCAATACTGGATAACTGCAGTTACAGGTAAGTAACGCATTTCTTATCCAGTATTGGGGTATCTTTCATAGATTGACATGCCTGAATCAGAATAGCAAGCAATGGTAAGCACATTTCGGATGGTACATTACAAACGAAGTCACCAGATAATAACATATCAATGTGAAATATATATATATCGTACCAAACTGTAATCAAAGAAGACCATGAAAGAACACAATAAAGAAATGTGCGTATAAAAAAACAAGAATGGTGGGATGAAAAGAAGGCTCACCTCTATTGGAATAGATGGCGTAACACTGCTTGTCCCACTGCAGCATCCTTCATGAGTTCTGTATCCAAGCAGTAGTGCTTGGTAAATGTATGCGGCGTCTTCCATGTCGCCGCTCTGCAAATGTCTGTGATAGGCACACCTGCAAAGAGTGCCATAGAGGTAGAAACTGCCCTCGTGGAATGAGCTCGAACCTTGGACCGCAAGGGTTGACCCGCTTGCTGGTGACAGAAAGTAATGGCTCCAGAGATCCATCGAGAGATACTTTGTTTAGTAAGCGGAAGACCTTTCCTAGGTCGACTGTAAGCCACAAAGAGTTGGTTAGATTTGCGGAACGATTTCGTCCTGTCAAGGTAGAATTTAAGGCAGCGCTTAAGGTCTAGAGAGTGTAGAGCTTTTTCTGCCGGCGTTTGAGGATTGGGAAAAAAGGACCGTAAGATTATGGGTTCATGGAGATGAAAGTCCGAGGGGACTTTGGGCACAAATTTAGGATTAGTTCGTAATATAACCCCGTCGTGTTTGAATTGCAGGAAAGGGTCTTGAATTGAAAAAGCCTGAAGCTCACTTACTCGCCTTGTTGAGGTAAGGGCTAGAAGGAGTGCCGTCTTCCAAGAAAGGTATTTAAGATCAGTTCTGTGTATTGGCTCGAAGGGGGGGTTTCATGATCTGAGCAAGAACAGTGTTGAGATGCCAAGTGGGAGGCAGAGGTTTTACGGGAGGAAAAGTCCTGAATAGGCCTTTGAGAAATTGCTTAATCAGTCTATCAGACCAGAGAGAAGTACCTGTTGAAGATCGCCTGAAACGGGATATTGCTGCGAGGTGCACTTTAATGGAGGCATGAACAAGACCTGAAGTTGCCAGATGGAGAAGGTAAGGCAGTATTTGTTGTGGAGAAGACGAAAAAGGGTGTATGTTTGCCGACTTACACCAAATACAGAATCTCTTCCATTTTAGGAAATATGTTTTGTTAGTACTTTCGGCTCGAGCCCGAGCTAGAACTGCCCTGCAGTCCGGAGGAATGTCTAGGCGATGGAACTCTCTGAACTCAGGAGCCAAGCCGATAACCTGAGAGATGCTGGATCCGGATGTTGGACTTGTTCCCTGTTCATTGTTAGGAGAGAGGAAATGGTTTCAAAGGGATTGGCGGCTCCAGAGAGAGAAGGTGGAGCTCCGTGAACCAATGCTGGCGTGGCCACGCAGGAGCTATCAGAATGAGCGTGCAGGGTTCTGCTTTCAACTTCCTGAGGACCCTGGAAATTAAGGGAATCGGTGGAAAAGCGTACGCAAAGACGTTGAACCATGCGATCGAAAATGCATTCCCTAGAGATCCTTGTTGGGGATGCCAACTTGCGAAGCTTTGGCATTTGGCGTTCTGCTTGGTAGCAAAGAGGTCCAAGGAAGGAGTGCCCCATTGGGAGAATATGCGGTTGAGAGTCCGTTGATTCAGCTCCCATTCGTGACATGTTGTATGTTGTCTGCTTAGAGAATCGGCCAGTATGTTGTCTGAACCTGGAACATACTCCGCCCGAAGGGAGATGTTGTGGAGAAGTAGCCAGTTCCAAATTTTTTGAGATTCGTGAGAGAGTGCCAATGAACGAGTACCTCCCTGTTTGTTCAGGTAGTGCATTGTGGTGGTATTGTCCGTTCGGACAAGCACTAGAGAACCTTTGATCCTGGGAAGGAATGCCAGGAGAGCCAGATACAGAGCTCGCAGCTCGAGGAGGTTTATGTGAAGTTTCCGTTCGGAAGGAGACCACTTTCCGTTGATGCGGAGTTCCTGGAGGAAAGCTCCCCAACCCTCCAGGGACGCATCTGTTGTGATTATTTGTGGAGAAGCTTGAAGCAAGAAGGGCAGGCCTTGAGAGAGATTGCGAGGACAGGTCCACCACTGCAGCGCAGTGACTATCTGAGGGGTCACGTGAATGACGTCGTCGAAGGATCCCTGGGATTGAATCCATTGAGCTGACAGCGCTTCTTGGAGAGGGCGCATGTGGAGGCGACAGTAAGGAAGGAGAAGACTGCAGGACGACATCATGCCTAGAAGAGATTTGAAAAGGCGCACTGAGATGGGCTTCTTGGCTTTTACCTTGTTTGCCAAATGAAGTAGTTTGATCTGTCGCTCTCGTGACGGGAAAGCTTTCTTCTGGGTTGTGTCGAGAGTAGCGCCCAGAAAAGTTATTCGACAAGAAGGTTGGAGGACAGACTTGTCCTGATTGAGAGTGAGTCCCAGGCGATCAAAAAGCTGTAGACAGGCGTTGGAAGACTTGGTTGCGCCGTCTAAAGAAGGTGCTTTGACGAGCCAGTCGTCGAGATAGGGAAAGACCTGATGGTGTTGTTTCCGGAGATATGCCGCTACTGGAGAAAGGCATTTGGTAAAAATGCGTGGAGCCGATTTGAGTCCGAAAGGCAGGACACGAAATTGGTAATGTTTGCCTGCCACGGTGAACCTGAGAAACTTTTTGTGATTTTTGTGGATGGGGATATGGAAGTAGGCATCTTGAAGATCTAAAGACACCATGAAGTCGTTTGCGTTGAGAAGTTGCAACACTTCTTGGATAGTGACCATGCGAAACTACTTTCTTTAAGAATTTGTTGAGAGCTCGTAAGTCTAGAATTGGTCTCCATTTTTTCTCCTTTTTTCGCACCAGGAAAAACGGGAGTAAAAACCTTTTCCTCGTTGACGGAGAGGAACCTTCTCTATGGCTCCCTTCCGGAGCATGAGTGAAAGTTCCAGAAGTAAAGGGCGGAGATGTTTGTGAACCATAGGTCGAGGCGGGGTTTGGGGAGGAATTTGAACGAACTCTAGCGAATGTCCGAACTGTATTAGTTGAAGAACCCAACGGTCCGTTGTTATTTTTTGCCAATTGCATAAGAACTTGGAAATTTTTCCTCCTAACCTGGAAGGTGGAAAGGAAATGGAGGCCGGCGGGAGAGACAAGTCATTGTCGTCGAGCAGCGTCCTTCTGTCGTCCTCCCCTCCCTCGAAAGGAGGTTTTGGTGTAAGACGATTGCTGTTGGCGTTGTTGGTATTGCGGCCGATACTGCTGGTTGGAGGAGGAATAGGAGGAGCGATAGCATTGGTAGTCTCCTCTGGAGGTAGATTGACCTCTGCCCCTTGAGCCACGAAAAGAAGGGTTTTTAAATTGAAGGGTACCCAGAGCCCTAGCCGTGTCGGTGTCCTTCTTTATACCTTGAAGAGCGTCGTCAATATGTGGTCCGAAAAGAAGCTGACCATCATAGGGCATGTCCAGGACTTTTGTCTGGACCTCTGGCCGGAAAGAAGTTGCCTTCAGCCAACCTTGGCGTCGTAGTACGGCAGCACCGGCCAGTAGGCGGAAGCCAGTGGAGGCGATATCCATCGCGCAATCTATAATTTCAGAGGCCGAACGTTCGCCTTCCAGCAAAATCTTCCTTGCCTCTTCCTTGGAACTATCTGGTAATGTCCCCAAGTAAGGAGCAATGTCCGCCCACATTTGCCTGTTATAGCGTCACAACGCTAGGGAATTCGACGCACGAACTGTTAGTGCAGACATTGATGAAAAACGTTTTCCAATATTGTCAAGCCTCCTACCCTCCTTGTCTGGAGGAGCGGACAGTGGAGCAGAAGGGTTTTTGATTTCCGCTGCGCAGCCTGAGTGATGACTGAATCAGGCTTGGGATGTCCGGTAAGGCAGGCCGGAGCGGTGTCCGGAGCTTTATATTTTTGTCCAGCCGAGGTAACACTGGGGGAAGCGAAGATGGATTGTGCATTATTTTAACACCCTGATCCCAGATGTAGTCGATGATGGGCACCGATCTTACTGACTTTTTAAAAGGTTCCTTAAAATCATAGAGGAAACAATCCTGCTGGTAAGAAGGTATAGGAATCTGGAAACTGTGTGCCGCTCTCTCTAAAACACTATGAAAACCCCCTATATCCTCAGGAGGCGAATCAGCTTGAGTAGGCACCGGGGAAGCTGGACACGGGATAACGTAATCATCCCACTCATCATGAGTTGATTGTGAATCATGGAGTTCTCCCTCCTCCTGTTGATCATCCTCCTCATCATCCGTGTCAGGTGGAGGTGGTATCGTTACAGGTACCGACTGTGGAGGCAGAAGCGAAAGCTGTGGTCCTTGTTGTGGAGAGACAACTGGGACAGGAGCCGTAGCAGATGTAGGGAACCTCTGCTTATAATCAGCAATGAGGAATTGGAGGTCAGAAACCAAAGCCGCTGGAAGACAAACCATGGGAGGTTGGGAAGGATGGCTGTCGTCAGGATAATACGTTTGGTTTTCTGGGTCTTGTTCTTCGTAGTCGGAACTGTCCTGGCATTTGACCTGAAGTTCAGAAGGACTCGTAGCAGCCCTGAACATGCTGTCGTCCGAGTCTTCCTCCTCATCCAAGAAGCGAGTTGGAAGCAATGTTTGAACTTTGCTTGGAGAAGTGAGAGCAGGTGTTAACGTGCGTTTAGATATTTTGAGGCGGACAGACTCACTTTCCACTTCAGACTGCGGTGTCGTCGACGAGCCCGTCTGTGTAATCATCATTGGTGGAGCACCCACAGAAAGAGGTAACAGCGTCGAAGCTCCCGTCGACGCTCCCGTCGACGCTCCCGTCGACGGTGTTGTCTTAGTCTTCGTCGTCGACGGAGTCATCGTCGACGGTGCTGCCGTCGTCATCGACGGGGCTCTCGTCGACGGAGCCGTCGTCGACGGAGTCGACGTCCTCGGTGAAGGTCTCGTCGTCGACGAGGTAGACGTCGACGCTGGTGTCGACGCGCTCACCGGCGATGAAAGTTTCGACGCTGACTTGGTCGTCGTCGATGAATTCTTTATTTTTATCGTCGACATCGGTTTAGCCGCCATCGACGATGAAGTCGTCGTCGTCGATGCGGACAATGTTGACGCCAATGCAGTAGAGACAGTCGTCGTCGATGAAGTCACCACCACAGCCGTGGATGGGGTTTTCTCGTCGACGAGGCCACCGTCGACGATGTGGTCGACGACGACGTGGAGGCAGGCCTCTTAAAGGTGTGTAACCCTTCCTGTGGAGAAACCTTTGCTGGCAAGGTCTTAGGGTGTCCCTCTGAAGACTTTTTGTGCGTCTTCTTTGGAGGGGGTTGCGACGAGGGTCCTGGAGAGGTAACCCTAGGTCTTTTGTGAGAGGACTTTGAAGATTTGTAAGAGTCCTCACTTTACGCAGAAGACAAAGCCTGGTCTTTGTCCTCAAGTCTCTGCAGCCAAGTTAAAGGCGTCCCTCCCGGTCTCTGAGGGTTTTTGTAGAAAAGGTACGACATACCTTACAGTCCTTAGAGGAGTGATCCGGATAGAGGCAATACAGGCAATCTTTATGTTGGTCGTCAACATGCAGCCTCTTTTTGCCACAGGAATCACAGGGCCTAAAAGGCCTTTCTTAGAAGACTCTGCCATGACAGAATGGTGAAGAAAAAAATCACTGGAAATCCAGAAGCAAAGAAAGACCTGAGCAGAGCTCAGTGGAGACTCCCTTAGCACGACGTGCGGTAGAAAATCTGAGGGACTAGAGCTCCTTCCAGGAAGGTTCCACAGGGTGGTGATAGCTGATTGGTTCTCTTCTAGAGTTCGGTCCTTTTTACAAAAGGACATGGATATGTTACTAATGTAAGGCTCTTAGCCTATTACTCTATATGTCCAATGGGACATTACTATAATTATGTACCGGGGACTCCCATCTCGGCGACGGGGAATGATTCAGGCATGTGAATCTATGAAAGATACCCTAATACTGGATAAACCAGAGTTCCTGGTTGGAAGTAACTCAAGGCGAAGCCTTGGCATTTTTTGTTTTCCGCGGTAGCAAACAAGTCAATTTGCGGAGTGCCCCACAGCCAGAAGATGTCTTGCATGACGTCATCATGAAGGACCAACTCAAGGTTTTCTTGCAGCACTCTGCTGAGGGCGTCTGCCTGAAAATGTTGTACACCTGGGAGGTGGGTTGCTGTGATCCGAAGATTCCTGGCTATGAGCCATTTCCAGATTGTCTGGGCTTTATTGATTTGATTTGTGGATTTGTATAGTGCTTGAATCACCCCCATAGGGGTATCTCAGCGCTCGCGGACTCACAAAAGGAAGCTGTCACATAGAGGTAAGTCTAGAATAGGGCAGTTTTCAGAGCCTTCCTAAACTTCAGATGGTCTGGGCACTGCCTTAAAGCTATGGGAAGTTGGTTCCAGAAGGAGGGCGCCAGATATGAGAAGGCTTTTCCCCCTGTCCTGGCTTTCTTGACCATAGGAATCTTGAGAGATTTCGAGCCAGAGCGGATGTCCCTTTGGGGAGTATATTGATGGAGCCTCTCCGCCAAATAGGTTGGTCCATTTCCCCATATTGCCTTGTGTGTCAAACAGCAGATCTTAAATTTCACTCGTTTGCGCACAGGTAGCCAGTGGAGCTGTTGGAGAAGGGGGAGTGAGGCTGTTCTGTATGGGGCATTCAGGGTTAAACGAGCTGCCGTGTTCTGTACTACCTGAAGGCGGTTCAGAGAAGACTCGTTAGCCGCAATCAATAGGGCGTTAGAGTAGTCTAATTTGCTCAACACCAGGGTTTGAATGAGCGTCTTTCATAAGGAATCGGGAAGATAGGGAAAAACTCTTCTCAGAAGGCCAAGCACATGGAAGCATGAGCCAACAGTGTGTGTCACATGCTCTTTCATGGTTAAGGTCTGCTCGAGACGCACCCCTAAGTTTTTTGCCGTTGTTTTTGGTGCTGGAGCCGTTCCTAGCTCTTTAGGCCACCATTCTGGTGTCCACAATAGAGGGGCCTCTACAAAAAGCATGATTTCAGTCTTTCCGGCATTCAGCTGTAAAAAGTTGATTCTCATCCACTCTGAGATAGCCAGCATTCCGGAAGAGAAGGAGGCTTGGGCTGTCTGAGAGGTCTTATAGAAGGAGAAGGTGAGTTGGGTGTCATCTGCATAGGATATCGGGATGAACCCGTAGTTCCTCAGTAGTGTGGCCAAGGGGGCAATGTAGATGTTAAACATGGTTGGACTTAAACAGGAGCCTTGAGGCACTCCCTTGGTCAGTTCTTTCGTGTTGGAACGGTATGGCCCCAGATTAATAGTCTGGGTGCGGTTAGAGAGGAAACTGCAGTGCCACTCCACTAATCCCGGCTTCCTTCCGTCTCATGAGCAAAATCTGGTGGTCGGCCGTATCGAATGCGGCGGAGAGATCTAACACCCGGAGAGTAGATTGACCATTGTCTAGTGCTAGCCTGATGTTATCAGTAACGGCCACCAGGGCTGTTTCCGTGCTATGTTTTGGCCGGAAGCTCAATTGGGATGGATCAAGGTAGCCAGCCGATTCGATATGGTCCGATAGGTGTTTATTATCGTATTTTTCCAGTACTTTGCTCAGGAAAGGCAGGAGGGAGATGGGGCGCAGATTTGAGAGATCTTCCATGGAGGCTTTGGTATTTTTTCGGATTGGGATGATCTGCGCCGCCTTCCATGTCAATGTTAGGTGGCCTTCCTTCAGTGATAAATTCAATAGAGAGCAGATTGGATCTGACAGCTGTTTAGCAAGAGAGGCCGAGATTCTTGCAGGTAAGACATCGAGTGGTGAGCCTGATTTTACCTTGCACATGAAGGTTTCTGTCTCTTCCTGGGATATAGGGGGGAAATTCAACAGTGATTTTGTCCTTGGGCTTGGCGAGGATACCATTGTGGTGTCCACCAACTGTGGACAGCTTGCAGCTGTAATCTTATTATAGATAGTATCGATTTTCTGTATGAAAAAAATCACCTATTTTATCACAAAGGGACTGAGAGAAGTTTTCTTCTAGATCACAGGCTTTGGGGTTAGTAAAGGCTTTCAGGATCTGGTACAGGGCTTTAAGAGTGTTCTCTGCTTGGCTTAGTTGTTGAGCTATATGGGTTTTTCAAGTCTGCTTTATGTTTTTGTGATAGTGAGTGAGGGCTAACCTATATTTCTCTTTGTCCAAAGTAAAATGGGTCCGACGCCATCTTCTTTCCAAATTTTTACATAGACTTTTTTCCTTATGGAGTTCAGGTGTAAACCAGGCCGCCTGGATTTGCCTGGATTTATTTGATCGTGTTTTGAGAGGGGCGATCTGTTCAATGGCGACTAAGGCTGCTTCATTGAAATGAGCTAAGCTCTTCTCAATATTACTAGGTACGATGTCCCCTAGTGGTATAAAGGCCGCTGAGAAGGTTTCAGGATTAATTTTATGCCATTGCCTGTACGAGAACTGGTGATCTGGGATGGGCGGCTCTTGTTCTCTAGGTCCCTGCACTTGGAAGACAATGAGTGCATGGTCAGACCAACTAAGTGGCCTCGGGGCTTTGCATGAGAGGTGTGGTGAGTTAGAGAAAATGATGTCTAGGGTGTGCCCTGCTATGTGGGTTGGACCGTCGTTGATTTTAGCTAGGTTCAGGGTGGCTAGATCAGCCAAAAAAGACACTGTTTCTGCCTTGTCTTTGCATTCACTGTGTATATTGAAGTCTCCCAGCAACAAAGTTGTTGGAAGAGATCACATAAGGTGCAATCAGCTCCATAAGTTGTAGAGAAAATTCGGCTATAGGGCCTGGTGGACGATATACCAGTGCACCTTTCCAGCTATTTTGTGACGGAAGATCCATCCGAAAAATCAGGATTTCGATCTTCTCATTGCTACGCTGCTCCAAAATTGTAATTTTCACTCCGTCACTGTGAATAATGGCTATCCCTCCGCCTGTTTTAATCTGCCTATCTAGTCTTTGAATCCTGTAGCCCTCCGGTATAGCAATTATGATTGCGGGGGTACTATTAGGCTTTAGCCAGGTCTATGTCAAGAAACCTACATCAGGTGTCTCTGAATTAAGCAGGTCCCAGATCTCAATCGCATGTTTAGGAAGTGATCTAACATTACCCAGAAAACCCTTCCAGCTTTGCCTAGGGGAGGTAGATTTCCACTCAGGATCCAAGTTAGTCGCTTTCTTAGCGTTGAATTTTCTTGTACCAGTGCCATATTTACTCGACACTTTGGGGGTCATCTGGGCTAGATGCTGCTAGGTCTGAGTTTATACTCTGGTACCTGCAGTATATGCAGGAAAAGGAACCTTCCAGGTGGTTTAGGTGCTGCACCCCATCACTAGAACAAGGGTGACATAGGTGATGGCAATTATCCCTGAGGTGCAGAAGGTCTGTCCTTGAATATCTAAGCTTAGTACCAATACCTTGATCTGGGTGTAAACGGACAGGGTACCAGGCTCCTGGCGACGATGGGACGCAGACGGGCTTGCCTTTGGCGCGCCTGCTGCGCGAACTGTCCTGCATCCGGTTTTATAGAAGGGGCTGGTCAACTAGACCGCTAATCGCCCGACCAACCGGAGGTCGCCTAAAGCTCCGTCCACGCAAACGGGATGATCTCGCGGTGGACTGGGGAGCGGCAACCAAGGAGGTAAGGAAAGCGAGTGTGCAACTGTGCCGTAAACAGATTCTTATGGCATCATTATTAGGCGCTTAGCAAATTAGAAATGGCAGGTGGGCGAGAGCAACCATTGTGCAAATTCAGCAATCTGGGCAAGCAACAGTACAAAGCAGGAAACCAGAACACAGTGTAAACAATAAAATCGATGGTAAAATCGATTAAAACAAGTTATTAGCAAGGCAGCCGAGTGTCAGTGTCACCTTACTCGAGCGCGTCCGCCTATTGGATAGGGGTCTGGACCTCGTCCTCCCCGCTTGTTGAGGGAGTACATAGTGGTTGTATTGTCCATCTGAATTAGCGGGAACTGAGTTTTGAATGACTGGCGAAAGGGTTTTAGTGCTAGGTGGACTACCCGGATCTTGGGGAGATTGATATGATAGGTAATTTCTCTCAGAGACCATGTGCCCTGAATTTGGAGATAATCCATGTGGGATCCTCCACCCCAGTAGTGATGCATCTGTCACTTTGGTCTGAGAGGGCACCTGCTGGTGAAAAGGGATTCCTTGAAGCAGGTTGGTCAGAGAGCACCACCATTGTAGAGACTGCTTTGCATAAGGGGAGAGAAAGATCTTGTCTTCCCAGTGAACGGTGAATTGGGCCCACTGGTCCTCAAGACACACCTGAAGAGGACGCATATGGAGGCGTGCGTTTGGAGTGAGGAAGATGCATGAGGCCAAGCAGCCGAAGAGAGAGGACACTGACCGCACCGTGCGATGAGTCTTTCACGAGAAAGTGACATTTCGGACACATCGATAACAGTCTTCCCTCTGAATGACACACTCTTGCCTGCATGGTGTCGATGGAGGCCCCAACATACTGTCTGAACCGGAGTGGAGGTTGATTTGCTATAGTTAATGTGAAGACCCAACCGGTGAAAGACATCGCATGTCCAGTTGTAATGCAGCTTGGCTTCCTGCCGAGTTGACGCCATGATTAACCAATCGTCTAGGTAGGGACAGACGAAGATTCAATGTTTCCTGAGGTGGGCAGCTACTACTGCCATGCACTGTGGGAAAGTTCTGGGTGCGGACTTGAGGCAAATGGAAGAACTTCATACTGATAATGATCCTTCCCCACGACAAACTTCAAGAACTTGCAGTGGTTCTTGGCAGCTGGTACATGAAAGTACACGTCTTAGGGGTCTATAGAACAGAGCCAATCCCCCTGGTCTAGTTGGTGATAGATGTGATGCAAATGACAGCATCTGAAACGTCTCTCGCTGAATCCATTGGTTGGCTAATTTCAAGTCAAGAATAGGTCTGAATATGGGTCTGGTCTTTCTTCTGTACTAGAAAATATCTGGAGTAAATGCCTGTTCCCCGTTGGTTGTGAGGAACAGCCTCCCCGCATGCTTCTGCAGCAGGATTTTTACCTTTGAATGAAGCATTTGCAGATGGTGATTTGGCGGTTTTGGTGATATGGTCAGTGGAGGAGCTCTAATCTGAGACAATACCCATTTCAAACAATATTCAAAACCCTTTTGATGATTTTGTTGCCACTATGCCAGAAAGTGAGAGATGCTACCCCCTACCGGAGTGGGTAACGGAGGAGGGGGGTAGGAAAAATTTATGGCTTGGAGCCAGCCGTTTATCCCCCTGGGCAGGCTGCTGGGTGAATCGTTCTTTAGGCTGCCTTCGTTGCTGTTGTTAAGGTCGTTGCTGTTGTTGCTGGCGACCTTGATATCAGTGAAGGGTTTGAACTCTGAGGGTAATTTCGGCACTGGTAGTGCTAGAAAGGACATCTTTGGTCTTTTGGCCTATCTATGCCGACCGCCTTAAGAGTGTCCATCTCAGACTTCATGCGAGCCATCTCATCATCAGTGTGGCTGCCAAAGAAGGTAGAAACTGAGAAGGTAAGTTTGAGGATCCTCTATTGAGACTCGGGTTTAAGTGTGGTAAGCCGGAGCCAAGAATGCCACCGTAAGGCTATGCCATAAGAATATTCGTGTGCGGCCAACAAAGAAGAATCCGCTGCAACACTGATTGGACACCATGAGAACCTCGTTGACTATTTCCAGGAAGTCTTCCCTTCGGTCCCTAGGAAGATCATCCGCAAATTTTTGAATAGAGTACCAAAGTGCTCCATCATATCTGCCAAGAAGGGCAGCTGCACTGGCAGCTTTCATGATGATTGTGGCTGTGCTACAGACTTTGTGGCCTAAAGAGTTCAACTTCTTACTCTCTTTAACCGGTGGAACAGAGAAAGTAGGGCTAGTGGAATGATGCTTTATGGCCGCTAATATAACCACTGAATCCAGAGGTGAATCTGAATCGAGGAAGAGGGATCCTGCTTGGGAGGTCTATACCGTTTCTGTAGCCTCGACGGAGCTGCTTTAGCGGAGGCTGGAGTCAAACAGAGATCCATTGCTGGCTCTAAGAGGCCTGGCACTAAAGGAAGGAGTGGCAGTGACACTGATTGTTGGTGAAGCGTCTCAAAGATGACTGACATCGAAGGTGTAGGAGCGGACATCTGGCATTTGCAGCTCTTTCTCACCAGCACCTTCAGGAAAGTGGTGGAGTCATCCACCAGAGAAATACAAGGTGGTTGAGAATCCGACAGTGTTGGCGAATACCTTCCTGTAGGAGTGGAAGAGGTGTACCTGGAACGATGTCTAGATCTTGTGTGTAATCTGGATCGTGATCTGGTCCGAGATCTATGAGTTCAATGGCTTGAGCGAATGGAAGTCGGAGGAGATGAGGAACACCTGGGTGTGTGGAGCTTGTGATGGTGCCATCTAGGCCTTGGTGGAGGAGCTTTCACAGGAGGAAGAATTGGCACTGGTGGAAGAGGCGCTGAAGGCAATGGTAGAGGAGGAAGGGATGGTGGCGGAGAAGTAGATAGTGGTGGAGAGTCTGCAATACTATAGGTGAAGAGGGGGAGTACACCCTTGAGTAAGCGGAATCTGGACATGCACAGATGCGTCTCCCCTTTTCCCTAATTTTGTGGTCTTGACGTCGATCTGCTCCTTGATGTTGATTCCCACCAACGCCATGACGTAGATACTCTTGCTGAGGACCTCCGTCAACGACGAGACGCCCTCAATGTTGACCTCCTCAACGTCGATGGGTCTGCATGCCTTGATGTTGAGATACTCTTGATGTCGATCTTATTCTCTGCGTCGACAGCATATGAGACTCAGGCGGCGACCTACCCTGTCTTGACGTCGATCACTGCTTCTTTGTCGACGTCGAACCAGCCCCGGAAGGCAAACTAGTCGGTGCCATACCTTGCCTCGACGTCGATCTTCTTAACGTTGACCAGGAACAATGTCTTTTTTGGGTTGGAACCCTCATTTTGGACTTTCCAAGTCCTTCAGAGGTAGATGGCAGGGCCCTGGTAGAGTACTTACCCTCTCCTGACCCTGATGTCCCACCTTCAGACTGTGTTTGCTGCCTGCGTCTTTCCTAAGTGCCATGAAGACAAATGTTCTCTCTCTTCCTCAGGGTGCATCTTGAAAACTTCCTGCAGTGCTGACATTTCTCAGGAACATGGCTTGCAGGAAGGCAGATGATGCATGCATTGTGAGGGTCTGACTTGGCTTTCTTTCTCCCACAGGCAGAACACTTGTCAAACAAAAAAGGCATTTTATTTGACAAAAACCTACAATTTTCTGTCAGAAAATGCAAGGAAGAGATTAAAGATGTTGAGAGACGTTCCACTGATGAATTTTGTAAAGAAAAAGCCTAGAAAGGCTGAGCTCTGTGCTCCAAGATCCTGTCACCAGGAGCCGCAAAAAAGAACTGAGGCAACTGCCACTTGCTAGACATGATGGGATACTGGTGGTCTCTGGGTCCTTATAGGCACAGATGTCATTTTGAACTCACTTAATAGCCTATGGGACTATACTGTCCTGCTTTCCTTCATCTTCTAACTGTTCTAGAAAATCTTCACTTAAAATTGTGGATATATATGGGTATTTCAACCATTTTGTCAGCATAATCTGAGGAATATCTCCACTGTAGCCTGTGCCCATAGGCTGCATTATATGTTATTTCTTAAGTGTTTCAACAGGCCGTCCTGAAGAAAGGTGAACATCTACACTTAAGAGATAGATATCTATGGAAAAGATATCAGGGATTCCTGCCTGTGGGCGGAACTATTCAAATGCTTATGACTATCAATGGAGATCCCATAAGAGAGACAGTATAACAGCCAGAACATTATGTAATTCACACGGAGAACATATCTTTGACTGATGCATTAGTATGATCGGTTTCTGGGTTTGCCAAAGTATTAATAATAGCTTCAAATTTGTGGAGCAATAGGGGGCAATGACTTTGACCGATAAAATGTCCATCGTTGTCATACTGCATAAATCTTGACAAGACTTATACACTTGAAATAAATCCACAATGTCATGGTGAAGTCTACCGCAGTATTTAGGGCTGAAAATTGTGATTATATTCACAAGGAAAGGCACGAGCTTTTGACAGTAATACACTTCAAACTTTGAAACAGTGTCATGATGACCCTGCAGCAGTATTTAGGTTGAAAATTGTGATTAAATCCACATGGAGAGGTATTATTGTTTGGTGCACTGGGCTTCATGCAACTATGCTCTCCCTGGGGATATAGGAAATAGTGCTTGAAACCCCAGCAGCAAATTTTAAAACTGCAAACAACGTGCCCAAGGTACTCCTAGGCACAATCATTCATGGAGGGTGGGCCCACCAATTGCACTCCCTGTAAAGAAAAAGGTGTACAGGGCCACTTCTAACTCCTCCTGAATTAGATTCACCTTATTTGTGTCCCTTCTATGCCCAGTGGGTACCGGTCTGCTTCCTTGCTGCAATCTAATCAGCACATTTAATACAGGTGGCTCAAATTAGGATACTACAGTTTGTCCTCAAGCAAACCCTCGACAGCTGCCCTAGAGTTGAACAAATGTAAGGCACAGGCAGCAGCTTTGTATGGATCAGAACTCTGGGGGATTGGTGACACTAAACAACTAACAAATGGGGAAAACAAGTTCGCGAGGAAGCTAATGGGGCTACCCCTATCAACTCCACTCATCCCAATGTTTCACAACTTAACATGAAGCGCAAATAGGACAAACTGCGACCGCTGTTGTACTGGATTCGAATATGGATAACACCAGAATTAGCTGTATACAGAGAAGGTGTAAAAGAACTCTTAGCCATTGATAGATGTTTTACTTTTCCTTGGCTTAGATTTGTCAAGAAATGGCTCACAGAACTATGTCTTAGCTCATATTAGATTGAGCCACATAACTTGTTGCAAAAATGTATTGAAAATAACATTTTGGATACATATCTTGAACTCACTCCATTGTGACCCAAATTTGGGAAGGTTAACAACTCAATTCCTCAATGTAAAACCTAACCCAAATTTTGAAGAATTTCTTGACAATGTTCAACCTCATTTGGCAAGAATCTTGTACTTAAAACTAAGGTATGACACCTTGCAGATTAAGAGTTGTACTGCAGATTGGGGAACGCAGGGAGATCGTATTTTCACTTTATGTACTTAAAGGTCTATTGAAAATACAGCACACATCCTTTTCTTCTGTCCAGCATACGCTCAGGCAAGGAGGAAATGGATTCGTCCGTTGTGCAATACATTGGGATACAGGAAGCATCAAGACGCTTTAAGGGTGCGGACAGCACTGTACCGTAAGTAATATTTGCCATATCTAGATATCTGTTTGTAGTAGGGATTATAAGAGGTAAAATGGGGCTAAAGCTGTGATGTTGCAATGAATAATGCGCTCCTCTGCCTGAAATATGCACCTCGAACTATATTAATTTTATCTGTAATTTTTTTAATTGTATTATACACAGTTTTAACCGATTTTATACATATATATAGTAGAGGGATGCATTGGAGTTCTTAGTGACCAGCTTATATCCGTTTCCCCCTGAAGCAATGTACTGAGACCGGAGATTACTTTATTGAGAATATCATATACACTGTTTAATTAACTTTTAGACTATATCAAGTGGTTGTTCAACACATGGTTTCAGCATAGATGAGTATATACAATTGAATATCTTGTTTTGTTGTGGAACGTTTTATGGCCTTTGGCCGAAATAAAGTATTTATGATGATGAGACTACTACAAAGCTAGAGTTAAGCTTGAATTGTTTACTACACAAAACCATGGCCATTACGGAGCAATGGTGAGAGCTTGAGACCATTATAGGGATACTTTAAACAAAAAAATAATAGTTATTTGTTCTTTCATCTGCTGCAAGCACAACTAAGAATTTAATTATTTTTCTTTTTCAAGAGAAGGACAAAGGGTATAGCTGAATCTGCAGTTATGCCTTCATGTTATCCACAAGTTATTTCCGGTAGGTTACCAGACCGGCTTCGGCCCAAGCCACTACAAAAACCTCATTTTACCTCCTCTTTCCCTTTTACCTACTTGCTATTGACTGCTTAATGCATGATCGGGCAAGAGACTGAATTTGTATTTTTCCATGCATTCTTTTTACCTATAATAGTCCTCTTTGTTAGCTCTACCAACACTGACTTTAGAAGGACTGGTGCCGATTATGCTTGATCTGTCAGCGGCCTTCAACACAGTACCCCACTCCACTCTGCTGGCACGTCTTCAAGTCATTGGAGTGAGATGGCTTGCGTGGGACTGGTTAGCTTCTTTCCTAGAGGGAAGAGGTCAGGACGTACGGTGCCCTCTTGCTAATCTGGGACTAGTGAACTCCAAGGGGGAGTGCCACAGGGCCCGGCTCTGAGCCGAACATTTATCTATCCCCCCTTGCTTTTTTGACAGAGGCCCTGGGAGCAAAAAATGATTTCTTATGCTACTATTTAGGTGGGGCAGGGATGAGATGTTTCCGGATGAAAAAATCAGAATCTGAGACATCGGTCTTTCAATGGCTGAGACACCATCAGATTAAATGTAATGCAGAAAAAACATTAATACTCTTCTTTGGTGTTAGGGAACAAGAGACCTGGCAGTCCTTTTGGCAGGTGAATGCTCCTCCTCCACTACGCCAGGCGAGTGTGGTGAAGAACTTAGGCATTAAGTTTGATGGGGAGCTCTTCTTTTTGACTCCGGTCAATGCTGTGGTTGGGACTTGTTTTGGTCTGCTGCATGTCTTAAGAAAGTTCCAGTACTTTCTCTCTCTTTCAGCAGGGAAACAGGTAGTTCAGGCTTTAACATCTAGGCTTGACTACAGTAATGCATTCTATTTGGACCTGCCTGACTTCCTGATTAGGAAATTGCAGGTGGTCCAAAACGCAGCAGCCCAGACTCTTCTCAGTCTGCCTTTGAGAACATACGTCTTCCCTTATCTAAGGAAAGTGCACTGGCTTCCGATAAGGAAGAGGATCCTTTTAAGACCCTGCTGTTAGTACATAGTGCTTTCAATCAGTCTGGAGCGGACTATCTTAGAACAAGGATCAGCTTTCATCTTCCACTCAAGACGTTTGAGCTCTGCCAATCTTTTCTGGCCAAAACTCCAAGGATCCTGCGGTCCAGGACGGGAGGCAGGTCCTTTTCGTTCTTCGGAACCTCAGCACTGAATAACCTCCCTCTGGCGTTAAGGAGCATCTCAGCCACCTTCCACTTCTGAAAGTAACTGAAGACTTGGCTTTTTAATCAAAATTAATAGGGAGGTCCCTTAGTTACTGGTCACCTTGGATGCATAGCGCCAGGACACTCCATGGAGTAACAGAGCACTTTATAAATTACCATTACATTACAAGGACTGGCACAGTGCGTAGTCTAGACAATTGACAGGTGCTAGAAAGGCGGACTAGCACAGTTCGGCCAACTATTAGGTGAGAAAGCAAATAGGTTGCTTTCTGGGCCTCTGGCCAAATTTTCTTTAAAAGTACTGCAGCTGATGAACACAAACAAAAAATGCACAATAGTAAGAAAGCAGAGAGACTTCCACCTGTGAAGACTCTCTCAGAACGAATATGATACGAATTCCAGTACATAAACTAATGCGATCTAGTTAGTGGTGCTTTCAGAACTTTCTCCCTCTGTACAGTTAGCACACTTTTTTGGGGAGTAGCAGGCCTCGAAAAAGCTACTCGCCCACTCGCAATTGGGAGTAAAATTGTATCAGGTCCAGCTATTTTTTTTAAGCACCTACTAGTCCCATCTGGGGAGTATACTTAGGCTGGAAAGGAACAGGTGTTTTGTTCATTCAGAAAGTGAATGAGCAAAAAAGATGCCATTAAATCTTGTTTTTATCTTGACACATTTGCTGGCAAGGAAAGAGGTCAAATGTCAGTTTATTTTTTTAAATAATTGCTGCTTGGAAAATTAGGTTTATTTTTCTCTCTCTTACTAGAGTTAGAGGTTTTTGTCAAGTGAGCTGTCTGAAGATGTCAGTTATTTTTCTCTAACACAACATTAAAATAAATTTACTGTAAAATATTACAAAAATTTCAAAATATATCAAGAATTACAAAAGTGCATTTTTTGGTAATTAAGTAGTGTGATGCAAACAAAAAGTTAAATAGGAGCAAAACAAACCAGAGCACTTTACTTGGTGATGTGCTAATGACACATTTGCAGAAACTCCATTTCCAAACATTGTCTGTACACTATATGGTTTAATCAGTAAAGCCGCGTCAGTGGGAAAGTTTGTGGTAGGAAGAAGCAAAATGTCAACGTCAGATGAACAAACCAATGGATAAAGAAATATGACGAAAGATGTATTTTATTAACATATCTGTATGCATTTTTACTACTAATATTTCTTGAGCTGGGCAGGAGAATCACAAACCAGCATGAGCCTACCTCAAGTCAGATACAAAAGCCTGAAATTTCTTTCACATACCTGCAGTAGTTCAGGTCGTTACTACAAGTATCTCTCGAATCAGACTAAACTGCTTGAAGTCTTCACCAAGCTACAGTACTCAATTTGCTACTAGATGTCCCACCAGAGTCAGATGCAACTACTTCAAATGTCCGTCAGAAAACCAAGGGGATATGCTTTAACGTAAAAAGTTACATATATACTTTTGCTACTCTAAGTAATTGTGCTCGTTTTCTCTTGGATATGGGAGTATGCCAAATCTGGTTTATGCTGAGGGGTCAATACTGCAACTTTTGATAAACGTGATGATATCTTGGTATATATACTTTTGAGCAGTCACTGGTTAATCCAAGTGCCTTTAATCTTATTATTAGTAAACGTGTGTAACAAACAATTATATTGTTTAACACTTGGTTATATTAAAGCCTAGGGCCCTATGTTGTGATAGGAAGAAGAAAATGTCAGTTGAACAAAGCATTAAAGAGATATATATATATATATATATATATAACCTACTGGCGGTCACCAATAGGTAGAACCTAGTTTCCATAGAAAAAGTGTTTGACTTGTTTATAACTTTGGCGCCATATGACGAATCCTCACAAAGTTTCCAAAAAAAAGGACCCTATTGATTATAGTTGTGCATGGAAAGATTCAAGGTGATCCGTCAAGTGGGGGATGAGAAAAAGGGGGGGGGGGGTGTCAAAAAAGTGTGTTTCGAATGTTAATTCCCATAGAGATTTTAGACCAGACTACAGCCTGAACCAATGGATGGAATAGCCCCAAATTTGGTAGAAAGACAGCTTTTCATCCAAAAAGCACCCTTTTCCGTTATATGGTGTAAATCCGTTCAGTAGTTTTGGAGATATTAAAGAAAATTCAAATTTGTATATCTAGGGACATGGACTCTAAGTTGCGGTCACCATTTTATATATCGGGAAACGGTGCCCAGGGCTGGAAAGTCACATGCAAAATAAATGAAAGGGTCAGGTTAGAGCTTTCCTGACCCCATGTTTGTGTAATAGATGTGGGAAAAGCATGCATAATGGGAAGCAAAATGCCAGAAAACCTTTTTTTGGGTCACTTGCAGGATCCACAGAGCTGTTGCGGGGCTCAGCGCATCCTTTCATGTAAATCTCTTCATGAATCAAAACAGAAAGATGCTCTTACACCGACTGACACCCAATCACACACTCGCACCCAATCACACACACGCATCCTCTCACTCAGACATCCACTTGGATGCTTACGCACACATGCATCCACTCACTCAGACATCCACTTGGATGCTTACGCACACATGCATCCACTCACTCAGACATCCACTTGGATGCTTACGCACACATGCATCCACTCACTCAGACATCCACTTGGATGCTTACACACACACACACACACACACACACACACACACTCTCTCTCTCTCTCTCTCTCTCAAAGGTTACAGGTGACTGTTAGGAAACAAAATTAAAAAACTTGGAAATTCACTTAAAAAACAAAAGGTTACAGGGATGTTAGAGTAAGGAAATAACATTAATTAAATAACTTAAAAATCACTGAAAAAACAAAGGTTTCAGGTACATTATAGTTAGGCTCAGATTTCACTCATACAAAACCATTGAAATTCACCATTTATAGTTACCTGAGCTAACTATAACTTACGCCATTGGAATGCACTGCTTATGACCTCACATATTACATCACTCATGACAGTCAATGACATCACTGATGACATCTCAAATGACATCACTGATGACATCTCAAATAACATCACTGATGACATCCACAGAACCACACACACACACACCCATTAACAAACCCATTCACAGACTCGTACAGCTACTGACACACCCACAAAACAACTCATACCCAACATAACCACTAACATACCCACTCCCACACCCACACAGCCACTCACACAACCACCCATACAGCCACCCATACAGCCACCCATACAGCCACTCATACAGCTACTAATAGAGCTACTCAATCACCCATACAGCCACTTACACATCCATTCACTCATCTGCAAAACCACTTACATACCCATTCACACATCAATGTAAGTACTCACTCACCTACACAGCCACTCACTCACCTACACAGCCACTCACTCACCTACACAGCCACTCACTCACCTACACAGCCACTCACAGATTCTTACTGTGCAAAATAGCCAATCACATACCCATACACCCTCTAAAACAGCCACTCACTTACCCATACATCCACGTACACACCCACTTACCCATAGAGCTATTCAAACAGCCAGTCACCCATAGAGCCACTCACATACACACTCACTCACCACTATAACCACCAAACTCACCCATACAGCCACTCATGCATGCCCATACAGCCACTGAGACACCCACTGCCACACTTATACACAGGGCCGTAGCCACAGGGGGCCCAGCAGGGCCTGGCCAGCCTATATTTTGGTGTGGCCCCTCTAAACAAAACAGGCTTTGCTGTGTTTTTAGATCGCATTATTATTTGAAGTTGTTTTAGTCCACTGCTCGTTGTTCACCTTATTTTGACTAAAGATTATGTCTAGATGGGAGCTTGTCTCGCATGAGATTGGCAAACGATGCTTTCATGCTGCAGGACGACCTTTCCTTAGCAGTGAAAATGGAAAAATAAACTGAGAAAAGCGACAAAGGAGGGGTTGCTGGGTGTGCCCTTCTCTCACCAGCTCTTCCCTGTACTGCTTCTATGAATGAAATCATCTAATGGTGAAGCGCCATGGAGTCTGCGCAGAGTTCCACATGCACTGCGCAGCTCAGTCAGGGAACAGTTTCTGTTCCAATTCCAACCCAGCAGACAGTGTCACAGTGACAAGCAGCACAGGACCTCGCAGGGGTGTTGCTGCCTTTACTGCACCTGCAGCCTGACCCACCCACAACGCTATCAGCCTGCTAGAGCTGCCTCTTCCCTGTAGCTTATGCCCTTACTGCCACAGCAGCCACTATCACCCATACAATCTCCAGACAGCACCTGAACGGGTATTGCAGCACTAGCAATCACGCATGGAACAGTGAGCGACCCGAACAAGAAATCAGCAGCCCTCAGGTCAGTGGAGTGAGCAAATGTCATCATCTGCTACTCTGCAAGTAAGGCATGTACATAAAAACAAACGAAAAAGGACCCCTTTCCCTTAAGAGGTGGGCGAGCCAACAAATGAACAAGAAGTCCTGGCCAGAGCCGAGCTAGGGGTCTGGCTTGGCTTTGAAGAGCCCATGCAGGAGCTGCTCTATGAACATTTTTGGCAGTTTCATCATGCAGCAACCATCATGTAAACAATCTCCTCAGTTTAAAAAACATGCATTAAATATTTGGAAATGGTGAGCCTTTCACCTTCAAATATCAGATTATATCACTGCTTTGTGAGGCATTTATATTGAAAAGGGTAGTTTTTAAACTTAAAAACATCTCTGCAGATCTACTCCCCGCCTTGCCGACAGTGTCATTTAAGACTAAGAGGTAAGTCAATTGTCATGTGTACCCTATATGTAATGCATACATGATAACAGCCACAATTCAGGCGGGAGAATCATGATTTTTTTATGCCAAAAATGGCTTCATTTTGCCTGCCTCCTACCTGAACTTTATCTATTTCAAAACAAGTCAGTGGGGAACAATACATTACACCGACTTTTTTCTAAAATCTCCTGCTTTCCTGTTCTGAAAAATTGGCATGTATGGTAATGTGGCCTGTAACATTATAGTCTATTACATCCAAACATGAGGCTTTTACTTTTGTACAGCCTACATCCTAAACTCCCATATTTTAAGGTGTTCACATGTAAAGTAAGAAACAAAAAAACAATATGGTGTTTGGTGAAATAAAACATTTGCCTAGGATCACGCAAGTTGGCCAGGTTGTGAAGCCGGAATTGATCCCATTTTTTGTAGTTTCACAATTTAGCCTTTAGCTGAGAATCTCTTTTTCTCTCCTGTTTTGCATTAAAGGTTATGCACTAACTTTAATTCTTTGCAAATGAGCCTAAAGCATTGGTGGGAGGCAGAAGCCATATTAAATGTCGCATTTTGAGCTCAAGGAGCCAAGAAGACATCAAGCGGAGCTAGAGCAGGCATCTGGCTTGAACTTTCAGTGACCCGCCAACTTCTACTTTCTGTTATGCTATGTTACATAATATGTATATGTATTGCGCACAACTAAGCAAGGAGGATATCCGGACATTGTAGAATGAGCTGTATGGGCCGAGCCACGGTTGGGGCTAGGTGAAGGGCCAGATCTTCAGTTTCTTGCTGAATTCAAGAACTGAGGAGGAGGCTCTGATGTGTGGGAGAGAGGTAGAAGGAGCAACCGCTGTATCTGGTTCTGCGTATGTGTGGGGGGTGTGAGTAGGAGTCCGGCGAACAGATGTGTTGGATAGGTTTGTAGAGGTTTATGCGCTTAATAAGTTACATGGTGGCAATGTTGTGTAAGGCCTTGTATGTTTGTGTGAGGAGTTCAACGAGTACTTGTTTGTGGATTGAAAGCCAGGGAAGCTCTGTGAGGTGAAGGGAGACGTGAGTGCGATGTGGGAGGATGAGGGTGAGCCTGGCTGCTATGTTTTGTATGGTCTGGAGTTTTCTGGTCAGTTGAGTATTGATTCCAGCATAAAATGCGTTGCCCTAGTCCAGCTTGCTGATGATGATGGCTTGGGTGACTATTCTGCGAGTGTTGGTGGGGAGAAGCAGGAGACAGAGTTTGCGTTAACTTGGCTGATGAGTTTGTTGTTGCTTACTATTCCAAGGTTCTTTGTGTGGGTTGCTGGATGGGGAGTGGGTATGAATTTGGCAGGCCGCCAGGTGGAGTTCTAGACAGAACGGACTGTCTTTGCTGAAGATTACTATTTCCGTCTCATCTATGGTGAGCTTGAGACAATTCGATTTTATCCAACTGGCGACTTTGGTCATGAAGGCGGAGAAATTGGTCCTGGTTTTTGGCGTCTTGTCAGAGAGAAGGAGGATGAGCTGGGCGTCATAAGCATACGCTATATTGTTGATTCCATGAGCACGGAGGATACTGGCGAGTGGGTTCATGTACTCGTTGAACAGAGGAGGGCTGAGTGTGGATCTTTGTGGAACTCCGTAGATGGGGTTGACTACGTTCGGTGTGACGGGTGCCAGGCTGACCGACTGGGTACAGCCTGTCATGAAAGAGCAAATACAGTGAAGTGCAGGACCTTGGGTGCTGACTTCATGCAGTTGTTGGATACAGATGATGTGGGAGACAGTGTTCAAGGCTGCAGAAAGATCCAGTAGGATGAGGGTCTTGGTGTCACCTCTGTCCATGACCATCAAGATGTCATCCATGGCAACAATGAGAGTCTCTGTACTATGGATGGGCCTGAATCTGGATTGAATGGTGTAAAGTGGGTGGTTGCCATTGAGGTGGATGTCTAAGGGTTTATTATTTTTTCTATCACTTTTGCCCAGTAGGGTAGCCGGGAGATAGGCTGGTAGTTGGCTAGTGTCTTCGGGTATTTGAGAAGGGGGTGGGGGGCGGGGAGGGGAGTACTGTGGAATGTTTCTAGGGAGCCAGGTACGTGGCTAGGATGATTGAGTTATTCAGGATTGGGGAGAGGGGTGCACTGATGGGCTCCAGTCCTTTAATGAAGACTTGGTAAGAGCAGGGGTCTGAGAGAGCTCCAGAGTTTATCGACTGCATGGTCATTGCAGTTTCTTGAGTGGTGATGGTAGGCCAGGTGGTTCGGGTGGTCCTCTGGGTGTTGGTAGAGATGGGCAGCAAGGCTGCGAGAGTGGAAGGGTTCAGTTGGGGCTCGAAGTTTTCATTGATGCTGGTGATCTTGTTCTTGAAGAATAGGGACAGCTGGGTGCAGCGGTCCAGAGAGGGGGTTACGCTGGTGAAGCTTACCTTCAGAGAGGTGAAGTCTTGCACTATGGCTAAGATTTTCTTGCTGCATTTGATAGCTCTGATTTGCTGATGGTAGTTAGAAATTGAGTTTCTGGTTGGCAGAGTATGCACCTTGTCCAAGCAGGAGCCACAATCCTAGTCAGGGTAAGTCAGATACATACTTTAAATTAACCTGTGTTCACACTCTGGTAGCTTGGCACAGAGCAGTCAGGCTTAACTTAAGAGGCAATGTGTTAAGTATTTGTGCAATACAACAACAGTAAAACAGTGAAAACACTACAAAGACTCCACACGGGTTTAGAAAAATAGATTATGATTTTATAAATAAAACAGGACCAAAATGACAAACATCCAATCAGTAGAAGTTGAGATATGGATTTTTAAAGATTAAGCACAAAAATAGCGCTTAGAATAACATAGCGCTTTAAGAGTTAATTGGTCGCACTGGATCGGGACAAAGTCGAGAGTTCAGGCTACACACGACAGAACAGGCTGGCAACAGGACCCATGCAGTGCCCGCTGAGCAAGAGTACCTTAACTTTGGTCGCAAACACGAGCTGCAGGATGCATTGATTTTCTCCACGAGTTGATCTCACTGCGCCAGTTTCCGAAGACGAAGCATTGGTTCTGCGATGCTTTGATTCCCTGTTTCCCTCGCCAATGTGCCGGGTTTCTCCACGCTGTTGCAGGGATGCGTTGATCATCCTTCAGCAGTGGCGGCGTTGCTGTGGTCGATGCACCAGTTTCGATAATACTTCTGGGACCCCAAGTACAATGCGCTGATTCTGTTCCTGCTTCAGCAGTGATGGGTTGATTCTGCTCGTTGCAGCAGAGGATGCGTCTGTTTCACTGGAGCAAGCACTTGGAGTCACTGCCAATGACCCAGGCACAGGAGCAGGGTTTAAGACTTTGATGTCCCCTAGTCAGCTAGCCCTTAGAGACATTCTGAGGCAGTCAGAGGGAGCAAGCAGACTGCAGAGAGCACAGCAAGGCAGCAGTCTTCCAGATCAGCAGTCAAGCAAGCAGCAAACCTTAGCACAGCAGTCCTCCTCCTTGTCAAAGTGGTTTCAGATCCAGGAGTGCACTGAGTTGGCAGGGTCAGAGGTCCAGTACTTATATCCAGTTGTGTCTTTAAAGTGGGGGTGCCTTCAAAGAAGGGTCTTTGAAGTACACAGAGTTCCCTTCATCCTGTCCTGGCTCCAGACTCACTACAGGGGGTTATGCAGACCTTTGTGTGTGATCAGAGCACAGCCGATTCAGGTGTATGTGTGAGGCTGTGCCCAGTCCCTCCCTCCCTTCCAGAAAGATGCATGAAGTCACACCCAGCCTTCATTTGTGTGGGACTGTCAAGACGGAATATACAAAGTGAACTGTCACGCAGCCCAGCCAGTGATCAGAGACTGGCAGCAGACACCAAAGAGCTAAGAGCAGGAAAACGTCCAACTTACTAAAAGTGGCATTTTCAGAATGGCAAATACAAATCCAATTTCAACATTAGAGAGGATTTGTGATTACCATTCCAGAGGTACTTAACAGAACATCTTTACCTTGTCTGAATTAGGAATTACAGCTTAAGTGTAATAATGATTTCCCAATGTTAACCTATGGGATAGGCTTCTCAGTAGTGAAAAACGAGTTTGGGAGTTTTTCACTCCCAGGATATGAAAGCTTAAAAGTACATGTCCTCCCTTTTAGTTACACAGCACCTTGACCTATGGGCTACTTAGGGCCTTCCTTAGGGGTGACATATTTAATAAAAGATGAGTTTAAGGCTTGGCAATGGGCTTTAAATGCCAAGTCGAAGTGGCAATGTAAACTGCGCACACATGCTCTGCAGTGGCAGGCCTGAGCCATGTTTAAAGTGCTACTTGTGTGGGTGGCACAATAAGTGCGGCAGGCCCACTAGTAGCATTTAATATACAGGCCCTGTAAATAGGTGCCCATAAAGATACGCCCATGATCAGAATGCATTTAAAGGAAAGATAAGGTGATATTTTAACAGTTAGGGCGAGCGCTTCTACTACCTCAACTGAAGGAATATGATAATCTCAAACCTCAAGATATTCTTTATAGAAGCACGCCACTCCACCTCCCCTGTTTGGTGTTCTATCAAAATCTTTAATAGAGTAGGCAGACTGAGAAGCTAGGAAAATTAAAGGTGCAAAGTAATTTTCCTACCATGTATCTGTAGGAAAAAAACAGTCTAAATTGGACTCCTTAATTATACAGGGGTCTTCAGAACAGCGTTCAACCAAAGACTTTACATTGAGAGGTGCACATATAAAAGATGGTGAAGGAGCCTTGGGATACTAACATTGGAATAGTGACCTCTGGACAGTGACACATGAATGGAGCTTAGCATATTGACTTAGAATGAGGACATGGAGACAAACTGGCAAATGGACACATGGACATGAAGACATGGTCTTGGTTACATGGACATTGCCATTTGGACAATGATGTGGGACACCGATACGTGGACCTTGTGATTGATACAGACGTTGGGAGACACACATCGACTGACATTAGGATATGGAGAAACAGACACTCTGTCATTGAGAAGGGCACTGAAAGTTACACAAGGTCTCTGGCACTGGGAGATGAGGGCACAGAGACATGAATGCATGGACTCAAAGAAGAGGCCTGTGCGATAGATCGGGAGACCATGGACACTTGGATCCGGGGCATAAGAACAGACAAATCTATAGTCCAAACTAAACAACACTGTTATTTAACAGCTTTTAGCACCAAGAGGGCATAACATTGGCATTGCTGTTCATCAGCACAGCTTCCTAAATTTTATTTTTGAGAAAATAAAGCAGCATATCATCTTCCAACAATGGAATTCCTCAGCCCTGCCAAAATTAACAAGAACTTTGCCTCATGTACATTCCCAGAACCTTTACCGTTTACAGCACTGCAAAGAGGTCATATACTTTCTGCTGTCACAATAAAGAAAGAGGGGCTTCAATCAGGCTAAGCCTGCAGCATTTGAAGGAGATTACAGACTCCTCTGTCTTTTTTGTTTGTGCCTTCTTCATCATTTAAGATGCACTGACTGCCACCTGCATAGTCAGTGTAGAGCCAGCACAGAAAGAGAACACTACAAAGTGAGTTTCTGTCCCCAAATTGTATCAGTGCCACTCCCTGCTAGTGGTTTAGAGTCCAAACAATTCTTAATCTGTAAAAGTATTAGTGCAGGGAACGCAGGTGTTTATTTGGAAGCCATCAAAGCATTTTCTGAATACCTCTCCTGCCGAATACCAGGGCTGCCTAATTTTGATTCCACCTTGTAACTCTTTCTTCTACCACCGTACATTTCCTGTGTCATTTGTTTTACTGTTGCAGGTTCTTTTTAATGCTTGCTATACTATTTTATCACCGTCTCCCTATATTTCTCTTCCACCTTAATTATCCCTTCCGATCATTTGTCCGAGGTCAAAGTCGGATAATAAACATTTAGTCCAGGGCCTGAAATAACAGTGCCCACTACCTTAAATCAACTACACAAATAAAGCATTGACCCAATGATGTGGGATCCTGGATGAGAATCTGCTTGATTAGTGCTTTCTCTTTGTGAATAGTGGAATTGCCACATTCACTTGCTGAGCTGTGCCCATGTATCCTCAACAACCTATGCTCATCTGGTCTTTCTGTTGTGCGTTCTGTTTCACTGAGGTCACATCTTTGTTTGCATTGTGTCCATGTACTCACACGTGTGACAAAGTGCTTAGCACTGCCTTTAAAACCCATTCAGTTATTATCAATGATTGTTATTAAAATGTACCTGCAAATGCATCATTTGCCAAACATTTCCCCAAAGGTGCCTTGATGGAGAATACACAACCCCATATATACTTACATTTATAATCTATTCAGTTTTTAATTTTATTGTCTAGATGTGCTTTCAAAACACCATTTGATACACATTTTCTGAAAGGATACCACTGTTCTTTTTCACTGTGCTTTTAGGAGCATCATTTCCTATTACTTATGACATGCAGCTTTCAAGGTAAACTACTTAAAAAATACTGCCAAATGTATTGCGTTGTTTAAAATCTCAGTATATTGTTTTTTTTTTTAAGCTGTGGTAGGGGCAGCCCTATCCCAGTCCACCGAGACCCCATTTATGCTATAGTTATCCTTTGGGGCCAGGCCCCTCAAAACATCTACCCCTGGCTACGGGCCTTATACAGTTACAGTGCCTCACAGCACGTCTGTTAGAAACAGTATAACTCCGTAGTACAAAAAGAAAGTAATTTAACTTATGCAATAGCTTAGTATAAATCTTTATCTCTCAGAAACATTTACGAAACACTTACACTAACTGGATGATGTCTTCAGTGATGTCACTGACCATGTCGTGAGTAATAAAATATTTGAGGTCATAAGCAGAGCATTGCGGGGGCGAAAGTTAGTTACATCAGGTAACTATAACTGGTTGATTTCAATGGTTTTGTACCAGTGAAATCTGAGCCTAACTATAACGTCCCTGTAACCTTTGTTTTTTTTCAGTGAAAAAATATACATCCATATATACACACACATATATATACACATATATGCATATATACACACACATCTATACACACACACACACACACACACACACACACACACACACACACACACACACACATACACGTGTTACCATCTTTGTGGGGACTATGTGTGAACACCTGCTTTGTGGGGACTAACCTTTCCCAATGTTTTAAAAACATACCAATAACTGAAAAATGTTTAAAAAAAAATCATAATAGAGGATCCTGCTTCAAATTTGCAAATATGTTGTTATTTAATCGCGCGCACAGTACCATCTTTGTGGGGACTTGAACGTGTGTTACCATCTTTGTGGGGACTTGCTCTATAATTGTCATTTGCTATTGAATACAATAATGAGCACAGGGCTAAATGTTTATTTTATCAGCAAGATATGCAAATAACATCATAATCTTTTCATAATTCAATAGCTTAATGTATTCTATGGGTACAAAATAGATGAATTGTGTTAATAAATTGCCAGAAAATAACATATATCAGAATTACAGAAGGGAATTTAAAAGTGCATGTAACTCTTTGCTTAGTGCTCCAAGTCTTAAGAGATAAGTGGGAGTGGGTGTAACTCACACAATTTTCTGTAGTGTCATTACACAAAACTACAGCAAAATTATGCAAACTTTTGCTGAATTACGCAAGAAGCATATCCCAGCATTTAGCACTTTTATCAGAGGCGCAAAATGCACCCTTGCATCCAAAACAGGCCTGAGGATGCATTTTGAGCTAAGGCAATAGCTAAGAAAATAGCTCTAAATGCAACAGAACCCAAACAGCAGCAGTATGCAGCCACTTGTGCTCACTATATTTGCTATTCCAGTGCTCCCTAGCAATTACATGTAATGTTAATGTTTGCATAGGAATGGCGTGTGATGATAAACACAGGTCATATGTGATCATATAAATATAATAGACTCTTCAGAGACACTGTCTAAAACCATGATGAAAGTCCCCACAGAGGTAGCATGCGAAGATAATGATGTTCAAGTACCACAAAGATAGTTTATGATTATAAGAATGTTCAAGTCCTAACAAAAATTGTGTATGAAAGTAATCTTGTTGAAGTCCCCACAAAGATACAGAGTGATTATAGGGATATTCAAGTCCCCACAGAGATAGCATGTAGTTATTGGGATGTTTAAGTCCCCACAGCCATAGTGTGTGATTACTGGGATGTTCAGATCCCCACAGAGATAGTGTGCGCTTACTGGGCTAAAGTTTGGTTATTAGGATGTTCAAGACCTCATAGAGATGGTGTGTGAAGGTAGGCATGTTCATGTCCCCTCAAAGATAGTGTGTGAAGATAATGTTCAAATAGCTACACAGACAGTGTGTGAAGATAATGATGCTCAAGTCTATACAGTGATAGTGTGTAAAGATAAATGTATTCAAGTCCTCACAAAGATAGTGTGTTATTATAGGGATGTTCATGTGCCCACAGAGATAGTGTATGATTAGTGGGATGTTCAAGTCCCCACAGTGATAGTGTGCAGTTACTTGGATGTTCAAGTCCCCACAGAGATAGTGTATTATTATAGGGATGATCAAGTCCCCACAGAGATAGTGTGCGATTATTGGGATGTTCAAGTCCCCACAGTGATAGTGTGTGTTTATTGTGCTATTCAAGTTCAAACACAGATAGTTTATGAATATGGAGAAATTCAAGATCTCACAGAGATAGTGTGTGAAGGTAAGCATGTTCAAGTCCCCATAAAGATAGTGTATGAAGATAACTTCTCCACACAGATTAGGCCTGATTCACAAAGGTAAATCTAGACTTATTTTTTTGTTTGTTTTATATAGTGCGAATTCGACCTGTAGGTATCAGAGTGCTTTACATGAGCACCAGTTACGTTACAGATGGACACATTCATCTTTTGGTAGGCACGGGGAGATTTTGTGATTTGCCCAGAATCACGGGATGCTGAACGTCCCTGCTGACACTCAAACCCGGTTCCTCAGCTTGGAGGCCGACCGCTCTAACCATTAGTTCTAAGTTAAACCAAAAGTCTAACTTTACTACTTTTCAGTATTCACAAATGTAAGTTACGAGTAGTATCTTTACGACTGCAGATTTTCCGCACTCAAGGCGGAGTTTCCACACTCGGGTAGAATATCCACACTCTGGGCAGAATCTCTGCACTTGGGGCAGAGATGCAGATCTCTGCACTGAGTGCGGAAACTCCACAGTCATAAGGATGCTGCTCGTAACTTACCTTTTGGATACCAAAAGTAGTAAAGTTACACTTTGGTCTAAAATATAGACCAAAAGTCTAACTTTTCCTTTGTGAATCGAGCCCATAGTGTGTGAAGATAATGATGCTCAGGCATGTTTAAGCCTACGCATAGTGTGTGATTATATTGGTTTTCAAGTCCCTTGTGACATAGTGCGTGGAGATTATCTTGGGCAAGAACATATATTGATAGTAAGCAAAGATAATGATATTAAAATATCCACAAAAATAATGTATTATTACAGGCATTTTCAAGCCTCCACATACTGTGTGATTATAGCTGTGATGAAGTCTCTACCAACATAGCGAGGGGAGATTATCATGGTCTTGTCCATACAGCTATAGTGTGTAAAGATAATGACATTTAAGTCCCCACAGAGATAGTGTGTGAATACAGGCATGTTTAAACCTTTGCATATTATGTGATTTTAGTGGTGTTGAAGTCTCTGCTGACAGTGTATGGAGATTATCATGCTCAAGTCAATACAGTGAATGTGTGTAAAGATAATGGTATTCAAGTCCCCACAGAGATAATGTGATATTATAGTGATGTTCAAGTCCCCACAGAGATAGTGTGTGATTATTTGGATGATGAAGTCCCCACAGAGATAGTGTGTGATTATTGGGATGTTCAAGACTGAACAGAGATAGTTTATGATTATGGAGATGTTCAAGATCTCACAGAGATAGTGTGTGAATGTAAGCATGTTCAAGTCTCCATTAAGATTGTACATGAAGATAACTTCTCCACACAGATTGGGCCTGATTCACAAAGGTAAAGTTAGATGTATTTTTTTTGTTTGTTTCATATAGCGCAAATTCAACCCGTAGGTATCTGAGCGCTTTACATGAGCATCAGTTACAGATGGACACATTGGGAGACACAGGGAGATTTAGTGATTTGCCAAGAATCACAGGATGTTGAGCGTCCTTGCTGAGACTCGAACCTGCTTCCCCAGCTTCGAGGTCGACCGCTGTAGCCGTTAGTGGAAAGTTTAACCAAAAGTCTAACTTTACTATTTTTCACTATTCACAAATGTAAGTTACGAGTAGTATCTTTACGACTGCAGATTTTCCGCATACATATAGTGTGTGATTATAGTGATGTTCAAGTTCCCACAGAGATAGTGTGCGAGTATTGAGATTTTCAAGACCCCCAAGAGGTAGTTTATGGGTATTGGGATGTTCAAGCCCCCACAGAGATAGTTTGTGATTATTGGGATGTTCAAAAACCCACAGTAGTAATTTGTGATTAATGGGATGTTCAAGTCCCCATGAAGATAGTGTGTGGTTATTGGGATATTCAAGTCCCCACTGTGATAGTGTGTAGTTATGGGGATGTGCAAGACCCCACAGAGATAGTGTGTGATTATTGGGATGTTCAAGACCCCACATGGGCAATTTGTAGTTACTGGGATATTCAAGTCCCCAGAGAGATAGTGTGTGGTTATTGGGGTTCAATGGTGTGTGAATGTAAGCATTTTCAAGTCCCCATAAATATAGAGTGAACATAATGTTCACGTTTCCACACAGACTGTGTGTGAAGATAATGATACTCAAGCATGTTTAAGACTATGCATAGTGTGTGATGACAGTGTTTACCACATACTATGTGGAGCTTAGCATGGTTAAGGTCATACATGGATAGTGTGTAAAGATAATGATATTCAAATCCCCACAAAAATAGTGTGTGATTACAGGCATGTTCAAGCCTCTGCATACTGTTGACCAAGCCCTTTCCAATGCGATGTATGGAGATTATCATTGTCAAGTCCATACAATGATAGTGTGTAAATATCATGATATTCAAATCCTCACAGAGATAGTGTGCGATTACAGGCATGTTTAAGCCTCTGCCTAGTGTGTGATTATACACATAATCTGTATCTGCCCAAGCTTGATGGACATAAGGCGCGCCTTACTCTGAGTAATATGGAACCAAAAGGGCATAAGAAGCTGTAGGCAGTCTGTGAAGCTGTGCTTTAATCCAGAGGAGACCCAACTAAACTGCCGACTAACAAAGTACTTCGACATAGTGACTAGAAGACTTAAGACTTAGTAAAAGGCGTAAAGAAGAGCAGCATGCAGTTATAACATTTTATTAAGTACAGAGACAGCCTGTCTAGAACTAGGCCTAGTTAAAATTGTGTCCAGTACTCTGAAGCACAAGCACTTTATTACCCTTGAAATGGACTGCACAGATAATGAAACTGAAATTGATACGACCTTCATTCGAGAGTAAACTTTTTAAATGTAAAAGCACAAAGATAAGGCTGAATGTAATTTTAACGCTGAATGTTTTTATATTGTGAGTTTTAATTAACTGTACAATAAATTCTTCTATTCTAGTGTGTGATTATAGTGGTGTTCGAGTCTCTACCGACAAGGGGGCATATTTACAAGACCCTATCGCCACAGGAACGTCACTTTTTCTGACGTTCCTTTGGCGATAGGGGCTTCGCCTTATTCACAAGGCGTCGTCAAGCCACTTAATGTGGCTTAAGGCTGCCTTGTCAATAAGGCACCCTTTCACGCTATACTTAGCGCGAAAGGGGTGGGAAATGGGTGTTGCAGTAGGTGTTCCGCCACAACACCCATTTATTTTGATGCTGCCCCATATTTACAAGGGTGGCGTAAATATGGGGCAATGGCAAAATTAAAACCAGTGAAAACCTGGTCTTAAACAGGCGAAATGAGGAGAAATGCTCTATTTCTCCTCGTTTTTGCTGTTTCTATGTGTACATTGTGCAGCACACTTAGAAACAGCAAAACGCCATGTATGATTGTTTATGTGCAGGAAGGAGTCCCTGGCCGATGAGCCTTCCTAAGCTAGAGTGGTGGGAGGAGCTGACACTTGTAACTAATGAGGGCTGTCCCTGTTCCCACACGAAGAAGTCTTCATCTCCTGTAGTGTATCTGGAGTCAGGGCAGGGAAGGGCAGGGTTTTGTGCGCTACAAAGACCTTACTTTGAAGTCTCCCTACTTAAAAGGCCAAAATGGGAATAAGAACTGGATGCCTGACACCATATATTCTGAACACTTCTGGACTGAAGACATTTTGCCAGGAAGAAGAGTTGTTGTGTTGCCAGTAGGCACTGCAACTTTGCTGTTTGCTTTGCTGTGTTGGCCTGCTGTCTGCTGCTTCTGTTCTGGGAGTGAGGGGACTGAGGTTTACTCTCTGCATCCTGCTTTCTAAGATTCTCCAAGGGCTTGCCTGAGTTTGCCTCCTGTTGCTGAAGTCTCAGGGACATCAAAGACCTCACCTGCATCTTGCTTCTAGCAGCTGAGCTCCTCTGCTGAGAGTCCTGTCCTGTCAAGTGGTGCCAAATCCAGTCCTGGGCCCCTTGGAGGTGAATTTGGTGCTGCAATCAAGAGACCAATGCATCGACTCCAAGCGTCAGTTCAGAATCAGCGCATTCGGGTGATATTCAACACATTGCATCGCCTGCGTGCTTTCGACATTAACGCATCATCGACACCGCATCACGTTCAGGAACCGAGGTCTAGAACAAACACCGACGCATCACCTCCTGTGCGCAAAGCATCATCCCCGAGCAGGAAAGCTCAACGACCCAGCACAACCTTAAGAAACCGAAGCATCACCAGCATCTGCGACGCCTCACCTCCTCTGTGCCACGCAGCATCTTTGATTTTAGATGCATTCAAGGTACTGTAAGGGGATTTGCGTGATTCCTGTATCCAACCCATGCTCTTTCGCGGTCAGACTGAACTTTTGGATTTTTACCGGTCAAGTGTGACCAGATAGCCCCTGTCTGAGCTATTGTTTTCTAAGAACTAGAACTTTATTTAACCTTGAAGAATTCCTAACTTGATTGTGTATGTTGGATTAATTTTGTCGTTCTGGCCTTGTTTTACGCAGATAGATATTGGCTATTTTTCTAAACTGGTGTGGAGGACTTTTGTGGTGATATCAGTGTGTTACTGTGGGTGTGTGCACAAATACTTTACACATTGCCTCTAGAGATAAGCCTGACTGCTCTGTGCCAAGCTACCAAGGGGTAAGCACAGGTTATCTTTGGTGTGTAACTTTCTTACCCTGACTAGGATTGTGTTTCCCTACTTGGACAGGGTGTATACTGCCATTTCTAACAACCTTCAGCAAGAATCTTCCACAGCTTGCTGGGCACTCAGTCTTGATCTTTACTTCCAAGCAGAGCAGCAGGTCCAGTGCCCCATTTACATGGAGCTCGCCCCCTCATTCGGAGCAAGCCCCTTCCTTCCTGTTTGCTCACACAGGGAAAAATGTTCTTAGGTTGGCAGGTTTGTAGCCGGTGGTAAATGAAACATCTACCATCAATCAAACACTTGGTCAAAATAGCTTGGGCCACATGATAGCCTTCACTCTAATTTAGGAGTGTAGGCTTGATCATTTACATAAACCTCTCCCTGATGATTCAGGTGTCTATGCCCAATTTTCCTTTACTTGATACTCCACCAAAATATAGTACTATTACGTCCCTGTTTAGATTGCATCAAAATGATGTACTTTTTAGCATCCCATGAATTGATTCAGAAGCTACCGAGAATCCAGTAAACAGTTGTCAGACAGCTCTTAACTCTAACATCTTGGCTCTTATTATGAAAAGTCCACCGGGGCATAACATTCATGCATTTCGGTGTCACTTTGGTATTACAGTAGGGTCCACAGGAGCATGCATGGCTTCTTCTGGAATATGGTTTACACTTGCTCGGAATGTGTGGCAGCATGACCACAAGGTGACACACTGACTGTGCACCATCGTAGTAGCCAGTGCAGAGTGAATGCACCACCACAGAAGGTGGTGCACAGTCAATGCACACCTCAAGGGCAGTCCTTGGGAGGGGATTACAGGAATCCAACGGGTCCTTCAGGCATCCCTCTGGAGGTGGTTGCATTAACACACTTTACCGTACTCTGGGCAATCCCTGCACCCTCTTAGAACAGAGAATAGTGCAGGTGATAAATGAGCTGTAGTTTTAAACTGCGGCTCTGTCTTTCACTCATGCACTCTTTTTGCAAATGTACTTCTAAATATTGAACAAAGAAATATCATGAAACAAGAATACAGTGGACAACATATTGAGGACCAAAATATCGTTAAGGTGTGTAAACATGGAGTAAGTATAGATTTACTATTCTATCTCCACATCTATGCACCTTGAAGATTTATATATTGTTAAGAGACATATATGTGGAGTTAGATATAAAGAAAATCTATACTTGCCTTTCATTATTTGGAATTTCAATATTTTGTCCTTAATATTTCTGTAGCGCGATATTCGGTCTTCGATATTTAGGGGGCACACCTCTCTTTGCAGAAGACATCTATCAGAATTCATGCCTGCCCTGAAGCCAGTGCATTTAATTAGTGTAATTGGGCATACCATCTACAGCACTTCTGCTGTCTTTGGCTAGGTTTGCGCTATCCAAATACCACGGGGCAGATTTACAAGCCTCTTGCGCCACCAGTGCATCACGTTGCGTGACGCACTGGCGTCGCAGCCTGCTAAGTGATATTTACAAGAACAGGTAAAGTCACCCTGCGTGACTTAACCTGTGCTTGTAAATATCGCCCCTGTTCACGCAACACTTTGCGTGTTAGGGGCGTGACATGGGTGTTGCTGTGGGTGTTCCCACGCAACACCAATGTCCACTGATGCATTTCCAGATTTACGAGAAATCGTAAATCTGGAAATGCGTCAGAATGCTCCACCACCCTAGGGGTGGCGTACTGAGGTGCAACGAGGAGAAATGTTTTAATTTCTCCTAATTTTTTTCCGGTTTCAGTGCGTGCTGCATTCTACAGCACATATTGGAAGAGGAAATCACCTCATTTGATTGTTTTTGTGCAGGAAGGGGCACCTTCCTGCGCAAAAACAATCTCCCCACGACGCAGGCATCCTTGCACCATGGTGCAAGGGTGCCTGCGCCTGCGAGTGGCAGCAGTTTGTGCGCCAGCGCAGGGGGAAGCACAGAGATGTGACATATTGTTGTAAATATGTCGCATCCCTGTGCTCGAAACTAACGCAGCACGGCGCAGCAAAATGACTTGCGGCACCACGCTGCGTTAGTTTCTTGTAGATCTGCCCCCACATACATATATATTGTTTCGGTATAAGCTGGGCACACAGAGATAAGGGTACACCACAGTGCACACAGAGACAGTGGCCTCAATGTGGTCATGTTTCAAAGTGACATTTCAATCTCTACTATGGTCGCTTATGGCTAGACACATTACACTGAAAACAATGTGGCTCGCTCATCATGCCATCCATGACACAAGCCTTTCCTTCTCACAGCAAAAACTCCACACCTACCATGATTCCAGACCTCAAAGATCTGGGTGCGCTCTATGCGCTCTATCCTCATTTCTACATGCTCTGCAATAAATTTCAAATTGGAGGAAATTCCTTTTTTGTTCAAATGATCAAGATACAAACTTGGTCCTAGCAAGAATAGGAATAATTTGCAATTGTCTTGAATTTCAAAGAGCACTACCAATCTGAATCTGGCTCATCTCAAACTACTGTATTATAATCAAACTAAATTTTGTAGGTATCTGCATCAATGAATAAATCTATTCTCGTACTATGCCATAACACCTCATTCTTGAGTCTACTAAATCATGTTAAGAGTACACTCCTATACCTCAAGCTTGATGCATTCTGTATACTTCATTGTACAACCAACATGCTACTCTGTGCTCTGAAAAGGGCACCCCGATCATGATATAAATCAGAGTGGTTCATGACCACAACATGGATATGAAGCCCTATTTAAATGCTACAATATAAAACTTGGCATATGATTTCATGCATACATAATCATGACTCGTTGTTTGACAATCCTGCTTAAGGGCCTGTTATGAGTTTGGCAGATGGCGTAGTATCTGTTGGGATGGCGGACGTCATTACCTCCACCATCCAAGGGGTACTCTGCCCTCCAAATTTAGAGATGACCGCTAGCCCTGTGGATCGTCTGCCAAATTTAGAAATGACTGCACACCATGTAGTCATCTCTGTACATTGAAAGGGACAGTCACCACAACAGTTCCTTTCAATCTACTAGAGGTTTGGTGTATAGCCGCTGTTGGTTTTGACAGCCATATACCAAACTTCAGACTATTTTTGTTTTGTAAAAACAAGCTCTCAAAGTGGAAGTTTGTTCTTGAAAAACAAAAATTAATAACTCCCACGCCCTGGAAATGTTCTCCTAAATAGGATGGGTGGTGTAATGTTCATCCTCTGGCGGCCCCTACCCTGTCGGACACTTGGAGCAAGTATTTCATCAACAGAGTCAATCGGGGATCCATCAACAGAATACTGAAAGTACTCACATCTCTAAATAAAGCCGGCCGACCGAGGGTTTGGCGGGCAGGGCCCTCTGTCACGTTTGTAACAAAGTACGCTGTGTGTCAAAATCTAAATTAGGCCCTAAGTGCCTTTGAGCCCGATTTAGATTTTGGTGGCCAGATACTTTGTCATAAACATGACAGATATCCTATCCGTCCAATTACAAGTGCATTATATCCACATGCACTTGTAATAAGGCCACTGGGATATCAGTCACATTTGTGATGGAGTACCTGTTCACCAAACTCTAAATCAGGCCCTTTTTCATAAATGGTTAATGGGGGCATAGCTAATATTATGGCTGCGCTTGTGTTTTTCTACGGTGTATAGGTTTAAATAGAGAAGCGTGGAGAAAGCCAAATAGCTCAAATAAATATAGAGCCTGTTACTCTAAAATTGCTGTGCTAGATAAGTGTGGGAATGGAAGATAGCGTGCTTTGATGCACAGAATGCCAAAGTATTCAGTTCCAGGTTTTTTTATAGTGAAAGTACACATATTATGCAAAACTGTCATTTACTAGTTTAACCCAGCCTTATACACTTTGGATATGGTTTACTGACCGGTATGGAAAGGTTAAGAGGCAGTGCAGGGAATGTTGTGACCATATGATTTGCATTTGTACAAAAATGGGGTAACGAATAGGCATCAAATAAAACAAAGATCCACAAATGAGAATAAATGGCAAACAGGCAGGCACATTTTCACTTTTTCCATATGCTCCTGGATAGGTTTTTGACTGATTTTTTTAACATAGTATTTTATGGTTACCTCAATCTCATCAGAGACAATGGTCATCAAAACCCCTTTAGTCTCTGAGCTGTGTCCTCAAATCAGAAGGGCAGTTCCAAAGTGCTTTTGTTTGTCGGATCCTGCTGTTCATTGTCATTCACCCACTCACACCACACCTTCTAATGAACTTTCAAAGGTGTCAAAATCCCAACTAGTGTTTGTGTCTCATTTGCTCACTTTAAGCAGACTTGCTTGATATCTGGAATTTACGGATTGTCAGCATACACCCTCACACAAGAAGGTTTAATTGACAGGCATATACATAAATGTTTACTCTTGATAAAAAAAAGTTAAAAAAGCAAAACATGCTTTCCTTATAAGAATAAATGTGCTTTCAAACTCGAAACTCCACGCAACTGGGTGACATTTCTGTAAATTGGTTGGATATAATTGCAGAAAATGTCCCTAACGTAAACCAGGAAGAAATTGTTTTAAAAGCAAAAACTCAACAGTACACAAAGCTTGGTTGCTGATGTGCACAAGTTTGAATAGGTTGTTTATGATTACACAAGCACTTTAGTGATGTGGCCCATATTGTAGAAAAGTATTTGTGTAAAGAAAGACAGGTTTTACTAACAAGCATGTCAGACTGGGACATAAAATAGGTCCTGGCACCAAAATAAAAGTAGCCCCCATTAGTGAATCAGGGCAGTGGAAGCGGAAGATGCCTGATTAATTTTGTTAGACTCATTAATAGTTTCGTTTTTTTCCAAATGCATTTTACACCAATGCAAGTTATCAGGAAAGTACAGTTGTCCTGTCAATTAAACACACTAAGTATTATTAAGTATTGACAGTTGTACTTGAATCACAGGTACTTCCAGTACACATTTCTTTCAGTACACACACATTTCTAGACAGGCCTGCTCTCTCCTGGAGAACAGGGCGAGTTAAACACCATATATGGCATAATGCCAACATTTGGAAGCAAGAAAGAGGGACGTTTAAAGAAAAAAAAAAGATGAATTTATTTTACTTGCATTGACAGCAAAAATAAAGCTGTATGTGGTTTACAAAATCGTGAGTCACCCTGCTGAGACAGGTGTGTTGGCACATATGACATTGGTAGAAATGGAAGTGCATGCAAATATTCTTCAAGCGCAGAAACACTTTGGCAATGGGGCCTACATGCATAGGGGTGCTATCTAGCACTGTAAGTGGGATAACAAAGTTTGAGAGGGTACTCTAAAAAAGGCATTGGCAAAGAAGTGTACCTAGGAATATTTTATTAGAGGCTCCGCCTTAGTAATACAAAACACTTTGCGTATATGATTATAATACCTTCATCAGCTTCATCCCAATCATTTTCAGGGAGAAAAATGCAAGTACTCCCGAGGCCGGGCTTACACCACCCCACCCTCCCAAAAAAAAAATAACATTGGGGAGCCATGGGCAATGGCCAATGGGTCAAGGGAGCCGCGGGTTGAAAAAGTTTGGGAACCACTAATTTACACTGATAACAAATCACTTGGAGTGTAGGCCTAAAGGGTGCCCGCTGAAGACCTTTACAAAAGAAACTGACCTGTAGGTTTTCTTGATTACTGGTGATGGTGAGTCCTATGGAATGTGTTATAGTGTAACAGTACATAGTGGTGTATTTGATTGGAAGATTAAGATATATTTTGAGTATGAGCTATGGCCTGTGCAATTTGCTCAAATTTTCAATGTCCTGACGAAAGATGGGGGTCGAAGGTGGGTTTCTTGTTGAAGTTTGCTACATCGCTTCAAATTGTTGATGAGTATGCTGCACTCTATTGGTTTTTGATAAAACTAATATAAATATTTGAAAAAAAGAAAAAACTGCACAGTGCTCTGCGTAAATACATACATATGTTTGCCAGTGTAAAAAACTTTGCTATGTTATCCACAATGCAAAATTAGCAAAGTATATGTTAGAAGAATTTCAGCAAGCATTACCCACCAAGGTTAAGAGATCTTTTTAACCCAACCGGACCTTACAAAGTAGCAAATTATCGGAATAGCAAATGGCACCGACCTTTCAAAATCCAAAGGGTGGGTTAAATGTGCAACTTCTTCGCCATATGCTAAGGGGTTATACACGCATTATATGTGGAGGATAGGGAGACCCAATTCCAAAAGGATTTTCAAAGTAGATCTCAAGCTATTCACTCAGCAAGCTCGGAAAAGCAGATGAACACACCATCCAATGAGACAAGATTGTCTGTATGCACTTGGAAAACTGATAGTTCCATTGTATCAAACATTGTTGGCATGCTCATTAATTTATTAGGTAATATTCCCTTGAAGCTATCGTAGAATATAATTCAGAAATGACTAACCTGGATAATCTTTTAGCTTGTGGATGTAACCTATATGGATGTAGAAAAATCCCCCATTTGTGAAGGTGCAGTTAAGTAGTAGAAATGTTTTCCTCATAGGCTACATAGAGCTAGCTGCTCTGTCCTTAATACATCACCCATTTGGAATCAATCAATCAATCACAAGATTTGTAAAGCGCACTACTTACCCGCGAGGGTCTCAAGGCGCTGAGGGAGAGGAGGGGGGGTGTTGCCGCTACTGGTCGAATAGCCAGGTCTTGAGTTGTCTCCTGAAGGTCAGCAGGTCTTGGGTCTGTCGTAGGTTGAGGGGAATGGTGTTCCAGATCTTGGCGGCGTGGTGAGAGAAGGATCTTCCTCCGGTGGTGGTTCTCCGGATGCGCGGGACGGTGGCCAGGGAGAGGTCGGCGGAGCGGAGTTGACGGTTGGGAACGTAGCAGGAGAGTCGACTGTTGAGGTAGGCTGGGCCAGTTTTGTGGAGTGCCTTGTGTGCGTGGATCAGGAGTTTGAAGGAGATTCTCTTGTCGACGGGGAGCCAGTGCAGGTTTTTCAGGTGGGGGTGATGTGGCTTGTCCCAGGACCAAAGGTGTGTCAGACATTTACCACTTTTGCCATCATTATGGAAGTTACTAGATTCCTAATGCAGCAATACTGCACCTGCAAAACTGATGCTGCAGGGTGCAGTAAATTCTGGGTGCGTTATCACCATGCTATAACAAGTTTACACACTGATTCCTGCATATTTTTTCTGACCGAAGTGTGCTTGATGAAAAAACTTGGGAGTGCAGGTTCCCGCACATCTTGCAATTCCAGTTGGTCTGGTAGTTCCCATGATGGGTCAAATTGGTATTGCCACAATTCTTTTAAAATAGGCCTAAATGTCCATCTCTCTAGCCACTTTTTGAATAAAGTGCTTCTTTGATATCTTGGCTTTACAGTTAACAGCCCACATTTATGGGCTGACTTTAAGTAGCCTGTTAATCACCTCAATTGATGAGAGATGTAGTGTTACATAAAATGTCAATAAAACAGGGTATAATGTGACTCAATTACAGGTTTGTGAAGTGGTAAGACCATCATTGGGGCAGGGGGTTATCATTATGCATTATTACAAAGAAACAGTTGGTGGATTGAAACATTACAAACTGAGATGAATGAAAAACAGAAGTTCAGTGGATTTATCTGCTTTGAGTATATTAGATTTCAGGATAATCCTATAAATATTTCAATAGGCAGGGATGTTGAAATAATTGATCATCTCGAAGTCGTAAGATGTTATTTCATTTCCTTATGTTCGACATTACACTCATTTTGAAGTTAAATGAGAAATAGAATTGCAATCATTATTTTTTATTCTCTGCACATTTTTTTTTCTTAAATGTTCTTGTTTATCTAGACAATAACATATGAAATACACACTAGTTGATTTTAAGAGTAGGGTAAAAAGACCACAAGTTAGAGTCCAACAAAAGACTGTCCTCCAGTCAAATAGTTTTGCAAACCAGAAGAGAAAATGTTTCTTAATGGTGAAACCAGACACTACGTGTACACAACCACGATTTTCAGCAGTTATTAGATGTGGTGTAGGTATGAGCATTCAATGATACCTTATTTAATAGACAAAGCATGATTAATGTTTATTTAGTTTATTATTTGAATACAGTGGTTATGAATTTTCTTGTTTCATTCGTTTGTAGAATTTAAGTGTTATCTTCTGATAAAGGGACAGGTTATATCCCTAAATCATGCCAATAATTGTAAAGGAACTGCTAAAGTTAATGTATAACTAAATTAAAACTTAAAATTGAAGCTCAAACATCTTATTCATAAAACAGATAAAGTTATTATCCTGAAAGTAACGCCACAGATATTCGGAACAGGGAGCCAATGAATGACATTAATTTTCCTTGGGTATGTGGTAGACAGCTGTAAATTTGAGCCTCCTGCCAGTGTGCCAGAGGAAACCAGCTGCCTAATGTGGCACCTGCAATCAGTTTAACTCAAGGATATAGCTTGGTGTGCAATAGTTGGGAATTCCAGAGAGCTCTACTTTTTTTTTTTAAAGTTCTCTTTATTGAGTTTTTCACATATAAAACAAGGATTGCATTTGTCATTAAGTAGTGAATATACTATGTTACAGTATACAAGACAGTTTAGTACATCACAGGGGTCTTCCTAGCTTGATCTTATTCTGGCTATTGTCATTATCGGGTGGTGGCTCGATAGGGCCCTGCGGCCCCAAGTTATATATTCTTGAACATTGGGGATATGTCACAGTTCCGCCGGGGGATTCGTCACCTTTTCGTTCACAAATCACTGGGTACTCCCATTTAAACCGTCTATACATTGTTAATAATACAATCAGTCACCCTCAGAGGTTCCCGCCTCATATTTCACCATTTCATTACCATTAATGTCTTGTTGTTCCCTTTGGGTAACGTGTATTAGTATATGCCTTTTCACTTTCCAGTCTCGGGTACCTCTCGTGTCATGTCCTCATCCCTGCGTATGGATAAATACTGTGTGAGGGGACTCCATATGTCTCTAGGTCTTGAATTACGGGGCAGCATTTCCGCGTAAATACTAGCTTGTTCTTGGCAAAATATTAAATCCTCTAGCCACTCCTTGAACTTGGGGGCTCTCCCTCTACCCCATCTACAGGCTACTCTGCGCTTAGCCAGCAATAGTGCGAGCGTGACATAGCGGCGGTATGGCCTTGGAATCTGTTCAGTGTATCCCAGCAACGCCAGCAATGGACTGCATTCCACCGCGCTGGATGTCATCTGCACTAACGCTTCAAATACTTGCGTCCAGTACTCTAGCACTCGTGGGCACTCCCAAGCCAAGTGTAGAAACCCTGCCCCCGGGCTACCACATCTGTCGCAGTTATCTGTTTCTCTTAGTTTGAACCGGTATAGCTTAACAGGAGTGTAATATATTCGTTGCACATATTTATAGTGGATAATGCGCAGTCTACATCTAGCAGATATGTGAGCAGTTTGTAAACATTATTTCCATTGTTCGGGTGTTAGTTCGAACCCTAAATCTGCATTCCACTTCCCGAGCGCTGTGTGCTCTGGGTCAGGTAGCCGCGCGCGTATACCGTGATACAGCGCAGAAACTAGATGCCCTGGCCCTGTGGCTCCGAGCATGTTGTGTAGTGGTACCAGATGGGCCGGTTCTTTTGGGAACTCTGGCAGAATGGAGCGCATTCCCTGTCGCAACCGTATGTACAAGAAGAGGTCTAGTGGAGTGTTCTGTGTTCCATGAAAGAATTGATCCGCTGTGCAGAAATAAGCCTGGGCGTAGTTCGCGAAGTAGCGCTACGCGAAGCTACGCAAAGTGCAGTTCGCACTACGCGAGCTACGCTTAGCACTACGCGAACTGCGTAGTGCACTGTTCGCAATGATTGCACAGTGCCGGATGCTTGTCCGCACTGTGCAATCATTGAAAACGGCATCTTGCACAGTGCGAGCTGTCTTTTACTGCCGCTCGAGTAGATTTTTACTCGAGCGGCAGCTTCTCAACGCGGACTGGTAGTTTCTCATCGCGAGCGGTCGCGAGCATACGCGACCACTCGCAATGAGAAACCTGACCTCCCGCGTTGAGAATCTCGCCGGGAGGTTTATTTTCCACGCTCGCGATCGGCAACTTGATGTTGCTGATCGCGAACGAGGAAAAAGTCTCGCTGGGATGTCATTTTGCTTGCTCGCGGTCGCCAACTTGACGTTGAGGACCGCGAGCAAGCAAAAAATGACCGCTGCGCTACGCGTGTTTGCACTGTGCTACGTGCAATTCGCGTTGTGCGAAGTAGCGCAAACTTCGCAAACTACGCGAGCGTAGCGTAGTGCTTTGCCCAGGGTTATGCAGAATATGCCTTCGTGAAAGATCTCCCCATTTAACGATTTTCGCGCATTCGCAGAGTCTGCGGAAGCCTCCCTCCTGGAGCAGTGGCATCTGTGGATGATAGGAGAGGGGCAGTAATGACGAATATATGACCTGGTTCCCAAGTCTCTTATTTATTGAATACCAGGCTTCGACCGTACTAGTGATTGTTGTTGGCTCTTCATTTCTTGCTCGGGGCGACGCAAGCAGCATCCCCTCCAGAGGCAGAGGGGCAGCCAGCCAGTGCTCTGCTGCTACCTGTGGCAGATAGTTAGGCGGTTTAATCCAAAAATAGGCATAGTGCGCTTGCGCACATTCATAGTATAATTCAAAATCCGGGATGTCAAACCCCCCCTGTCCATACGGTTTAGTTAACACCGACCATTTGAGACGCGATTGTTTACCCCCCCAAACCAGTTTTAACAGCTCTGTATGGAGTGTTTTAAAAAATTGACGTCCCGGGTGGTATGGGATATTCATAAATAAATATAAAAACTTGGGCAATATTACCATTTTTATTAAAGATACCCTACCGGCCATAGATATTGGCAGAGAGATCCATCGCGTGACATTACTAGTGAGGCGTTTCACGGCCGTACCATAATTAAGGCGGATTATCTCTTCTCTGTTTCCGCCAATTTGTATTCCCAAATATCGCAGATCAGCATCACACCATTCCAGCGGGTACTCTAAGGCAAACCTGCCAACCGCAGGCGTGAGTGGGAAGAACTGCGATTTTGCCCAGTTTATGTGGACGCCGGAGAGATACCCGAATGCTATAAATTCTCTCAGCATTGGATTGATATTGTTTTGTGGGTCTCTTACGTACAGTGTCACATCATCCGCATAAAGGGATACCAGGATCTGCCGTAGACCACATCGCAATGCTTTCTCTCGATGATGCTGTCAGTTTGCAGGCCAACGGTTCGATCGCAAGTGCAAACAACAAGGGAGACAGTGGGCATCCTTGTCTAGTGCCTCTCGAGATGGGGATTGCTGCCGACATATGCCCATTTATAAGTACCCTGGCTGTGGGACGCTGATACAGTAGTTTGATCCATGATATCAACATAGCAGGAAATCCCATGCGTTGTAATATGGCAATAAGGTAATCCCATTCTATTGAATCGAATGCCTTTGTGGCATCTAAAAACACTGCTGCCATGGGGAGCTCCGGCGCCACATTTTGCAGGACTGAGAATAATGTTTGGAGATTATGTGTTGTTGCACGTCCGGGTACAAATCCTGATTGATCCGGCAGCACAAGTTTGTCCATTAACAGGAGTATTCTATTGGCTATGACCTTGGCGAGTATTTTCGTGTCGCAATTTAAAAGTGATAATGGTCTATATGAGTCACATGCAGAGGGGGTTTTTCCGGGTTTTAGCAGGGATGTGATCAATGCCTCTCTCATCGAGGGGGGTAGCACCCCACACTCTAGGGATTCCTCGAACACCTCCTTCAGCACTGGGGCCATAATCTCTATGTATGTTTTATAAAATTCGACTGGCAAGCCATCCATTCCTGGGGCCTTACTAGATTGTTGCATTATGGCCTCCCGGATTTCGTCAATTTCAAATGGGGCGCTTAGAAACTCTCGTTGGTTGTCCTCCAGCCATCCCAGTGCCACATCCCCAAGGAAGCCATCTAATTCTAATCCGCCTTGTCTTTGAGAGGTGTATAAAGTGGAATAGTGTGTCGTGAAGGCTGTCAGTATATCCTTTGTGTCCCTATATGTCTCTCCCTTATCCCCTTCTATTTCTGTGACATGTTGTGCACATTGTGGTTTCCTAATCATGTCTGCCAAGGCCTTCCTAGGTCTTTCTCCCTCCCCATACTTCCTGGCGCACCAATATTTCCCTTTGAATTTGGATTCTCGTGCTGCGGTCTCCGTATACTCAGTTAGTTTCTCTCGTATTTCTAATTGTGGCCGCTCTTTACCCCCGTTCGCCAAGCTAGTCTCTAGCGTCTTAAGCTCTTTTTCCAGTTTCTGTAAGGTCCTTTGTAGATCTTTAAGGATCCCAAAGCTTTTGGAGATACAGAAACCTCTGATGGTGACCTTAAAGGCTTCCCACACCGTCGCCACCGAATCTACTGAGTCTTTGTTCCTTTGGAAGAAGTCCCTGATCTCCTCCCCCAGTTCATTGTGAAAGACTGCATCCAATAAGGCTGTAGGTTGTAATCTCCAAGTGCGCCTGGGCATGTTATATCCTGGTGGTAAGATCTGGAGCTTCACCGGAGAATGGTCCAGTATGTCCTTGCCAAATGCGACACATTCTGAATAGTGGGCCCCAAACCCCTTGAGAGTAGACAGTAGTCTATTCTTGCCCATGTTGCGGCCTGTGTGTTAAAATGTGTTCCTTCCAGAGTATCGGGATGGTGCTGGCGCCATGTATCTATTAAATTCCCCTCGCTTAAAATCTCCTGCATTGTGTGTTGTGCCTTGGTATAATGGTGTGGTGCAGTGTTCGAACGATCCTTTACTGGGTTCAGTGCGACATTAAAATCTCCCCCAAATAACGTGAGTAGATCCAATTGCTAGAATTTTCCCCCATAGGGTAGCGAAGAATTCAGGCGCATCAATATTGGGGCCATAGCAGCATGCTAACGTAACTGAGTCTGTGCCCAAGCGTCCCCATATTAGTACGTATCTGCCTTGGGGGTCCGTCTGTGTGCCCGTGAGCGCGAATGGGGTATGTTTTTATGATGATCGCTGTGCCCCTTGCATATGTCGAATATGAGGAGAAGATTCTATGCTCAGCCCATTTGGCTGCAAATGTAGTGGGATGATGTGGGTTCATGTGTGTTTCTTGGAGCATGGCTACCTGTATGTGGTGACGGTCGAGGTAGGCTAGAATTTGTCTACGTTTTCTTGGATCTCCTAAGCCCCTGACGTTCCATGACATAATCCCCACCTGTTGTGCTTGTGTTGTTTCACCCATAGTCCCCATGGACCCCGTGATAATCCCTGCGCCTGTGTGTGTCTGTCTGCAGTTTATCGCTAGAATTTACCGTTGCCTGTCCTGTGTGTTGATGTACATGCAAACCAACATTTATAACAACCAACTCCCTGCCCACCCCCCCCACTGAGGCATCCCAATCATGCCAAAGAATCCCACCCCTCCCCCTCCCGTAATCCCAACTTCTATATCCCTGTAGGGAGTACGTTATATCCAAAAGGTTCTACTTCTGCTCGTGAGTCAATAGGGGTTCTCCCGTTTGGGGGCCGTTCGTAGGTGGCACATCGGTATTCTCCCAGTCCCCAGGTGCCTAGCTGGTCCTGGCAGCCTCTGCAGGGACCGGTAGGTGTCCGGTGATAGGTCTCTGGCGTCTTCTGTTTTCAGTCGTTGTGTAGTATCTTATCTTGGATCTCTATCTCTTGTGAGAGACGTGACCGATTAGTCGGATATTGTACTTCTGGTCTGAGTATTGAGCCTCCTCGCCTCCCGCAAGGATGTCCTTTATTCTACTGTTCTCATTAGTTCTGGTGAGATCTCTGCTACTGGTCTTCTGACGTTGATCCGGTCTCCTTTTGTTTCCGCAATTGTTTTAGAAATTCTTCCACTTGTTGGGGTTTGTTATAGATCGTTTGTTTGCCTTGAAATGTTATCCTTAATCTTGCCGGGTATAGGAGTGCGTAATCTATCTGCGCTTGTCTCAGCTTTTGTTTCACTGGGAGAAACCGTCTCCTTTCTTCCTGTACAGTGGCTGTAAAGTCGGGATATAGAGTGAAGGGCACTCCTTCATACTGTAGTTGTTTCTTCTCACGGGCTATACGTAGTGCAGCATCGCGGTCCCGATAGTTGAGTAGCCTGGCTATGATGGGGCGCGGCGGAGCTCCTGGCGGGGGCCTCGGGCCCAATGCACGATGCGCTCTTTCTACTATGAAGTGGGGGGACAAGGCCTCCGCTCCCATCACCTCGAGTAGCAGCTTCTCTATGTATAGTTCCATTTTGCCCGTGTTGGTACGCTCTGGAAGCCCTAGGACTCTTATGTTATTCCTCCTGCTTCTGGCTTCAATGTCCTCGTTCTTTGCTGCTATTATTTTCAGGAGTTTATCCATTTGCTCCATCGTGCTTTGCATGCGCGTTGTTGTGTCTTCAGTGTCGGAAATGCGTTGTTCCGCCTCTTTTAGGCGCTCGTCATGTTTTTCCAGTTTATGAACAATATTGTCCATGCGGGTGGTCATTGCGTCTACTTTGCCCGCTATGGAAGCTAGACCCTGCCGCACCTCAAGCATGAAAGTTTTCATGTCATCTCCGGATGAGGTATTGGCTTCAGTCATCATGGGTTCCGCTCCAGCCTCCGTCTCCGGTTGTTGAGACCTAGTTGTTTTCTTTGTTTCAAATTGTAGGCGCCGTTGTTTTGCGTCTGGCTTCCCCATCCCTGTCGGTCGCTTAAGCTGTATGTTCTTTCTCGGGGGAGGGTGCGGGCTGTATGAAGTAGGGCTTGAGAATGTTCCGTGAGTGGGCAGGCTTCTCACCATGCGTGGGCCATGTATTTCGAATCCTTGGAGGGAGTTCAGTGCTTTCGTGCCACAATTCTGTCGTGTAGCTAATCAATTTTAGAGGCATCCCCTATTTGATGGGGAATGGCAGCTGTTGTTTGCTCAGTCCTCTTAGTCGCCCTTTCTCCACACCCCTTCGCCGTTCTTGTGTGCTCTGCGATGGCTGCACAGCGGGGCTCGTTAGATTAGAAAAGTCTATTGTATTACCAAGCAGTCGCCGGTGGGCCCTCTGTCCTGTACTCTTGACGCTTTGTCCCAGCTGCTCTCTGTGGGTCGGCTGGCCCAACACGCACTATGCCACAGGTTATGCCTGGACGCCTGGGCTATCGTGTCTCGCTCTCATACCCCGCGTGAGGCATCTCCCTGAACCAAGAGGATCCTCGTACTTGCAGCTTCATCCGGGTTGTGCACTCATGTGGAGCAATCGCGCGTCACTTAAGGCCCACTTCTTCCTGCTTATATCTCCTGCCGGGGCGACCCTCTCCAGGTATTGATTAACTAAGGGCTCGCTCCTATTAAACTCTGTTTTAATGCTCGACGTACCGCTTAGCCCAGTGCTATTACCGCTTCTCCTCTTCTGCCACGCATTGCACCAGCGCTCCCGACAGTCGGGTGTCAATCGCGCGGTGAGTCTCGTCGCCAGCCGCGGCCATGCATCCGTTATCCTGCACGGCCCGTGCTATGACGCCTTCAGGGGGTAGCGTCTTTTCTCTGCCTTGCTGTATCGGGCATCACAATGTCAGCGCATCGCCGCGCAATCAAGCCACTCACCGCTCATTCACAGAGCACCACCGCACCTCCAGTGCTCCACGAGCGCCAGCGGTTTCTTTCTGTTTGTTCCGGCTCCGAGGCCTGTAGTCCTCGTGGGGGACCGCGGCACTCGCGTATTTTCCAGCGCCGTCGGGCGGGACCTCTCACACCCAGTCCGTTCAGCGCTGACCCACGCAGGCGGCAGTAGATGTCGAATTCCGGCACCGATTTCTACCAAAGTTGGTTTACAGGTACTACAGTAGCTTTGTTTCGTCTGGCTGAGGTCTGTGTTAAATTACGGCCATTTAAACAGGATCTTTATGCAGGATAACGGCACCGGACAGCGGGAGCCTTACGAAAGTTCAGCCATTCCGCTCGTGCGCCACCTAGCGCCCCCCGAGAGCTCTACTTTGATACGAATGTAGGCTCAGTATGTGATCATGCGGTAAAATAGAAAACTTTCAAATTGGCGAGACAGGAGCTACACATTTAGTATGCCCTGTGGTCCATGTACATCATGCTTAAGATCTTGAGCAATCTTGTAAATGAAAATTATCACAGACAATTCCCTCTGAACACCATTTCTGTGCTAACTCAGATTACACAAGATGATTAATACACTGTTTGTACTACCATATTTACGCTACCACACAACACTGGGAGGAATATAAGTCAGGGTGTCCTTTGGCATGACTGCTTTGTGATCTCAACAGCCACTTTACAAACTCAGCCTTGAAGTCAGATGACTGTTTCATAGTTTGGGAAGAAATCAACATGATATTCCACTCATACCACTACAATCTTCATTCTCAATCTCTTACTCCACACATTGAACAGACTCAGGGATATCTTAAGGAGGCCACTCAAGTTCTGGGTGGGAACAAAACCTCAAGATCAAAATAATTTCTATATATTAAATATTTATTATTTATTCAATTCAATTTTAATTTATTTGATTTAGTTCTCTACTGAGAACAACAAATTTTCGAATAAAACATTTGTTATAAGACAATGTACAAAGAACTTTCAATACAAGTTAAAAAAGTTTTTAAACATTTAAACAGGTTATGACACACGAATTCATCTGGGGGAGATTTAAAAAGCAAGATCAAACTCTGCACAGATGCACAATTATATCTAAATTGAACTACTTTTAAATATCGCCTTCTGGCCTCAACCAATATCGAGTTCGGGCATACCAACAAAACATGCTTCAGATCTTGCACTCCTCCATTGCAAAGATCGCATATACTGGTAACATTTTCTTTATGAGTCCATTTAAAAGTCAATGATTTAAAAGGTAGTATCCCGAGCCGTAATAAAGATATACATCGCCGGATTCCATGCCTTAAAGATAAACGGATATAATGTTGTACCTGTTTATATTCAATTGATTCTACATAGGGTTCATAATGGTGCAGTTTGGAACAGTGTTTGATGTCCAGGTCGAAACTAATCCTCGGCGTTAGATGTTTTAAGAAAAGCCTCAGTTGCGCCTTATATATAAGGGGTAAGGCTAAGGGGCAGCTCAGTCACCTTCAAAAGTTGAGAAGGCTGAGTGTGCTTCATCTCCAACTCTCCTGTACTTGTGAGGCCCCTGAACCTACTTGCTTTGTCACTGCTGTATGAGATCCAGACAAATGATCTTAATCCCCCAGACTGTAGGTCCTTATGGCTGGAGGGTGTTGGTCCTAATCTGTATCAGTTTGGACCATTACTGTAACACTCACAGCTAGGGATGTGTGAAATTCACGTAATTTGCGATGTAATTATGCTAAATGCAAATCTGCCATTTAGTACTTTATTTTAAGTGTGAAACGCTTCTTTGCATCAATTTTTGATGCAAGGACACATTTCACAGTAAAACAATTGCACAAAAACACAAGTGGTGGGATCAATAGCTAATCGCGCTCAGGTGATAGACATTATTCCCACACGCTTGTGGTAACAGCATGTAACTACACAATGTGGTGCAAAGGCATAACTGCAAAAATGTCACATAAAAAGCCAAATGTGAGATTTCTGAAATTACAACGGGAAAATTTAAATTTCATCTGGGCCAACGCATAGCACCTGTGATAGTGCTAATTAAAGTCACAGTGCCATAGGAATTCATACTGGGTGTTTCCCATTCGGGTGGGTGCCCTTCCACTGCCAAATATCTATTACAAACAGTAGATTGTGAGATGCAGGCCAATGCAAAAGAAAATACACTTTTTGGTACAAACAGTGGGAACCAGCCCTCTAGTTTACCAAGTGTCGCCAACCAAGTATGCCAGTGAAGAAGAACCATGATGCGTATTGGTCACAAGTGGCTAGCCACCTAGCCAGTAGTGCTCACTTAGAAGCATATAAAATCTCAACTAATCCACTTCCCTCCCTTACTAACAGGAACATCTGTTTGCTGCATTTAACTTTCCATGTCTCAGCTTTTTACCATTAACGTCTTTCCAACTGCACTCTGTCTGCTCTTATATACGCCACATTGAGCCCAACTGAGAAATGTCTGATGGGATACTCTTTTGTACCCTGAAGAATCTGGGACATGTAAATTCTCTGAAGACTGAAGTCACTGAACTTGAACTATGGTTAGTTTCTCTATACTGAGTAGCTCCCAAGGTCCAGGTGCTATTACCCAATATCTGGTATGCACTTTCCCCCCAGTCTGGGATGATCAGCTGGCTAACCACACAAAGTACCTGTGCCATCTACTGAGCATGCAGTGGGTATAATTGTGTATAGGGAAGCCCAAGCAGCATGTATTCCTGGGAATCTGGCAATACTCATTTGAAACATGCTATCATTAGCATTCATGTCGAGAACTGCTGGAGTTTAGGGCAGTCCACCTTGTGTATAGTAATGTGCCATGTTCCTCCACACTGTCTCCGGCATGTGTCAGGGTATCTCAGGCACCATATGTAGGAGGGATTTGATAGCAGTAAATGGGTTGGTATACCTGTCTTGGCAGTTCGGGCTGGACTGTTCCCATGAGGAACAGGGTCAAGACTGATTTGCATATGGCTGTGTCTGAACTGGGGTGGTGAAGTGACCTGAAGAACGATGATGGATTCAACCCAGATCTGTGACTGGTGGTGAGTGTCTGAAAAGTTTCAGCACTCCGTCCATCATCTCCTTGTGTTTACTTTGTTTGCCCTAAGTTGGAAGGGTATGCCCAGACATGGGTCCCTTGCTCACTTTGCCTCTGGATTCAAACTAGCCTGGCTGATGAGGGGTGTTACCAGGATGCTTGTTTACGGTCCAGGGAAGACCGGGCTTGGCAGTTAGGGATAAATTGTTCCCATGAGGCACAGGGCCAAAACTGATTTGCATATAGCTGGGTCTGATCTGGGATGGTGAAGTGAGCTAAAGAACGATGATGGATTCAACCCAGATCTGTGACTTGCGGGGAGTGTCTGAAAAGTTTCAGCGCTCCACCCATCATGTCCTTGTGTTTGCTTTATACGAAAGGAGGACCAGGCAGCCAGCTATTTTCCTTCGTATAGCAAACGTCAGACTGCAGAAATGTGGCCTTCTCCTGTCTGTGCATTCCAAAAACAAAATTCAGTTAAACACTTTTTGAAAATGTGTGATGGATTCTTAGATCAGCGGGAGTGCAAGGACTAGTCACTTATGCATTATAGTCAGAGTCACTGGAATTATGCAAATTTGCAGTCATGGTGTTTTTGCGTAAGTATGGATTTGCCTCCTTTCCTACATAATCTATCATCTGCTGCATAATCTGCAGATTTTAACACAAAAATGATTGCTAGCGCAAATGAATAAAAAGTTACTAAAACACAGCAAAACGTGTTGCTGCGCAGTGAAAGGCCCTTCGCAAAGGTTGAGTGATCACCTTTCTGTTGCATATTGCTGTATTTGGGTGACAAACTGATACTAATGAGGTGAAACCTTTGCCCAAGTAGTGTTAATGTGTAAAAATGACAAAATAATGAGGTAATACAATCACAAAATGTGCTGCATTATGCTGCATAACTTGCCTTTTCTTGACACATAATTTAGTCAAACCTGTCACATAATTTGGGGCCCCCTGCCGCATAATTCCAGCGCCCCTGAATGGAGTGTACTGGACTGGATATGCCAACCTTACCAGGGAGAACTTCAGGAATTAATTCGAGCTCATTCCCAGTCACAAAATGCTTATTTTACCAAAGGTAGCTTTACATTTGCCATGCTTACTAAACTTCGAAGCTGAGAGTCAATTAATTAGCCAATCGAGCATGCTTATTTCGCAGATAATGTTATCCCATATTGATAGGGTAACTAGGTAGCCTGGATTTGCTGAGTCTGTCTTCTTTTTTCACCATCTGTACCCTGCAAACTACAACAGATTTAGCACGTGTCCGGTTTTAAGAAAAGGGCAGCTGGACACAGAGGAAAGCAGGTTCATGTGTTCTAGTGCAGAGTTAGCTAACTGCCCCAAACCAAAAGCAATTTAGTTAACACAGATTATACTGTGTAAAGGTTGCATTGAATTTCTCTTACTGTAATGTGGACTGTGTTGGAGAATGCTGGCATTTAAGGTATGTAAGGTATGCAGTGACCCTGGGTCCATGCAAAATTATATTTCTATGTCTATGTTCGGGGAACACTAGGGTTTTTGATTTTCAAAATTTGGTCACCATGAATATCGGACCTTTTTATATTTTTCATGCATCCTGTGACTTATTGTTCCCATATATAATGATATAAAAAGTTCCAGAATGAAAAGGATAAAAGTAGAATTTGATGAATGATTCGTTAAGAGTGCAGTGTTTATGTGCTAACATCAAGGAGAGGCTTATGAGACCTTAGGGGCATATTTACAAGCCCCTTGCGCCACTTTTGCGCCGCCATCGCGTCACGCAAGTGACGCAGCGGCGACGCAAACCATGCGCCGCGTTGCGCTATATTTACAACGTGACGCATCTAGGGAGATGCGTCACGTAGTAAACCCCTGCGCCACATGAAACCTGCGTCAGGTTTCATGTGGGCGTACCGGCGCAGGGGGGGGGCGTTCCGGCGCAGGTACGCCTCGGAAAAGTGACGTAGTGAAATCTACAAGATTTCACGCAGTCACTTTTCCGATGCTGGTGCGCCAAATCCTTACGCCTGCTTCAAGCAGGCGTAAGGATTGACGCACCATGTTAGGGATAGGGAAGGTTGGAACAGTGCTGGAGTTGCGTCGCGCTTGCGACACGACTTCAGCACTGCGCCAACCTTCCGCCGGCAGATGCGTCACGCATCTGCTTATCCTTGCGCCACGATGCGCTGCATTCTAAATGCGGCGCATCGGACGTGGCGCAAGGGTAAACTTGCGTGACGCATTTTCCCTGGCGCATCCCTGCTGATATGCAGGGATGCGCCAGGGAACGTAAATATGCCCCTTAGTGTCAAGAAGCCACGCAGCAAATAATTGAAAATTTGCAAAGTCAGACATTTTACCTATACAATTCAAATAAGGGAAAACGCACAAGCAAATACAAAGCATTTCACTGTCTGTGCTTTTCAAAGTGCTCCCTCTCTAAAGCACCAGCACAGAAAACTAATTATAGATTTGAAATTAGAAATATTGGGTTTCTCCAGTTACGGACACTTAACAGTTTACTTAAATTAGCATATAGTTGATGATGGGTTATTTCAGAATGAATTTCCAGCCAGTGCTTAAAGGTGCAAAAATGCCAATTTTTAAAGGTCAGAGAATGGGAGTTCCATTCACCTTTTTACTCCTAACAGGATAGCATACAGGGAATGTGTAATCGGCGATGGCAACAGGTTCTTTGTCTTTGCAGATTTTTTCCTTCCTCCTTCGGGAAGAGCCCTTTCACTGCCTGTTCTCCTTGGCAGCCCTTCCCCCCTGAAGGTGTGCAGGGTGTGGACCCTGCAGTGCAAGAGAGCCTCTATTGTCATGCTCTTGGCTGGGAAAGAGGTGTGAAGGGGAGCTTCCTTCAGCGCTGCATGACAAAGACATTGACTTTGCCGGCTCCGTCAGGCCTCTTTCAGCCCATGCCCCCAGTGTTTGCATAGCTGAGAGCCTTCCCGAGCAGTCTGATTTCTCAAGCTGTCCGTCTTTGCTTATAATTCCTGTCATTTGACACTAGAAGCGAGGATACTTGTTTTGTGCCTTTCTTTTAGTGCGCACGCATTCTTTGAGCCTAGGGCGGGTGAGGGGGGGCTTCCTCTCATTAGCCCCTTTCTTCTTGCATTCTCACTCCTAAAAGTCCAGTTTGCTCAGTGCGTTTGTACGAGGAAGTAGATCTCTGTCCCAGATGTAAAGTTTACACTTAGGAAGGCATGCATGTGTTCATAAAATATTCTGTATTCAGGAGTAAACTCGGCGTGTACACACAACAGCTCCGTAGAAGCACATCTGCTGAAGGCAGTGAAGCTGTTGAAACCATTGTTAATAATGCTTTCATTTATGAAATATCAACCGCTGCAGGCCCCACAAAGGCTTTTCTAAATACATATAGCAGATTTTTACGATCGGATCCACGTTTATTTTCCCTGGGTGTCCAGTACTTTTTAAGTACAGCTCCCGGTGAGTGCACGAAAGGAGCATGGATATGAAAGCAGCTTGTAAATGAAAGTTGTGCTTGTTCCAAAACTGTCACTGGGACAAAGAAAATCGTTCGTTATTATGAAGTGCTTGTGCATGAACAGAGTGAGCACAAAACAAGTGCTCTCATGAAACAATTGTGTGCCTGAACAAAGTGTACATAAACGACTTTTGTGCGAGAAAACAGTGGCCTATAAAAAAAGTGTGCTTACGGCAGAGCGCACCCATGAAAGAAAGCAGTGTGTGCATCAGCGAACATGTGCATGAATCCAATGCATGCATTAAATGACTTTAGACACAAAGTAATGTGCAGGAGACAACAGTGTGCATGAACTGCTCTTTTCCATTCAACCGATCCATTTATATCACATTTTCACCCTTCCATTCACCCACTAATATCCACTATTTCAACTTTGCATTCAGTCATCCATTCATTCTTTCATCCATCATTTAATCTACATCCATCCATCCACTCTGCCATCCATCCATTATAATCCATCCATTCACTCTGCCATTAATACAGTCTGCCATCCACCCCTCCATTCTGCCATCCATCATCCATTCACACATTCAGCTACTCTGCCATCCATTCTTTCATCTTTTAACACACCCTTCCGTCCCTTTACTTTCCCATTGTTTACCTGTCCATCAAACTATCCATCCATCCATCCCTTTACTCTGCCATCCTTTCACCTATCCATCCACCTATTCATGTACTCACCCATCCATCCATCCTTTTATTCTGCCATCCTGTCCATCCACCTATCCTTTTTCTCATCCTTTCACCCACTCATCCATCTACCCACCCACTCATCCATCTACTCACCCACTCATCCATTCTTCCTTTCATTCAATATTCCTTCCTTCTCTTTTCTATTTGCGCACCTTTCGTTATTCAGTGCTCCTGCTTGCTCTTCTATTAACTCTATATTCCTTTTCGCGTTAATTATGAACTTTTGTCTGCCGAGTTGCAGACATAGGAGGCCCAAAAAGAACCCCAATCCTGCTTTAGTTGCTAAAGCGGTGGTTCACGACATCACTAATTGTCTCCCCCTATGTATCTCATCCAAAGTGCTTCGAGGCTACTGCAAGGTGGACATAACATTGCTTCAGTTAGCTGCCTGAGAGAATGTAGCCTTTACCACAAAACAACGCTATTCTCTCACTCATCTAGCCATCATCTAAAAGAACATATTCCTTGTTGTATAGGAATATTTAAACAAAGGCAAAGCAATATAAAGGCTCTGCATTTTTGGTATAAGCATTAAACTAACAATTGCCATTGAAGCCCCTAGGTTACTTGCCAAAAGCAAGAAAATCAGTTTATATTGTATTGCATGGGATTACACCTTCATTCTTTAATTGCAGGTAAGGATCAAATGCCAATAATAAAGTAATCTGGGATTCGAAACTGACCCAAATTGCTTATAGTAATCCGATAAAACCACTAACAATTTTTAGACCCGAATAGTCTAAATTCAATAGCTTCATGGCAATAAAGTTTTATATTAATAAATAGAGAAAATGTTAATGTGAATGAAAAATATTTGGATAAACATAGGGCTATGCAGCTTTTACTTTGAAATGTCAATCCTTTCTGCTGCTAGACTGTTTCTGGTGAGCAAAGTGTGTTTAAATGCAAAGTGTGTTTAAGACTGCAGTACCACCTCCGGTCTACAGGGGCAGAGCGAGCAAAAATATAAACACACTTAATGAAACACAGGTCCCCACAAGGCAATTTTTTAAAATGTTGTAAAAATCGGCACATATGTTCCTGAAGTCATTCTTTATCATTTAGAAGACATTGCCTTGTGGGGACCTGGGTTCAGGTCCCCACAGTGCAATCAAGTCCCCACAGCGTGAGTGTGTTATCACACTCAAGTCCCCACAAGGATAGTAACACAAACCCACACACACACACACACACACACACACACACACACACACACACACACACCTCGACAATTCTACTCGCCCACTCGCTAAGGCGAGTCAGATTTTATCAAGGCGAGCTATATTTAGGGCCTGAACTGTCTGACAAACGTGCTGTACAAAAATTGTGAAATGAAAGGCTGTAGGATGCCATGTTTTATTCTAACTCATTTAAATAGCTAAAAAGTGAACTGTACAAACATTTCAAAATACATTTCAGTAGCTATGAAAGCCCTTGTTTTGTAATTTTGTGTGATGAAAGAAAATTTACTAGGATGAAAACAAATCAGAACACTTTACTTGGTGATGTGCAACTGCTAAATATATTTGTTGAAACCCAATTTCCACGCATAATTGTTCATACACTACATAGTTTTATCAGCAAAACTGAATGCTAGCGGGGACGTTTAAAGCCATTTCAATGGAAAATGTGCTGTCTGTAAACAGTGCACTACTACCTCATGCTTTAGTAATGTATTTATTAAAAGTAAGTTTTTAAACATGAACTGAAAAACATTCCTGCCCCTGCGCTAGTGGCAATGGTTTCAGTGAACTAAGAGGCAAGTCAGGGATCATATGTACCCTATATGTTGGCTAGATTCTTATTCATGGAACAAACTTTTAGTCTACTGAATCAAACCAAATCGGTTTTTTTGTACAGCAGGAACACTGAACTCACATATTGGAAGGTGTAATCATATGTGCTAATAAAGAAAAAGGTGGCTCTGCAAAATAAAATATCTGTCTAGGATGACAATGAGAACAGTTTATGGGTAAAGTACATTACAGTTAGGTCGAATAGATCATTCAAGTTACTTGACCTGCAGGTCTAGTAACATTTTTATGATTTTTCAAGGCCTGATAAATAAATACACATACACACACACATATATATATCCTGAAGCAAAGTTACAAGTCGACGCGCTCTCAGGATACAGTACACAATATCCAAAGTACTTGCTGGAAACTGTTTATTATATTGTAGTGTAATAAACAGTTTCCAGCAAGTACTTTGGATATTGTGTACTGTATCCTGGGAGCTCGTCGACTTGTAACTTTGCTTCAGGATGTAACTGCTGGTTTGCTCTGCCGGCAAACCCGCCACTTTCCTAGGGTCCATCGGCTCCAGAAAGAGAGGCACACGAAGGATATATATATATATATATTCTGAGAACCGCAGCCCACGGAAGGTGGCGCGCTTACTGGCGGATACCGCCTTTTTTTTAAGTGGGTACGCCTCCTGTACACAAGCCCGGTGGCCAAGATACGTATCAACAGAGTGGCCATGCCTCCAATCGAAATATGTAGGGGTACAAGGCAGGGCTGCCCTCTCTCCCCGATGTTGTTCTCCTTGGCACTGGAACCACTGGCATGTAAGATCCGACAGTGCCATGCCTATGCCGCACTGGTTTTCTGGCAGCTGATATGTTGCTATATGTTAGGGAGTCTGCAATACATTTGGCGTCACTATTACGGGAATATGTCCGGTTCGAAAGACACTCAGGGTTATGCATAAACTGATCGAAGTCCACGGTTTTTTCTCGAACAGAATGCACTAAGGGGCTTGAGCTAGAGTTCCCACTGGCTTGTTTGAATGAACCGGTTCGATACTTGGGTATCTGAGTGCACAGAGATCCCGAAACGGTGATCAGCATGAACTATGGGCGAGTGATTGCCAAAATAACGGATCAAGTTGCTAGGTTGACAAGTTTTCCTTCCATTGTCTTTAGCAGACAGAATAGCTGTTGTGAAGATGACCATTTTCCCCCAATTGCTATATTTGTTCGTGAATATCCCAATAATTCTGAACAGGGCAGTATTTAAGACTCTTCAGTCATGTTTGTTGGCATTGGTGTGGGGGGGTAAACAGCCGAGATGTGGCTGGGATACCCTTATGCTGCCGTTTGAACGTTGGGGGGGGTGAGGCCCTGGATTTGCAACTATTATCTGTGCGCGCAAGCGCAATTCGCACACTATTGGTACTTCCCACAACTCTATCTACCGCACCTAGCCGTGGAGGAGGATATTGCCTATCCGGTCCCGTTGACTGCCATGGTCTTCCACAATAGAGCAGAGGGGAATAGGAAAGAAATAAACATGGTCAAATGCAATATTAAAGCGTGGAGGGCTCTGGGTGATCGCGCAGGAAGGGGGTGCCTATACTCTCCGGCTATGCCAATTGCAGCACATCCGGGTATCTCAGTGGTGCAGGTACGTGGTGCACTGAGCATTATGCAGAATGCAGGAATTACTAAACTAGGGGACATGTATATTAGTGGGCAGTTTCTATCCCTGGATGACTTTATAGCTGGGCAATCATACAAGTCGATGCAAGGGTTTGTTTATACCAGATTGCGTATGGCTGTCGGATGTATGATGCTACATCGCAAACCTTAACATCGCATCCCTTAACATCGCCGTCTTTACATCGCATGCACATTTACATAGCAAGCATTCACAACGCAAACAATTACATCGCCCCACCATTGAAATTCATGCAAAACACATTTACAATGCACACAAACACCCCGCATGCTTTAACATCGCGCTTTTTTCCCTAAAATCACCCCCGAAATTAATACACTACCCTACCACAACACTACCATACAGTACAAAACAATACACTACCCTAAAGCCTAAAACAGTACCCCCAGCACAACGCTACCCTTACGCCCGTCCCCTAAACCTGAACTCCTAAATCCGTAATTACTACCTAAACCCTAAGCCCTAATACAGTACCCTAAAACAGCACCCTACAGTTCCCTAAACCCTAAGCCCTAGTACAGTACCCAAAAACAGTACCCTACACTTCCCTAAGCCCCCCTACAGTTCCCTAAGCCCTAGTACAGTACCCAAAAACAGTACCCTACACTTCCCTAAGCCCTAAAGCCTAAACACTACACTGTAAGCACAATCCCCAGACACTGCCCTAAACCCTAAACACTACACTCTAAGCACAATCCTCCTTACCTCTCTCTCCTCGCGTCGTCCGGGTGGTCCTCCGCCTCTTTCCCGGTGCTCGTCCGTGCCGCCCGCCTCGCGTCCATTACACCACATGCGATCTAAAACCTTGCGTTTTAAACGCGCATGTGATGTGATGGTACGCGGCGTAATGCTTGCGACGTAAACGCATGCGACGTAACGCATGTGTTGTAATGGATGTTCGCCATGGCTGTCAGAACATTATACCCGGAGTTCCCTAGTGAGCCGCTGATGCCAAAAGCATTACAAGTTGTGTTAACAGGGGGAGGGGGGCAGGGGAGGAAAGGGGCTGATCACTGAACTATACAATGCATTCCAAAGAGAAATTGATATGTCCAGCTCTGCCTCCATTGATAAGTGGAATAGCAAGCTCGCTGAGCCTATGGTCTGGGATGACTGGGAAGCATGTTGTGCACTGACTGGGCACCTAACTGCAACTGTAACCTTCGAATAATATATTTAAAATGTTTGCACCAACTGTATCATACTCCTGTGAAACTGCTGAAATATGGATTGCGGGAAGATGCTCCATATGTGAGATGTGGGGAGGATGGGGCGGATTTCATGCACCTGGCCTGGGATTGCTATATACGACTTCTGGCAGCGTGTAACTCTGGCATTAACAGCCATGACACTGGATAAAGTTGTGTACGCCTGAAGTCTGTTTCCTGGGACTGGTAAAAAGGTTTAAACCATGCAACCGGTGCATAGTGGCTGTCTCTACTCTGCTGGCAAAACGAGCGCCTGCAATGCATTTGGAGGGGTAGAACTGACCCAACTATGGAAAAATGGGTTAGGGATCTTGTGTACTGTAAAGAACAGATGGAAATATATGCTGAGGAATTGCCTGTGGCCTCCAGACCTAAGGACTTCTGGACACCATTGTCAGTGTACCTGCTGGAGCACCCGGATGTGATATAACTGCTTATATTGTGTAACTGTTAAATGTGGTTGACTAAGATGCTTAGATAAGCCAGGACATGCTAGACACTACTTAATATGGAAAGGAAGTAGTAGCACTGCACAAGTTGTGTTTTGATTGTTGTAAAAACTGCATCATATGTAAGATCCTGACTAATGTGCATTGTGCGTATTGTGTAAGCTGTATTATGCAAATCTCACCAACTTACTAAAAATAAAAAAAAAAACATCATGGAGGATTGTGGGGCGGAATTAAGAGATGCCCCATAATGCTGCCTTGGTGACCCTTAGCCGATTAAATAAGCGTCATATTCTTGTGGGAGAAATCTTGCAGGAATTGGTGACCATCATGGGCAGAGGTCTGGTATTTAACGAAGCACTGCCCATCACTAAGCACCAGCTATTGTTGTTTAGGTTCAGCTATAGCAGCACAGAAAGTGTGCTGAAGATCCAGGGCTCATTCAGCCCAAGGAGCAGGTTTCAAGAAATTTTTTCAGCCAGAATGGACTTCTTGCAGGGAGAAGTCTCTGGACCATTAGGTGCTGGTTTTGTAAAAAAAAAAAAAAAAAAAAAAAAAAAGAATGGGGGGGCCCATTGTCCCCCGACAGACAAGATCCCTGGCAGTCCAGGATCATTACATTGATTGCTGCTCCCTCAAGGATCATATGCAAGCAAGGCACTGGAGCAGAGGTCACTTCCCGTGAATTTAGAAACTAGGAAGCCTCTAAGGCAGCAACAGCGAGTGGAAAAAGAATACAAAGGCGGCCTGAGCCCCCATGTGATTAGGGAGTTCTAGAAGCTTGTATGGTTTACTTTGTGACAACCTCTAGGAAGGTTCCCACAGCTGCTGTGGACTTGGAGGAGAAACAAATGCAGTTTAGCAGGTTCGTTCTTGAATTGCAAGTCTGTTGAATGAAATCTTTTTGGGCTAAAGATACTGATATTGTGTGTGTACGTGGGGTGGGGACTGGTCCGGGGTGAGAGAGTGAGTGATTGTTGTAATGAAAGAACTATAAATAACTAACTATGTGATCATTACATGGTCTCAGCTTTAGCTCACTGTAGTCTAACCCACTTTCTGCAACAGTCGAGGAGTAAGTTCCTATGGGTCATAGCCTCCTCTTTGGGATTCATAGCACACAAAATGAATTCAAGTAGGAACCAGATTCTGTTATATTTACCTTTAACTGAGTCCAACATAGGATTGGAGCTCCATACTGATGATCTTCCCTGTCAACAGGATCTACTTCCCACTGCATCCCTAGATCCTGCACTCTGTATCTTGCAGTGGTTTGCCATTAAGGTCCGTGGGGGTGGGGGAGGGGGGTACCATTCCAAGGTTAGCGTGGTGTGAAGTTATAATCTGCTCCCAAGTATGGATTAAATCTAAACACATACGTACTAGGAGTCGCTGGTAATTCTGACTTCCACCTTATTGTTAAACTGTTTTTACATGCAACTTTACATGTGCCAATAATCACAGTTGCTCTATGCTATGGTAGGAAGAAGCAAAATGCCAGTGTAGCAAAGCAATAGAGAAAGATGTGTTCTCTATAAAGGTTCTTACACACAAAAAAAATATACTATGGATTTTTCTTGAGGCTGGGAAAACATTCACAAACCTGCAGTACCTCAAGTTGTTAATTGAGGTCTCTTAAGTCAGATGCAAAATCCATAAAATTCCTTCTGGCAGATACTTTTTCTAACTGCAGATTTCACACCATATGACTATCTCCAGGCGCCAGACTGGATTCGGAAACTCAAAAAACAGTGCTCCAGCACGCTGGTAGTTGGTGCTGCGCGACTTTTCCACTCCGCGAGTGAAGCACGGAGCCACAAGTCAGTTCCACCCATGCAAGCTGATGTAAGTTTTTCCACAAGCTTGATTGAGTCCATCAGCAAATTGGAAGAACTAGTGTGCAGATTCCTAAAAATGCTTCCTTTTAGATGGAAATTAGACCCTTCCACCAAACTGGGAGGTGGGAGGCCAGTGGGGAATCTGGAGTTAGATAGGGTATCCACCAGAAACTGCATTACCATAGGTAAGTAGCTTGTTCTTCTGATAGCTACTTCTAACCGCAGATTCCTCACCTCGTTAATACATGCCACAGCAATACCTCCCAAGGTGGTGTCTGCTCAGATCAAAATGTCTTGCAGGACCGAATGGCAAAATGCTCATCCTGGCGGACCCATCAAGACAGTAGTGCTTCGTGAATGTGTGCAATCATGCCCACGTAGCTGCCCGACAGATATCCAAGACACGCACCTCTGTGTGTCAACACAGTGGTAGCAGCCTTAGATCTGTTGGAATGAGCCCTCAGACCCTAAGGAGGCTGCTTCTTAGCCAATGTATAGTAGATCTTAATACAGAGGACTATCCATTATGAGATTTGTCTTTGCGCAGGAAGGTGTAAAGGGCAAAGATCCAAAATAGGACGAAGGCCTCGGTTCTTCAACACAAAGAAGTAGAGAGAAAAACATCCAGTTCCTACTTATAAAGCCCATGCCCTCTCTATGGCTCCTTTGGCAAAAAGAGCCTGCCCCACTGGGTACAAAAAGGACAGATAGTCCTCCAAAAACTGCTCCGATGTAGGGGGCAGGTGCTGTGGGTCAAAAAGGAATGGTAGGGTGTTGCCAGAGTGGACATTTTGAAGGACCCACATGTGGGATGTAATGCTCTGCCACCCCTGGAGGAAGTGGCTGACCGTGCCTCCTCCTAGATAGCTTTGCGATGCTAAAGAAAATTGAGGTTGTTGCTAGAAGGGTGGGGATTGGAACTTATGCTGCCCATGGTGGCCTGGTCGTTGTCTGTTTTGGCCCACGGCCTGATCACAAAAGGGCAGGGAGGCCTGCTGTGTGGACACTGTTGATATGACAAGCCCCATAAATATTTCAAGCAAAGGATAAAACTGTTGGAGGGGATTGCCGAACAGGCCCGAAGAGCAAGCCGTGGCTCGGCTCTCCTTTAAATGCTCCAGCTTTTAGCCATACAGGTGAGTGCCATCGAAGGGCATGTCCATTAAGGACACCTGGACATACCCAGGAAGCCTATGGATCTCATCCAAGTGTGATGCCAGAGAACCACACTTGTCCCAGCAGTCCTTCATAGGCAATCAGCGGTGTCTAGGCCCAAGGAGATGACAAACTTAGCCACATCCCATACATCATGAATGGTTTGGGCCAAGGAAGCCCTAAGTCTTTCAGGACTGCCAGTAACATCTCACCAACCATGTCTCACAGTGCCTGGGTGTAATGTCCGAGGCAGCTGGTATCCTCATGGCAAGGCTGGCCGAGGAACACTTTCTCTTACGAAACGTTTCCATACATTTGGACTGTGTCAGAAGTCGTTGTTGGGAAGGCGTTAGGGTTGACTTTGCTGGTGGACGCCTGCAACACCGAACTCTCAGGAGTTGAACGCGTAGTTTAAAAAAAAAAAAAGATAAGGGTTGCCTGGAGCTGATGTATGATGACAGACGACCTGTCGATTGACAGGAGGTCCAGAACATAGTTTTGTTCAAGTGCCCGATAGTGTGTTCCATGAGGGCCCCATTGAAGGGTAGGAAAGATGCAGTTAGTGTTGGCTAGGTTGAAGGACTTCTGTTAGGACATTTGTCAGAGGTGGTGGCGTGGGGGTGGGGGTCAAGGACCTCAGCAGCCTGTCTAATCACAGTGGTCAAAGACTTAATTTCTTATGTAGCTGATCCAGGGGAGACAACCCCAATATCTGGTGAGGTAGACAATCCACTCGCAGGACCATGTACCAACTGTCTTTACCATGAGTTGGGGCAAACTCTTCACCATCCCTTCGATTTTCGTCTCCTGGCTGGCTCTAGTCAAAGTCTGAGGCAAGAAGTTGGTGTATTGTCTGTGCACTCCAGTGTGGTAGTAGAATAGTGTCAGTAATTGAGTACTGGCTGCAGCACATCTCGCTCTTCGTGCGGCCTCAGTCGAGACGGCAATGAATGCGGCTTGGAGTACGATACCACAATAGTGGTTGCTCCTCCGGTGCGGTCAGTGCTGGTGCTAACATCCAAGGGAACAGCGTCATAATTAAAGCTAGCACAGATGGCAGTATGAAACCCGAAGCAGGTTTAAGGCGTACAGACTGCGCTGAGGACAGATCTGCCAGCAGCAACCTAACTGGTAGGCCCCTTTGGATCCTTGGGACCCGGAGGTGTGCCAGAAGGAGCCGTATGCATGCTATAGATACACAGCATAGCCTCTCAAAAGACTGTAACCTTCTGAGTCGTTGCCGACCGACCCAGGAACTCTGGGTGCGTCAGGACCAAAGTTGGAATCTGGTCCTTATTGGAACAGGAGCGAGACATTGAGGCACAAAGATGCCCTTGAGCTTTCTCTGGAGAACAAGAGTGGTAGCAAGGAGTGGAGTCCTACTTGCACTTATGTTTTTTCTTGGACTTCCCTGAAGATTTTGGCTGTAAAGAAGATCTGCTACGGGAACGACTTCAAGCTCTAGAGCGGGATCTGCGTGGAGTCTTGTGGTGTTTCACCAGAGTGTCACTTCTTGTTAATGGATGGCTTTTAGAATCATATGGGCGTAGTCATTGCAGGACTTAGAGTCGTGCACTGAACCCAAACACCAGAGAGACATCTTGTGGCGATCTGTAACAGACATCGGTTTGCAACAGTCCCTACAAGTCTTAAACTCTGTAGTCTTAGCAGGGGATATGTTCCCTTGCACACTAAATTTTGTGGGAAACGTCACTTCAAAGAGTGCAGAAAGGTGCTGAATTAAAGGTACTGATGTCAGCGCATACTGGTGGTGCTTACTGCAGCCCTTTGCATAACTTAAACACCGGAACAGAGTGGACGTGGAGTCATGTAGCACCACCTACCAGCACTGAGAGTCATACCCTTCTGAGTTTTTGGATCCAGTCTGGGGCCAGTTAATATCATTCATTCGGAGCTGCAGTATTTCAAGTGGTTACTAGGTGTCCCTTCTCCAATCAGATCCATCTGACAACATAAAATGCAAGAGCGTCAAGCTGAGGTGGTGTGGCTTTGACATATAAATGTGCATATTTTAATGATTATTGATGGTGTCCCAAATAAATAAATATGCCAATGTTGGGTTATGAGGAGTCAATACTGCAGATTTCAATACATTTCTCGATTTTTTTAAGTAAATAATGACACTGCTATACATTGGTACTAGCATTCTGAGGTAGATGCATGGGCCTTCAAATATCTACCCCTGGCGGTGGGGTATGTTTTAGCTAGATATATACATGTTCACAATCAAAATGAAGTCACTGAAAGGGAATGTATTGAATAGCTGAAGTAATGCATTGAACTATGCTGCCTACTGTGGGGCAAGGGAGTGAAAATTGAGCAACCCAATGGAAAAAGATGATTGACTAAAAGCCTGTATATGTATGTAGTTTTATTATTATTTAGACTTGCTTTCTAGGGACACCGCTGACGACATCCTAATATACAAACATATATATATATATATATATATATACACACACACACACACACATGCATACTAACTTAACTTCCAAATTCAAGTGCCTTCAATCTTATTCTTAGCAAACTGTTCTTTTCAGTGGCATTATTCATATGTGTCAATAACCCCAGTTGCTTATATAATAGCCCATGGCCCTATGCTATGGTAGGAAGAAGCAAAATGTCAATGGGGCAAAGTAATAGAGAATGATTTGAAAAAAGGGGGAGTGTTTGTTTGGGGGGTGTGTGTGTGTGTGTGTGTGTCGGGGGGTGGGGGGTGTGTGTGTGTGTCGGGGGAGGGGTGTGTGTGTGTGTTGTCACAATAGATTTATTTCTAGGACTGGCAAGACTTTCACAAACCTGCAGTACCTTTGCAGTGCAACCACATGGAGTTTGTTTTGCACAAAAAAGTTGTCAGGGTCAATGGCTGGCACTAGAAGGGGGTTGCCCCTTTCAAGTAAACCACTGTTTATTAAACAGGTACTGGTCTTTGAATGCTATTCTACAAACAAGCTTGACATTCAATACCAGCTGTGCTCCACCAAAGAGCACAACACACGTGCTGTGTGGAAAAAAACAAATTAAATATTTTAAAGAAATGAAATAAATTGACAGTTTTCAAGGTTTGCTCCAACTTTGTAATTGGCCAGAATGTACTGAGGGGGCTACTGAGTCTGGTTGCACTTGAAACTAACAGCTGCAGACTACTGGTGAGTGACGGTCTTGTTTTGAGTGCTGCCACATAGGAGGGAGGGATTGTGAATGTATATTTTACTATGGATTTTTCTTGAGGCTGGCAAGACATTCCCAAACTTGTACTACCCTAAAATCAATTTAGAGGCCCCTCTCAGGTCAGATGGTAAAGCCTAGAAATCCCTTCCTTAAGCTGCAGTAACTCAAGTGGTTACTAGGTGCCCCACTTGCATCAGATGCAAGTACTCAAATAACCTTCACAAAGCTGTGGGGGTGTTGCTTCAACGCATGCATCACTATACACACTTTTGCTATATTAATGATTTATGCTGGTTTTCCATAGCTTAAATAAATATGTCAACGTGGTTTATGATAATGAGTCAATACTGCAGAATCCAATACATTTCATGATTGTTAATGGAAGTGATATCACCCTACCATACACAGGTATTAGCATTCATTGACAAACATAAGTGCCCTCTAATGTCTAACATTGGGTGCCTATTTTAAGGTGATGTATACATGTGCACAGGCAAAATTCAGTCACTGATTGTGAAGTTATCCAATGGCCGAAGCTGACTTAGCCAGTGTCCTATATGGTTTGCTGTGGTAGGGTGGAGCATAACTGATTGACATTCGAGTAACCCAGCTGGTAAACGGTTGAATAAAAAACCCTTTCTATGCATGTATTTATGAATTTTCTGGAAAGCACAAAGCGGTCTTTTCCTACCATAATGGCAATGATAAGAGGAAGAGCACGCAACAAGATATTTCCAGTGCTTAGAGGCAAGCAGAAAAAAAGCAGAAAAACCAGACTTAACATGGAGTGTACAAGGTGATGATATGGAGCTGAAATGTGAAGCGAAAATTGTGCCCAGGACTTTATGTCACAAGTAAAAATAGTTGTGATTTATTAATTAATTTAAATGTGTTGCAAGGAAAAATAAAAATAAAAAGTCTGGAGAGGGAGCCAGTAGAGAGAAGGAAGTGAAGAAAGTTATGCAAAGGAAGAAGGGAAAGGAGGCAAAACCACCAATTGAAGACTGACTGCAGCGAGATCCAGATTAAGAGTAAGACAATAGGACTGCCGATGGAGTAGGATGCACCTTGCGGTGTCTCTGCTCTCAGGCGGCCAGCCCCAAGGTATCCATTGGCTTCGGGACCTGGGAGACAGATGCAGACTCCCCACTGACACTCAGCCTGCCATCTGCCCTCCCATGCGGTCATTCGAGTCCCTGTAAAGCGGAATTTGGAGCTGGGAGGCAGCGGCCCGGAGACAGAGCGGCCAGACCTGCCATCTTGGAATCAGGCGAGAAGAGAGCAGCTCATCCTCAGGAGGCCTGGGACTCTCTCTAAAGATACTGGCGGCTGCCTCCGAGGACTAGAGCATGGGCCCTGGCCCGGGGGGCTAAACGTGCCTCTCCCTCTCGCCTGGCCCGAACTTGTGTGCGACACGCCCGGTCGGGGCCGGTGGTGCCATCTTGTAGGCCCCAAACCGGAGTAGGCCTAGCCTGCCAGACGGCCTGGTGTCTGGTGCTACCCCGCATCGGGGTCCTGCTGGCCGATCCGGTATAGATGCGGACTGGGCTGGTTCCCCACCTATCCTTCTTCAGGGCCCCGGAGGGCCATTCTCGCACCTTCCCTCACTGACATCGGGACCTACCCGCTCACCCTGGCGGGGGTGACATGCTGATCTGGGGCCTCCCCGGCCCCTGCACAAACTCCAACGACCCCTGGGTTTCCCCCCTGGGTTTCTGAAGTCGGAGGGACCCGCCGCCGACAGAGCAAGGAACGGAGCAGGCAGGCTGGCCTTACCTGGAGCCCCCCGCAGGCAACATCGACTTCCTGCGGGAACCCATCTGTGAGATAGCATCAAGGCGAGGTGAGCATTGGTGCGTGCACCAGCGGAGGGCTGCTGTTTGGGCAGACGAGGGCGATCAGCTGCACGGTCGGGCAGCGGGCATCTCCCCGCTCCCTCTCTTTTTCCTCACTGCCTAGAGGAGCGACAACCGGTTGCCGGGCTCGGGGGGGGTAGGGGTGGCGACAATCAGCTACAATATCGAGCAGCAGGGGTAATGCCACCCCCTCCCCACACACACACACAAGTGTGAATAGTGGGCCGTTGGTCCCGGGGACACCAGCTGAAAAGTGCACCAGCTTGGAGCAAGTATAGGCCCCCTGGAGTGGCTGCCCTGACCCGGCCCCCTGCCTCCTCGCTGCTCAGTGGCTTGAGGCCTCACGGCCAGTTGTGGCGTAGGGCCTACTCGCACACAGCGGCCTGGTATTGGGGGGGTGGGGGGGGAGGGAGATCATAGCCTGACCACTGGTGCCCCCACCCCCTCCCCCCTGAAAGCGGTGGAGGCGATCGGCTGCACTGACGGGCAGCACGTGCACGCTCCCCACCAAGCACACCTGGGAGAGGATCGGGGCCTGGTACCTTGGGTTCCTGCTGAGGCTCCGGCCCCTTTGCTTATCCGGCCTTTAACAGTTTTGGGGCCATTTTGAGACATACATCTGCCTCCGCCTGTCAGGTGGCCCTAGGGTACCTCTGCCAGGCTCTACGGTACAGGGGCCTATCGCATGCGGACAAGATTGGACTCTAGGACATATTTGGGAGCCCCTTGCCTGCCCGGCCTCCGGCCCTGAAGGCTGAAGTCACGCCGGGGCCTACGCCTGGATTGATCTCGAGTGTTGGGACATTGAGCCAATGGGCGGAGTGCATTGGAAAGGTTCTGGCTACCTCGCACTTTGGGCCTCGGGGTCGGACCCAGGCTCGAACTCTAAAACCAGCACAGGGCCATCAGTCCAGGACCTGAACCCCCGCGTTGGGAACACCGGAGGGGTGGGGGTCCGAGAGGAACATGCCCCGTGCTAAAGCAGGAAAGGACTCCTCCTTAGGCCCCACTAAAGAAGCCACAGTTCAGTCCCTGTGGCTAAGGATGGGCTCTGCCACTGTGACCCTGCCGGGCCCCCCGATGGCGTCAGCTCCTGAGGGATCGTAAACAAGCCTCTACACGCAGGCCTTCATGACAAACTTCCTACAAGAAATTAAGGCAGAGATAGGCGGGGGCGCTAGGTGGCACACGACCAAGATGGCCGCACACCAGTGAGGCTCTGGCTGCTCGGCGGCATGATCCTACACTAATCCTCACTACCGCCTATTGATCCTGCTTTCCCACAACTGTCAGCCGATCCTTAACTCACCCACTGCCTCTGGTGTGAATTTTGGAGTCCGGTGATTCCCCTTCGACGTGTTCCGAGCCGGCAGAAGATTTGAGCGTGGTGGGTGCTGGAGGTGGGCCGGAGCCCAGCGCGGCTGGCTGCGCGACTCGAGGGCCGTGGCTCCCACGTGGCGGCGGGCCCCGGCGATCTGTGTGGTGCGGCATGCGGAGAGAAACCGCTGTTCCGCTCGGGGTGCCTGCAATATCCGAATTGACTGCTGCTGAGAGCCGGCCCGGTACGAAGATCGCCTTGGCTGGGGAGAGTGCGACGTAGCAAAGAGGGGCTGCACGGGACCTGCTGTTCCTTCGGCGTGTCGCAATTCACACGCTGCTGGCTGCGGAGGCCAGACCCGTGCTCGAGTCGCATTTGACGGTGTCTGAGGACATATCCTGGCTTGAGGATCGGGGCACGGCGCTGCGGGCCGCATTACATTGCCAAACGTCCCTGACACGCTATGAATCCGGAGGGTGACACGCCATCCTGCCCGGCGTGACGGGAAGCAGGTTGCTCTCTGCGGACCCCCGGGCGCTGGACACGTACCCTGGGTTGGAGCCCTGATCCTACTACTGTGGGCGCTCTGTGCGGAGACAGCAGCGGGAGGACGGACGGACACCTTGGGGCAACAACTGCCGGTGGTGAGTGAAGTTGAATATTTCGCCTGCATGTGGACCTCTGTCATTGTGGCTCTGGCTTCCACACGTCTGAGCGCCCATTGCGGTGCACTTTGCTGCCGAGGTCTGCGGTTTCAGGGGAACAGCCGCTGCCAACGCGTTACTGCAACTCCACAAATACAGGTTGTGTCAGTCTGATAAACTGCTGTATCAATAGCATTTTATTGGAGGAAATAAACTGCTCTGTTTGTACCCCATAGCGCTGGGTGCTTCCTGGACTTATCCCCCCCAACGTCATACAGGGTACGCCCTCTCCTCCTACACTGGACATAAGAGCACTGCAGCGCCGTGACTCACCTCCGGCCTGTGGACCGAGGGACCGCCTTGTACAAGTGGATTGGGCTCCTCACTGAAGTGCTGTCTGCGATAGTCTTCCATCACGAAGGAGTGCTGTCTGCAGGCCCCAGTGGTTGGACGCAGGTTAGTCTGCCTGCTCCTGGGCATGGTCACCACCTCCAACTCCGCTGAGTGTTAGTAGTGGCAACTACTCCCCCCCCCTGCTATTCCCCCACCTCTCAACTGCTGCTGACAATCAACCCTTCACAACACGGCGGTGCCTGGTGCTCAGCTGGGGGGAGTAGTCTGGAGTTATTGGCGGAGCCTTGCACGACGCATATCACTCAAGCTGCAATGGGGAAGCCGAATGGCCGCCAGCCTAAGCTGGTTTTTGATGCCAAGAGGGCAGTCACGCGCTCAGCCTCTGAAGAATCTGTCCAACTCACCGGGGAGCCGTCGCAAACACAGCCTCCACCCCCAGATGATGAGGTCAAAACATTGCTCCTCGCTATGCAGCATAGCCTGTCTGACCTCTCGGGGAAAATGGACACTATGAATAGCCGCTTGGACTTTTTAATAAAAATAGTGGATAAGCATGATGAGCAGATCAAAGAGACAGAACGGCGCATATCGGATAACGAGGATACCACTTCACAGCTGCGGCTTCAGGTGTCACAAATGGACAAGCTTAAGGTCATAGTTGCCAAAAATGAGGACCTTGAGGCTCGCAGTCGCCGGAATAACATTCGAATAATAGGTATCCCGGAAAGCACCAACACGGGCCGCATGGAGGAGTTTGTTGAGCGCCTGTTGCGTGGCGCCTGTGGCGAAGGAACCTTCTCAGCGCAGCTTATCGTAGAACGAGCGCACCGCTCCCTGGGGCCCCGTCCTCCTCCAGGAAGGACTCCCCGCCCCATTGTGGCTCGTCTGCTCAACTATCGGGACCGAGACTCTGCGCTGAAAATGGCCTGTGAGAGCAAGTCGCTACGGTATGATGGCCTGGAGTTCACCATCTTCCCAGATTTCACTGTCGCTGTGCAGGAGGCTCGCCGCAAATTCCTTGGGGTTAAACAGAAGCTTCGCAAGGCACAGATCGAATACGCCCTCCTTTATCCAGCACGACTGCGAGTTTCCTACCAAGGCAAATATCCCATTTTCACCAACCCACACCAAGTGAAAGATTTCCTCAAGTCTGTCCAGCGCCGTTCCCCGAGAGGTTCGTCTGAAGACCACGTATCCAGATCGCCTTCACCTAAGACGGACTGACCTTCCTGGATGGCTAGAGCGTCACCAAGTTAGTTTCTTGTACTTCTCCAAACCAGTTTTTTTTCCTGTTGCCCTGCCGCGATGTGGCGCAGCGGTGAACTTGTCGCCTTCATCTGCCGTGGGGAATACTCCACTACTCACTGATGTACCGGACTATAATCAAGCCGTCGTAGACAGATAATTGCTGTACCTAATGTTTTGGTTTTGCATGATTGAATGGGTGGGTACCAGCACATGGGATGGGCGGATTGGTACTGGACTATGCCAAGCATCTCCCCCCTCTCGCCTTCAACATCTCTGGGCCACTGCGAAACTAACTAGCAGTTTCGAGAGAAGGGAGGTCTTCGTGCTGCACTGGCGATCCCCCCATGTGGGCGATCCCCCCTGATCACTGTTTTGGTATTTGACATTCCTTATGGGACTACTTGACCTGGACTGTAATGTCATGGGTATCGCGGGTTCTGGACAGGTGGGTCATTTCCAGCACGATTGGGGTGCTGTTGTGGGTGGGATGGGGATTGTTACTGTTTCCTAATGGTTCGTATGAGAGTCACTAGCAGACAGACATGCCAGCACATTTTGAGATAAATATGCGTCGACACCTTCACCGTGACACTTCTAGCTATATACATTTTCCTTAGTAATGTCCTCGGCTCCTGAAATGCTTCGCATAAACTTACTCACGTGGAATGTTAGAGGACTTGGAGACCCTCGTAAATGTCGACAAATTCTTACCTACCTTGATAGGCATCAAATACACATAGCCCTGCTCCAAGAGACGCATACAGATCCACGCCGTCTCTCTTGCTTTGGGAGTAGATGGGCTTCACAGCGGGTGTTTTCCTCTTACTCTACTTATTCACGAGGTACCTTGATTTTAGTCAAAAAGAACACTCCCTTCATTCCTGGAGGCACTCTCTGCGACCCGTCCGGCAGACACTGCATACTTTGGGGAACACTGGGCACGCAGTCAGTCACACTCGTCTGCTGTTATTAACCCAACACTGACGACCCAGACTACTTCATTGCCTTATGGGGGCACATTCTTAAAGTGGGATCTACTCATGTCATCGGGGGGGGGGTGGGACTTTAATACTACATTATGCCCGTCAGCCGATAGATCAAATCCTCAGCCTCATCACTACACCAAAACTCACGAGGCATTTGCACACCTACTCCCAGACCACGGACTCATTGATGCATGGCGCAATGTCCATCCCGAGGGGAGGGAAGGCACCTACTACACGGCAGCCCACGCGTCCTGCTCCCGACTTGACTACTGGTTGGTCTCCCGGGGGGTGGCTCCGTGGATAATATTGGTAGAGCACAAGGCCAGAACCCTTTCAGACCATGCCCCTGTGTGTTTGACGGTAGCTCCCCCTAACTATCGCCACTCTGCGCTGCTGGCGACTTGTTCCTGAGGCACTCTTGGACACAGTCTTTAAGGCGGAGTTGGGGGAGGAGATTGCCAGCTTCTTCAGTAGAAACAAAGGCTCAGTTGCCCATATGGGCACGGTTTGGGAGGCTTTTAAAGTTAGTGCGTGGATACTGCATGGCAAAAAGCTTCGCCGTCCTTAGGGACATCCGACGTAGACTGCGCCAACTTGAAGGAGAGCTGAAACAGCTGGAAAAAGATATGTGGCAGGACGCATCCGGGACTCAAAGGGTCACATTTCGTGAGAAACTCACTGAATATACCTCTACAGCGGAGCGGGAAGTTCGCTTTCGCGTTAAACACTTCATCACTCGTAGGTATGTGAAGGGGGAGATGCCTGGCAGAGCCCTAGCGATGGATATTCGCTTGCCCCGTTTTTCCAACTATATTATGGACATAATAGAGGACACAGGAGAGCGTCACAGAGATAGTCTTGCTATTCTACGCACATTCACTGCATTTTACACAGACCTATACAACACGCGTAGAACTGAGCCCCCAGATTTCACTTCCTTTCTTGAGGATATAGCATTGGGATGGTTAGGAGACAACCAACGGGAATTCTTAGCGGCACCGTTCAAAGATGACGAGCTCAGAGAGGCCATTATGAAAATGAAATCGGGGAAGGCCCCAGGCTCCGATGGGCTACACATTGACTTCTATAAGTCATACATTGACCAGTTAATTCCGGTGTTGAAGGAGGTTTTTATGGAAGCTCAAGAAGCGCAGATCCTCCCAGATTCTATGAGAGCCACTTATCACCTCCCTCTTGAAACCTGGCAAACCCGCAGATCGGTGCGACTCGTACCAACCTCTATCCCTCATAAATACGGATGCAAAAATCCTGGCGAAACTATTAGTTAACCGCCCCAGCCTATTAATGGAGAAACTGGAACTGCCTGACCAGGCGGGCTTTATCCCCGGACGGGCGACCTCTCACAATCTTCGCACCCTCTTTTCTATATTGCAAAATGTCGACCCACAACTGGCTTTAGTGGCAGTTTTTTTTAGACGCCACAAAGGCCTTCGACTCCATGGAGTGGGATTACCTCTTTACGATTCTCCAAAGCATGGGGCTCCCCATAGGGTTCTTATCATGGGTTCGTCTGCTGTATACCCACCCACAGCGAGGGTGTTGGGCAATGGACACATCCTCTTCTATCCCGCTCACCCGTGGTACTCGCCAGGGCTGCCCTCTTTCCCTCCTATTATTTGCCCTTGCAATAGAACCCCTAGAGGCCAAAATCCGGCAACACCACCAAGAAAAGGCCCTTCGATGCTTCCTCCGCCAAATTTCAATCTCCCTTTATGCAGACGATGTTACCTTATATGTTAAGGAGCCACTTCGGAACCTCAACCCGCTCCTCCGGGAGTTTGTTAGATTTGGTGGCCTCTCGGGCATACACAAACTGGGCTAAATCTCAGCTTTTCCCACTCAGTCAGCCACGCCATTTCCCACGGACTTTCCCATAGAATGGTGCGCGTCTGAAGTGAAGTATTTGGGGATACACGTTACGGCAGAACGCGAGGAGTTACTTAGACTTAATTATGGGCGAACACTGGAGCATATCACGAGTAGCATTACACGATGGATCGCACTCCCTCTCACCATGGCGGGGCGCGTTTCCCTCATTAAAATGATCATCCTCCCCAAGCTCTTATACTTGTTTTTAAATATTCCCTATTATCCGGGTAGGCATTTCTTTTCCTTGCTCAGATTGGTATGGGGTTGTAAACAACCCCGGTTACAATGGGACACACTCACACGACCCTATTCTCAAGGAGGTTTTGAAATCCCCAATTTTGAATTGTACTATTTATGTGCGCAGGCACACTTTGCCCACTACTGGTTCCATCCTCACAAATATACACCTCATGTTGCAACGGAACATTGGCTGGTGGACCCTATCCCGTTAGATGGAGCCATATTGTCTACACCTGCGCCACGGCCGAAGTGTCCGACCTCAGTGGAGTGTACGGTCAAAGCGTGGCAACGTATAGTGCTCCACCTGCAGGCTCCCATGCTCTACTCTCCGCTGCTTCCACTTACATACCACCCGAAGATGCCTATCTTGCAAGAAAGAGTCTTTACCAAGACTAAAAATACACACAAAATACATTGCTGGGGAGACCTCTATTTAAATGGCAAGTTTCGCACCATGCTGCAATTTAGGGACAAATCCCCTTCCCCTATGGATGTTTTCCTTTATGTCCGTCTACGACATGGTGTTAGAGAACATACTCCCTCATACCCTCTTGAGCCCCCAACAGTTGCCCCACTGCATCACATGCTGCGCACTGAAAATGCTTCCCACTTGGTATCCACATTGTACCATATCCTATACACTGAAATAGAATACACTCCCTGCGCTGCACGCGAAAAATGGGCCGCTGAGCTTGGGCAAGATATCACTGAACACCAGTGGGAGTATAGTTGTAAACAGACCGAGCTGGTCTCCTCTAGCACCAGACTTCGCATCACTCACTACAAATTTCTGCACCGCCTTTACTACACCCCGGTTAAGCTGCACAAATACAGCCTCCGAGACACCAACCGATGTGACAGGTGCAGGGCAGAGGCAGCTGATTTCCTGCACCTTGCTTGGGAATGTAGCTCGGTATGTACATTTTGCCAGCAGGTGTTTAACGCGTTAGAACTGATGACGCTCTTGAAAATCCCAATATCTCCGCTGCTCGCACTTCTCGGCCTCGCAGAGGAGATCCCAGCGGCGCACCGCAAATTTGTTACATTTAGTCTACTGCTTGCCAGACACCGTGTGGCCTGCAGGTGGGGGAAGGGGCCGGGCGCCTAAATTCAAGGAGTGGATAGCAGATATGATACTCTGGCAAGAGCAGGCATATACTTATGCTGAACTCCTTCCACTCTCCTCTCGACCTCGTGCTATATGGGACCCTCTCAAATTGAACCTCCTAGAACACCCGCTGGCGCCCACTACAGACCCGCGCTCCCAACCTACATGATGTCTTGTATGCTTTACTTATGTATATGAAACGTAAAGTGTCTCCTGATATGGATGTGACGATACTTGATGCGTTAATACTTGTAATTGTTGAATGTGGGACTTGCGGAGGGTGGGCATGAGGAACACGCTATAGATGCCGTGGTGATCTCTAATTACTGATGTAACTACAAGATGATCACCAGTGGTTGCTCTGCATGTTTTTTTTCTCTCTGTACTGCCATTAACATGCTGGAACAGTCTTTCTGCAATGTTGTATTGTTACAAAAACTGCAATAAAAAATAAAAAAAGATAGGCACTTTCAAATCTGACTTTAAAGCATGTCTGCATGACTTCAGGCGCGAAGTGGCTGAAATCGGGGGCAGAGTGGACGATCTTGAGCGTACTCTTGACACGCGGACGCTAGACCAAGAGGGCCTGTGGCACAGAATGACCACCCTAGAACAGCAACACATAGAACTTCAAATAAAACAAGAGGACCTGGAAAACAGGAGTCGGAGGAACAATCTAAGCATTAGGGGGGTCCCCAGGGGCTCGGAGGGGCAGGACATCATGACCTACACTGCAGATCTCCTCAAGGCTGTCTGGGGCGATGAGGACACCTCTCCACCGGCTTTGGACAGGGCTCATCGGGTCGCAGTTCCACGTGGCCACTCAGGCCTGGTACCAGACATCCTCACCCGGGTGCACTTCTTCACTGAGGAGGCAGTTCTTCGCTCTGCCAGGGAGAAAACAGAATTAACCCACGACGGGCATCGCATCCAAATCTTTCAGGACTTCGCCCCTGTCTCACTGCGACGGCGCAGGGATTTTAAACCGGTAACAGACAAGCTGAGAGAACTGAACGTTAAATATCAATGGGGCGATGTGGGAGGACAAGCGCAAGTCAATCCGATCCATGCGGGAGGCCCACCACCTACTCCAACTCTCTGCAGACTCCTGTCCCTCCAGCCCGACCTCACTCTCCACTCAACCCAGAGTTCCTCTACGTCCAGAGTGGACACCTGTGCCGCATCCAAGAAATAAGGCTCAGAATGGGAGTGACTCGACTCAGCAGCCCAAGCAAGACATCATAACATCGAAGATCTCTGGATGGCACCCAATCACCAACTCACTCTCCGCCTGCATCAAATGCGCCTTTCCCTCGTGCATCTTATTTCAAATCTGTTTATTGAAAATAAATTTTCCAAAGAGCAATAATCATCACAATTGGCATAATACACTGGTTAAATCTTATGGTATTGACAGTTCACAGCAGAGACAAGGGGAGTGGGGCTATGAGTAGGGATAGGAATCTGTAAGGTACCTTAGTGGGAGAAGCATACAATGTATGGTAGGCATGACATATAAGGACCCTGGGTAGGGGGAGCCATGGCATGTATTTTTGCAGAGAGTCCATCGGTAAACCAGCGTGGCAAAGTGAACATTTGTGGAGAGTACTGAGACTTTGCCAATGAAAACCGAAGTTGAAGAACAATCAGGCAAACCAGGTATCTAAGGGAGGGGAGGCAGAAACCGGGGACAGGGAGTCGGGGGTGAGATGTGCTCGGAGTGCAGGTATGGGAATATGTTGGAGCACGTTAGGAGGAAGAGGCCCCATCAGAGTCATGATTCAGAGGGAGTTGTTGATGGGCCCCTCTGGAGTAAGGTAGGAGAGAGTCTTCAAATAACTGCAGGGCACGCAGCCGAGGGGGAGCAAAGAGTTCTCTATCCGAGAAAGATGTTGAATAAGTGGCTGCCAGCTGTGGGTGAACTTAGAGTCAGTGTGATTAAGACGAGGTGTTAGTAGCTCCAGAGCCATGACATGCCATAGGCGGAGGAACCATGCCGAGATAGGCGGGGGTGAGGGCTTTTTCCAATGTAGGGCTATAGATTGTCTTGCTGCCCCCAGCATCTGCGCAATGAGGTGCCAGTCAAAATGAGTCATGGCCACCAACTGAGAGGGTCTAATGCCTAGTAAGGTCATCATAGGAGAGCTTGGTATGGGAAAACGCACGGTGTCTTTAATATGGCTGCAGACTTCTTTTCAGAATATCCCCAAGCTAGGGTAGGTCCACCAGATGTTGATAAAATCACCAATCCCATCCCAACATCTCTAGCATGTCGGGGAGAGGTTTGGTGCCATCTTCTGGGGGGCCGGGAGTTAGTACTATTGCGTCATCAATTTGCAGGCCGATTCACGTTGGGAGATGCTTTTATAGATTCTGGGGATATCGCGCCAGAGCCGATCCCAGCTTTCTGGCGAGACCTCTTCCCCAGCATCTATGTTCCATTGCTTTTGGTATGTGTGGGTCTGGTGCGAGTGTTGTAAAACTTTATTCGTGCAAGAGATTAGACCTTGTGAACCCTTAAAGGCCTGGACTAGGGTTTCAAAAGGGGCAAGCGGCCTGGTCGCTCCCTGTACATAAGTGGGGGAAAGCAGCCAGTGCCGGAGTTGATTGTATTGAATCCTTGAAGTGTCCGCAACGTGAAACGATTTTTTACACTGTTTGAAGGTTATGAATATGTTCCTGTGAAATAAGTCCTGAATTGTGCGGCACTCTCCCTCTGTCCAGGATAAAAAGGCGTGTGGTTGTGAGGCTGGTGGGAAAGTGGGGTTGTGTGTTAAAGGGGTGTTGGGAGATGGGAACGATGTCAGGCCCCAAGAGACCGCGAGTTTGTCCCAAATGTCAAGAACCATTTTCGTGGGAGTAGCTATATATGCACTACGGGCGGGCCGATCTGGGGAGCCAAGCTAGGTCCCATAGAGGTCTACATGAAACCGTATCTCGCGAACCACCCATTCCGAGATATAACATAGATGACATGACCAAGAGTATTCAAGGAGGTTAGGACATGCCAGTCCTCCACGATCACAGGGTAGAATAAGAAGCTTATTTGAAAAGCGTGGACGACTCTTGCCCCAAATGAAGATGGTTAGAGCTCGTTGTAGAGCTTGGATATAGAGTTGTGGGATTGGGGTGGGAAGAGACTGAACTAGGTAAAGCACTTTTGGGAGGAGGGACATTTTAATCGCATTGAGTCGCCCCAGCCGAGAGGGAGATTCTTCCACCAACGTTTATCTTCCCGTATGCCACGTCTACAGGCCGGCCAGTTGGCTTGGGTCCAGGAGGATAGGGAGGCGGTCAGATCGAGGCCTGGGTATCCTATCGATTGCGAAGCCCATTGTAGAGGGAGCAGGGCATGTAGTCCACGTATCTCAGAAGGTGGGAGGGCAAGGTTTAGGGCATGGGATTTGGCTGTGTTAATCTTGAAACCCGAGGCCCCTTCGAAGGAGTGGAGAAGCGAGGCCAAAGCCGGGAGAGAGGAGGCATGAGCAGTTAGAGAGAGGAGAAGATAGTCAGCAAATAGAGATATCTTGTGATCATAACCTCCAAAAGAGATGCCCAAAATGGCTGGCGATTGACGTATTGCAATTGCTAGAGGCTCTACTGCTAGAGCAAACAGGAGTGAAGAGAGCAGGCAGCATTGCCTGGTGCCCCTGTGTACAGAGATAGGTGGAATGAGATGGCCATTGACACGGATATGCGTGCACGGTGAAGTGTAAGGGGTCATCAGTTTAGAGATTATGGCCGGACCCAGGCCAATCTTATGCAGCACAGTGCGTAGGAAGCGCCAGTCCACTCGTTCGAACGCCTTCTCCGTGTCCAGTGACATCAGGCAGGCTGGAATGTTTCTATGTTGTACCTGTTCAATGAGATGGGCTATGCAGCGTATGTTATCCGCCCCTTGACTGTGACTAATAAATCCGACTAGGTCTGGATCTATAATGCCGGGTAAATAGGGTTCAAGGCCGTTTGCAAGGATCTTAGTAAAGATCTTCGCATTGGTGTTCAGAAGGGCAATAGGCCGGTATGATGTGCAGAGCGAGGGGTCCTTTCCCGGCTTTGGAACGAGAACTACTTCTGCTTCCGACATGGTGGGGGTGAGGCCAGTGGTCGCAGAGAAGCGATTGAAGAGGTGTAAGAGATGGCTTTGAAGCTGGGGGAGGAAAGTACGATAGAAGGCGACAGAGTCCGTCTGGTCCGGGGGTTTTCCCCCACTGGGAGCTGTTTTAATGCCCTTGTCAGCTCTTCCAGCAATATTGGTCGTACAAGAGTCACGCGTGGTGAGGACTGAGAGGTTCCCAGGGGTAGGCGTTAAGGAAGGAGGTGAAATTCTCTGGGGCGTGAGGGGCATCAGTATATAGAGGTGTAGAAATTTAGGAATGCTAGTCCCTTGTGTTCAGAGGTGGCCCATGAACAGTCAGCCCGTTTGAGTTTAGAGATGTGAGCTCTTGTGGTTTGAGCCCGCAGGCGATGCGCTAGGCATGAGCTCACTTTGTCGCTTCCCACATAAAATGTTTGTTTAAGAGCTAGGGAGCGTTCCGCTTTGTTAGTGCGATGTAGGCGCAGCTGTCCCCGAAGCATAGCAAAGCCCTTTTTATTTTGAGTTGAGGGCTGTTGGTGAACGCTGCACTCTAGGGCCTTAATGTCTTTAGATAGATTTGTTTCGATAAGGCGGGCCTCCCAGGATCGGGCTATGGAAATTGATGAGAATTCCCTTGAAGGCGTCCCATCTAATGAATTCGGAGGGTTCGGGAGTATCGTTTGTAATAAAGAAGTCTTCAATCTCTCTACGGATGTCTGCCACATCCACCGGACCACGCAGGATGTGGGGTGGAAGCCGCCAACGAGGAGGAGTGCCATGGTGTCTGTTTGGGATTTGAAGAGTAACCGAGACATGGGCATGGTCCGAGATAGAGATGTCAGACATCTCAGCTGTTTGTAGAGAGTGGATCAGAGAGAGAGAGAAAGCAATAATCGTTTCGTGAATATGAGCGGTGGACATGTGAGAAGGAGTAATCTTTAGTGTCGGGTGTAAGTATCTCCAGGAGTCCATAAGACCCAGGTCCGTGATAGGCCTCTTCAGGGCCACCGACATAGCCCCGGTGCCCTGACACGCTGGCGAGCTGCAATCCCAGTCTGGATCCCATACCAAATTGAAGTCGCCTCCGAGGATAATTGCCTCCTCCGAGGCGCGTAGCAGATTATTCAGGTGGGATCTCAGGAATGTCTTGAGATTGATTGGGTGCATAGAGATTGAGGAGAGTCAAGGGCTGTGCGCCCCAGTGCACTTGGAGCTTTAGGTAGCAGCCCTCGGTATCCCGAACCACCCGAGGAGTTCTCCCTCCCAGGCCAGCTTTCAGTAGTATTGCTACCCCTGAGGTTTTAGAGGGAGAGCAAGCCCAGTATTGAGCTGGGTACTTGGGGTGCGTCATGAGACGCGTGTCTGCAGAGACTGGGTGGGTTTCCTGGAGAAATATAATGTCACGATCCTGCAGGAGTAGGTAGCGCCAGACCGGACGTCTCTTATTAGGAGAGTTGAGTCCCTTGATGTTAAGGGAGAGAAACTTAAAGGGAGGCGCCGCTGTCGTGATGGGAGCATCAGTGGAAAAGCCTCAGCGAGACAGAGTGTGAGAGGGCTAAAGCGTGGGTGGGTCATGACTGATGAGAACAGGTTTGTGGGGGATATACCATATGTGTCTGGTTAGACGGGGCACTCTCAGGATATACAATGGGCCATGAAAGCCCTGAAGTATCCCCTGCCCTACACTCGCTTTTGGGGAATAGTAGGGGAGGAGGAGGGGAGAATGGTAAAGTCAACAAGAAACAGCACACAGGGCAACATAGTTCAATGTCGTCTTGGAATAGCTCATAAGTCAAAGTGGGAACCATTCTGAAGAAGTCACTCTTCTAGAAGACACTGCAAATGTGGGGGGGACGCAGCAGTCGAAGGCAGCCGTCAGATAGACTCCGCCTCCAACAGCCAGTCACTAAGGTTGCGTCGAGAGCCACCAGCCGTCAGGCCATCTTGACATATGGAAGGAGGACATGCTGGTGCAAACTGGGAGTGCATGAGGAGACACATCATGTAAGGAAGACACCAAGTGGATCAAAGACCATGAAGCAACAGGAGCACAGTGAACTAGGGCATCTAAATGTAATGAGTTTGTTTGGTCCCCTCTAGGGGTCCGGAGGGATGAGCCCCCTCATGGGAATGGAAGGGTGTAGGCATCAACACGCCCAGCTCGGTTTAGTCCGTCAGCGCGGATGAGCGGGTCGGAGAGAGAGAGTTACTCAGGGTACGGATATGATTAATAATGTCCTGTTTTACTTGAGAAGAGTCCTGATCCTTGGTGCGCATTCTGTGCCTGGGAGGTGGAACAGTGGACCATTACGACCGGGAGGATTCCCTGCGACGGTCCCGCGGGGAGGGGGACTCCGCATCTCCAGCATCCATCAGGAGGTGAAGGAGCTGCTGGACGATTCGCCGTGACGACATTCCCATGCAGGACTTATTAAACCTGCTGGGATTTTGGCTTGTTCCAGCGTATTACACTGGACCCCAAATGAACATTATATTCCTGAGACCTTGAACCTTGTGACTAATTTCAAGAAAGGTCATTATTTTATGCCCTTTTGAGCTTGGCTATATTTTGGTCAACACCTATTGCTCATGTCACACTGGCACTCCTGATTTTGAAGTCGATTTATCCAAGCGCTACTTCTTCATTGCCCTGATGAAGTTCCCAGTGTGGGAAAGAAACGCGTTGGCTGAGTGTCTCTGTTTGCTGAAATTTTAAAAATTGAAAATAAAGATTCATATATTTTTATTCTACTATCTGGCTTTTGGACTTATTGATCTGCGCACGCCCACTTTTTTATCAACTATCTTGATCTGGAACACAGGAACGCCAAACAGCGGCTGGCGTAGGGGTTGACTGCGCAGTAACATTACCAATTAGAACTGGCATGAGGTGCGGAACTTGAGGTCCGCCGTTGTTTTCTTTCAACATTGACTTGGCACTTACCCTCCCAAGTGAAAATCAGTGCGAAGGGATGGATCCATTGATATTTGATTTTAAGTTCGCGTAGCTTGTCTGTGACTGGTCTAAAGTCTTTGCACCTACGGAGGGTGACGGGGCTATGTCCTGGAAGATCTGGATCGAATATCCATTGTAAGAAATCCGTGACTCCACACACCTTTTGCAGAATGGCTTCATTCTCCAAGAAAAAATGGACTTGCGTGAGAATGTCATGAACAAAGTCAGGGCACCCTCTGGGGACGGGGTCTCGGTGAGCTCTGTCGAGGGACGGGGAAGAGGCGTCATCGTCTGCCCGAACCACTTGCAGGAGGTCCGCCGTAAAAGCCATGATCTCTTGGCCCTCTGCTCCGCGGGGGACCCCCCCTGATGCGTAGGTTGTTCCGCCAACTTCGATTTTTGAGGGCCTTTTGTTTAAGTTGTAGGTTGATATGTTGATCTTCAAGTTCCACCATTCTGCACCAGAGGGTCCTGTGGTCCTCCGCCCTAGTGTCCATTGTGCGTTCAAGGTCATCCATGCGACCTCCGATCTCCGTGACTTCTTGACAGGGTTTCCCATAGGCAAGATTTGAAGTCTTGTTTCAGCGATTCGATTTCTGCCTTGATTTCCTGGAGAAATGAGTTCATAAACGCCTGAGTGATCAGAGCCGCTGATGGATCCCCATCAGCCGCAGATCTCGGGGATCAGTGTCAAGGGATTGGATTTCAGTCACAAGGAGGCTACCGGGTTATCTTGAGCCAGGGTGGGAGCCGGGTCTTTGCCTATCTTAGATCGAGGCATGGCCAGGGGGATGTTCTCAACAGACCACAGACCTCTGCGGGGGGGGGGGGTGCAGTGCCGGCGCACACTTATACTGTGGGAGGTAGAGCCCCTTCAACGTCAAAGAGTCCAATGCAGCTCAGCAGCAGGGGAGGGTGGTAGGCTAGGGGGGGTTGGTATAGAGGAGGCCCAAGGCTCAGGGACGACCAACCAGGCCCGCCCAATGCTGCAGAAGGAAGAGGCTTCGCAGAGGCCCCCAGGTCAATGGGAAGCGTGTTCACCAAAACTCGCTGGGGGGGGCGTCGGAGCGCCGCAAGAGAAACAGTTGAGGGTTGATTTAGCCAAGGGGGTCCCTCCTATGTAGTTGAAGCTGTAGCAGGTTAGGCTAGCGCCAGCTATCCACCTGTAGGAGGGCGAAACAGGGGGGGACCAGATGCTGAATAGCCTGGTTTGGGTTCAGGAAGCACAGAGAGATCTGAATTAGACAGTCGGTAGGAGCTTCCCAGCTCCAGGGGCCATGATGCAGTCCCTTTGCTCGAGCCCACTCCTTGGACCACCAGCATAGCTCAAGCGCTAAAGGTTGGCAGGCGCCTGACATCGCATCCGAGATCAAGACTCGCAGCGCGGATCAGGGCGCACAACGGCGAGTCAGGCCACTGACTCCCCACAAGCAGGCCTCCCAGAGCAGTCCCACAAAGCGTATATCCCCACCAATGCCTTCACAGCGGTAGGGGGGCAGGCCCCAGGTGGCGAGAGGGGGGCGAGTGTCAGGAAAGAGGGAGGAGTGTGCCGACTCGCTGTGCGATCTCCACAGCCGGTCTCCCCTGTCAGCAAAGTACGCTAGTGGGGCCCCCACTCCACAGCAGGCCCGAGCGTGTCAGGCCCAAACCCAAGTGCCTCCACTGTCCGCCAGGCCCCCAGTGCGATTCAGGAGGGCGGGACCCCAGGCGCCATGTAAAGCTGATGGAGGACTCACCAGCAGAGTCTGGAGGAAGCAGGGAACCCTCTCTACGCGAGTCTTGCAGCCGACGGCTCTTACCTCCCATCTCACCAGGTGGGCTGACCGCATCGGCGGGGAGGGCGAGATTCGGCTGGATCCAGGTTCCCACGAGAGCAACGGGTTCCTCGAGGAGACGGGGTGGCCCTTCAGGAAGCCGTTCCCGCAGCACAGCTGTTCAGCTCACTCGCCGTCGCTCAGTCGAAGCATTGGCCCACTGCGTTCAATGTAGGCCACAGGTCGTCGGGGCCCCGCTCTGAGATGCGAGGGGAGGCCCGAACCTCACATAGGCACCAGATGGTGATCCCGGGTGTTGCGGCATTCATGCTTCCTGCACTGGCTCTGCCACCGAGCAGACCCTCCGCCGTCCACCTAGGCCGGCGTCTTTCCTTGTATTGGGCCGGGACGGCAGCAGGGCCGAGATTCAATCAGGCCCCGTAGTTTCAGCTAAAGTTAGGGCCTGCGCAGGCCAGGGGGAGACCCTCGCCGAGGTCCCCGCGATGTCCACAGTAGGGGCGGTGGAGCCTACAGGCCAGCAGATCGGTCCCTCAGGCCTCAGCTCCACCAATGCGGGCCCCCTTCCACAGGGAGCGGGCGCATCAACAGGCCAGGTAAATCTCCAGCCGAACTTGATGGCGGACAGGTGAATTCCCCGAGCCGGCAGGAGCGCCAGGGGAAGCCAGCTGGTCTAGAGTCTCCGGGTCCCAGGTTCTGGCGATGCTAGATGGCGCAGGGGAGACGTAGCGGAGACATTCCTCCCCGCACAACTACGCCTGTGAGGCCTAAAATGGCGGCCACGGGCACTGAGGCGTGCCCCCCTCCGCACAGCAAGCGAGCCCCGGCAGCCCCTCAATCAATTTCAGGCCAGCTGGAGGTGCCTAGTGATGTCCAGGTAAAGGGCCCCCAGTGTTTTGTCCATAGATAGGCCAGACAGCCGGTGAATCAGCTTTAGCAGGCCGCGGAGGAGCAGAGACTCGGCAAGACATATCTCACTCCATTTGCGGCTTGGCCATGCCCCCCCGTGCATCTTAAGTCATGGAAATCGCTTGTTTCAGATGCCCCACTGGCCCAGGTGCAATGTTTTGATAACTTCATTGCCCGCAATCTAACTCTACCTATTGTTTAAAACATCTAGCGGGCTAGACTACGACACCAAGAAAGAGAGCCAGCCGGGCCCTGGTGTCTCTCCCGCGGTCCCTATATCTCTCCCATCATCAACCTCCATGCTTGGAACCAGCTCAGTGGGATCCCGGGTCCCAAGGTGGACTCTACCGCCCGCTCTGGTGTTATGGGTCGGCCGCCGGGTAGGGAGACTGCGGCTTGCAGCGAGACCGTCTCGGCCCCCGCCCCCATTCAACTGGTCCTCAGGAGGAGTGACTTCCTCGGAGTGGCCCTGGTCTCTACCATTGGGACACTCCAGAACTTGAATGGACCACTATGGCCCGGTTGGCCTTACTGTTTTTGTTGGATTGTCTTTTCCATCTTTCCTTTCCCGTCACTGAAAACCCTGGAGGTTTCGAACAGAATGCCTGTTTACTACTGCCTTGCTCTACCATCAGAGACAAACTACCCTATATCTGGCGGGGAAAGAGGAACCGATCTCAATATCGCCCCACATCATTTTATACACACACTCGCTGCAAGATCCCCCGATGGCACAAGTATCTAGCCCCTAGCGGTCGGATAAGGCTTACATATTGCTTCCTACTTTACCCCATATAAACAAACATGACAGATTAGATTTCTTTCACTTATTGTGAAAGACCTAAATGCCCCCAATAAGCGACAGCAGGTATGGCGCTACCTACTGATACAAAACCTGGATACTATCTTTCTCCAGGAAACCCACCTTTGCGCCCGGATACGCATTGCATGGTGTTATATGGGGTTATATGGCCCTAAGACACATTGTCGACATTGCTAAGTTAGCATGAGTTTTGCTTGCCCTATGCTGCTGCTTTTGCGCACGCCTCTGCTAAGCGTTTGTTTTCGCGACACTTTGCCTCTGCCCTGTACATGATAACAGATTGTTTTTCACGTTCTCAGCCTTCCCTTCAAATCTGTCTGAACATAATGTGCAAGGTCGGTCAACAATGTCTCTTGTTATTCTGTTCTGGTCAGTCCCCATTACCTAGACAAAACATGTAACCAACAGCTGCAATGTGGAAGAATCGTGCTTTAATATAACGTTGTTACATGTTTTTGAAACAATCTCGAAGAAAGCCGTTCCATGGAGCTGAGCGCTGCTGTTCCTATGATGTAAACCCTTGGGTTTAGGCTTTCAGGTAGGGGTCTGCTAATAACGCCTAGAGATCTTCTGTTATATTAAATAACTTCTTACTGCCTTGGGGAGGGTGATTAGGCCCAGTTATTTTGCCTTTTTCACAGTCTTTATAAAATGACGACTCCTTTTATATTCTATGGTATAGTAACAATGCTAATGATTCTTGCCTTATGTATTTTGCTGCTAGTTGTGGTTCGCATACTGTTTCATGAATCACTATAGTCAAAATAAACATTTTGAACTTATTAAGTGACTCTGATTATTTTTATTGTGGACAAGTACGTGTGAGCGAAAGAGTGTCTTGTTCCCGCGACTCTGAGGTGAGTCAGGAGTGTCTGGGTTGTCTAAACATTCGTAGCTTCTTGATATTTGTAGGAGACCGAATGAGACACTATTGCTAGTCGGTTGGGATTTTGGTTACTAAGGTGATAGGAGGTACTTCCCTATTTACTGAGGTCCTGTTTTCTTGTGCATAGTTCTGTGTATGAGCAGAATCCCCGCAACATGGCGCCGCCAACGTTTGGTCTGGTTCTTATCTGCGAGACGCTTGAGTAGTACTCGTGCTGGTCCACAATACCCTCACTTCTGTTTCCGGAGACAGCTGTGACAGAGTAACCTCCTATATTGACATTTTTATAGGTTTATTCAAGCTTGAAGTTTTAAAGGTATTTCTTAATTTATAATCCGTGTTTGCGCTGCCACTCTTTAAGTCGTTCTACTGTCTTCTCTATAATGGCTGTAGTTGATATTCCGGCTCATAGCAGAGCCGCGCTGAGGGCGCACTTGACTTATTATGCGGTCCCTGATGCTGGGGCCGCACTTATTTTTGTGGTGGAAGCCGATCCGGCTCACCAATTTGAAGTTTTTTACTCTTGGGTCACTTTTCCGGCGGTGGATGGCACTGATGATTTGTTTCACACATATGCTGCCACCGCCGTTCCTCAGCAGTATCAGCCTTCTAGAGCGCTTGAGATTCCGCTTACAGCTTGGCAACACCGTATTTGGTTTAATGGCGCCCTTCCTCACCCATTAACGGTGGTCCGTTTAGGCCCTTTATCTATTGATGGGGCCACATAGCCCGTTTTGGCTGGGTTTACCCCACACCCACGTGCTTTTACAACTGCGACTCTGTCAGAGCTCTGCGTCTTACATACATCATTGGTACGAATCTATAGAGCTGTAATCCAGTACGTAACACGCACCGTCCAGGTGGGACCACCTGGCGCTGCAGTGCAACCTGCGGGTCCTGGTGGCGTAACCATCAGTCCCGTTATTGTTAATTCTGTCATGGGCAAGCGTCCACAGAATAAGGATGAATTTCCTTATTGGCTTGCCGAGAAATTTGGACAGATAGAAGCTGTCTTTCCTAATACCACTCCTGTGGATAAACACAGGATCTTAACTATTAGTTTATCTAAAGACTTAATTCCCAAATTGGCTGATTATAACACCTGGGGCAGGGTGTTTGCAGCGGTATATTCTGTGTGTTTCGGCACCCCCTCCATGACCGTGCTCCCCTCTGTGATTAAATGCGTTCAAGATGAACACGGTGCAGAAGCGGCTGTTGAGCTGGGGATGAGACTGGTGGGAGTGTTCGACGTGGTTGCTGATATGATCCTTGCGATTGTCAAGGGCGATGCCGTTAGCTTTCAAGTAGCAAACCGCTTAGAAGCGGTCACAGAGGCTGACAGACCACGAGAATTACCAAAGATTATTGCAAAGGCTTACAGAACCATAGGCCGCAATAGTCTGGGGAATAAGCCTACAGCTCAAATACAAACGCAGTCTCAAGTACAACAGAAAGCCCAGCCTGACAAGGATGGGCGCCCTTTCTTTCCTAAAAAGAATTTTCAAAGAAATAAGAAACAGGGTTCCCAACAACAGAAGCAGGGTTCGCGTGCCAGTTCACCGACCCCTGAGGCTTCTGAACGTACTTATGACTTGCACGATCGCGCTAAAATTAAGTCTCCTGAAAGATTTCAGGTTCCTGATCAGCGTTCTCCTCGTTCTTTACAGGAAACATCAGGCTCACAAGCCGGTGGAGGGGATCACCAGGATCGGGGTAAAAGTCAACCTGCGTCACATCTTCGTGAACAGCCTCAACAGTTTGAAGTCAAGGACAAGCAGGGTGATTCCGCACGAACCCATCCTCCTTTTCAAAAGAAAAAGGTTGCCGCTTTAACAGCGAGATATGCCACAGACGGTGAGGACGCGACTCCTGGATTGGACTTGGGCAGTGACTCTGCTCGACAGCGCGGCGGAAGTTACCATAGTTAGGGAGGCACTACGTCCCCGTCTGGATGTGACAGCAACTGACACATTGGTTACTATTGAGACTGCGGATACCCGGGTTGCCCCCCCCGGATAGACTACACGAAGTCATTTTCCAAATTGAAGGCGATATACTGCGTCCCATTAAGGTTGTTTTCTGGGAGAATCTAACCGCTACATATGACATTTTATTGGCGGAGAAGGATTGGCCTCCACCCTTTGTGTTATCCGCTTCTCGGGGGGAAGATGTGATACTTCAGAGTTTTTCAAGTTGTGTCCCTGAGGAACAAGCGCAGGCTTTTGCAGAGGAATGGGCTTTGGCCTTAGCCCCAGCGGTGTATCGCAATCAGGTAGGTTGGGACGTTGATTCTCCAGCTCATGAAATACCATTGCGCTCTATGCCACAACCTCAACATCCCATCAAATGAGAAGCGAAGGCTTCTGTTTGTGACATTCTAAGACAATTGGAGTATCAGGGGGTTGAGTCATGTGTATCACCTATGAATAATCCTCTCTTTACTGTCCCTAAACCTGATGGTTCTTTTCGGATTGTATTGGATTATAGAAATTTGAACAGCCATTGCCGCACCTTTGCGGTACAAAATACACAGTTCAGCGCTGGTGAATAATATTGTTCGTAAAAAATACAAAACGACACTTGACATTTCGAATGGTTTCTACAGTCACAATCTCGACCGTGCGAGTGGTGACCTGACAGCATTCAGTGCCGTCGGAAATCAGAACAAATTTACACGGTTGCCAATGGGGTACAAGAAAAGCCCCGGGGCATTTGCGGCACGCATTGTGTCTGTGTTGCATGACATTGACCCTGAGGCCTTGTCGAATGTTGATGATATCTATTTGACTGACGACGACCTCGCCCCGCATCTTGACCGAGTCGACCACATAATATTGTCTTTTGCTGACTACGGCTACAAATTTAATTTTGCAAAGTCACACATTGCCCATCTGGCAGTGCTCTTTTTGGGCTACGAGCTTAATAATGAGGGAAAGGGTCTAGCACCTCACTTCCGAGAGAAATGTGCACATTTGCAACCACCTTCTTCTTTAAAAAAGTTAGTCCCTGCTGGGTTTTTTAAACTTCGGGAGGACTTACATTCCCGATTATGCCCAGCGTATCAAACCGCTTTATGCGCTGATACAACCTAAGTTTTCATCTGCCAGCTGGCTTCCGGAACATACTTCCGTTCTGCAGTCTTTGCAGGCGGATTTGCTTGCGACTAACTTCTTAATGACTCGTGATAACACCACCAACCTGGTAATACGTATCGTTTCTGGGGCAGTGGGTTTCACGTACTTAACATTCAATGAAGGTGACAATACCTATTGCATACAAATCACACTTGTACACTGCCGCTGAAATGCGTTTTTCCTCTGTCGAAAAAATCTCAACTGAGGTGCAGTTGGCGATTCTAAAGGAACGCTCACTGGCGCAGGGCAAACGCATTCTTATGGTCACTCCCTTCCCTGCTTTGGAAGCGGTGACTAAAGATAGTGTGCCTAACTCTAAAGCATTGCACCCACGTTGGATTCAGCGGGCTTCTTCTTTGACGTCTTCGGATGTCACATTTGTCTTTGATCCATCTCTGCAGACTCGGGAGTTTTTGCAGTATGAATTTGTTCATCCTCCTCCTATGTCGCTTCTTCCTCTGAGTGAATACAAATGCATCATTTATACCGATGGCTCGGCGCAACAGGCCACGGGTTCCAAACATGCTTATTCTGCAGCTTGTGCTATTGTGGCTGGCTCCATTGAAGATGGAGAGTTTAAGTCATCCATTGTGCACACACAGGCACTAGGATACTGCAGGGCACAATTGGCCGAGCTGTGCGCTCTTGTTCTAGCTCTAGAGTTTGCTGATCCTCTTGTGAATACTCTTATTATGTGTGATTCTTACTATTGTGTCCAGTCGTTCAATGACAACTTATTCTTTTGGTCTCAAAATGATTACCGCGATTCTAAAGGCAGCGCAATTAAGCATAAAACGCTTTGGGTTCGAGTGGCAGATCTTAAACAACGTCTGCCTCTCACACATGTTATTCACACTCTTGGTATCGGAACACATGCTCTTGGTAATTCTATGGCTGATGAAGCGGCCAAGTCTGCAGTAGCCACGTGTTCCGTAGCAGCAGTTACAAGATCTATGACTAAGGTTGATAATGAGATTCTGGCAGCGGTTGCTGCAACTAGGGAGGGAGGTAATTATCCTGTGGGTTTCCCTTCTAAATACTCTTATCATGTAACTCCCGAACAGGTTCCTTATGCTACCATTCCTTCAGTTTGGCATCGGCTGATTCCCAACTCTGACCGCAGACAAGCTTTGATCAAGGCCGCACACGAAGGCATTGCTTCTGCACATTCTGGTGTGTCGGCAACAGTCTCTATTCTTCAGCAACATTAATGGTGGCGTGGTTTATATAAACAGACTCGTAACTATGTTCTTTGCTGTGATGTTTGTCAACAAATCAAGCCTTCTACAGTCCCACGTCCGCCACAAACACAGCTATGTATTTCTAATAGACCTTTTGGCTGTGTCCATCTTGAGCACTGCGGTCCTCTTTCTTCTGATACTGCATACAAGTATATCTTGGTTGTGGTTGATTCCTGCACTCGATTCCTGTGGGTATGGCCACAACGTAGTGCTGACGCTCGAAATGTCATCAGGGATTTGCGTGTCTTTATCGGGATGTTTGCCTGTGGTACCTTCCATTCTGACCTAGGCTGGCGTTTGCCTCTGAGGCTTACAAGGATGCGATGAAGTCGTTGGGGGTACAGGTGCAGTTTTCGTCTCCATACAGGCCTGAGGGCAATTCAGTTGTGGAGCGAATGAACCGTGACTTAAAGCAATCCTTGACAGCTAGAGTCTTAGGTACTGGCAGGGACTGGCTGTCCCACTTGTATGGGGTCCAACGTGCATTAAATAATCTCCCTAGAAGATCTCTGGGTGGGCGGACCCCTTACGAAATGCTCTTTGGCTTTCACATGTTTGTTCCTGACCTTGATGGTCTGGACATTGTGGCGGCTGCCTCTAAGCTTGACATAGATAATCATTCTGCTATGTTACAGGATCTACAAAAGTCCAGTGATACTCTGGCAACTGAGCATTTACCATCTTCGCCTGCTGATGCACAACTGATTCCTGTTACCGGTTGGCTTCCTAAAGTTGGCGATCTAGTGCGGGAGAAGATTGAAAACAAAAAAGAATTTGGTCCCTCTTATCGTGCTCCGGTTTCTGTACTTGGACTGAAGGGTACTCGTACTGTCATTCTACCACCATTGCCAGGTCGCAAAGACAACAGATACATCTCAGTGGACAATGTCAAGTTACACTGTGTGGCCGATTCTGAATAGTGTGACACCTGCAGTTTCGTGCAACGCAATATCCTTAGCACCATTAACTTTGTCATCATCTGCTGCCACACGGATGTCTGCTCATTTGATGGACACTGTAATTGATCTTCAGCCTATGCGACAATCATCTTCTGAGATGGATCTTGTGTGTCCTTTTCCGGCTACTGATTCAGTGTGTGAGATACCATCTAGCCCACGAGTACGAATGGACGATTCAACACTTTTGCCTTTGCTTGCAAGTCCAGTGAGTGCCTGTGAAGGAGAACCGGCACACATTTCTTCTGCCACGTCCTCCTCGTCATCAAGTTTGCCTGATACTCCTAAGTCTAAGTTGCGTATCTTTTACTCCTGGTTCAAAAAGACATACTTCGTTCCCCCATGGACCTACATTTGGTTGGTGCTTATCTTAATATTCCTCTTCATGTCAATTGGATTTGTGACAGTGTTCTTTTTACTCATAAATGGCCATTATCTCCCTGAACGCTCTGCAGTAAAAATGGTCGATGGAACTTTGGCTCCTCACACATCGTCCCATATGGCATCGTTTGGGACAAAGTAGCTTACGAAATCCATGGCCCGACAGAGGTCCTTAGAGTTCCGTACGTATTTCGCGTCTCATTAGGAGATGTGGTGACACGGGACATATATTCGGATGATTGGGATGTGCAGGCAGTTCATGCATTGTTTTCAGACTTAAAATATTATGCTGCCTTTGATGCCGAAGATTTGTATTTAAATTCTGCCAATTATGGTGATCTTTTTTGCTATCAACATTATGGGCATCATTTGTTACACAAATCGAACACCATGCGACCTGTTTTTAATGTTACCCAATGGGAACATTGTCCAACTCCCTTACAGGGGAGTTCTAAAACGCTTAGGGATAAGTTCACCTATTTTTCTAACTATGATTTGACTAATTTTGAATCCTATTATTTTAGGCTTCAAAAATCCCCTACATCGAAGTACCTGTTATCCCACACTAAACTAATTTATGCCAACTCGTTTAGAACGCAGTTGGCCACACACGGTTATGACCATTGGAAACAAACTATAGATTTAAAATCAATCTGGGGCACAAAGCCATGGCAGGTTCAGGGCACTGAGGCATTACATTGTGCCTGCCTGATCCTGACTCAATTGCTGTTTTTAAATGAAACCATTTACCAAACATCCTGTTCTGGCCTTGCAACTGTCAAAAACCTAAATACCCCCTTCATTCCATCATTACCTGAATATGACAATTGGCGGTTACACAATCACTACACCATTGAGGCTTTGCAGGCTCTCCTTCAAAATGCCTCCTTTAATGTTTCTGAGATTGATTCATTAGGATGATTGTTGTGGCAATCTAATGCGAATGCATGCCAATTGCGTTTCTATAATGTTACACCTGGTTTCTTTCAGACTAAGCCTGATCCTCATTATCCACCTCATCATTCTGTGACTACATACTCGGTAGGTAAATTGTGCCAGCAGTGGCTAGAACACTCTACCCTTGCATCTGTCAAACATCACCTTTCAATCTTATCGAACGATATAGATTTGGCTGATTTTCTCCTAGGCCCACGTAATCCAACGGCCAAGCGATTTCTTTATGCCTGTTATAAGGAAATTTGGAAACTTTCACAGAAGGAAGCCGCCTTCCGACTGCGTCAAATTGACCAGGCAAACTTGGAAAAAGTCCTTGCTGTAGTGGACAACAGCATTAACACGCTTTCTTCCCGCATTTACACCTTAGACAATATTGTTTCTTCTGTAATAGATATTGTGCAAAGTGATGTTTCTGTGTTATATCATGGTCAGAACCAGTTATGGTCGGTCATGCAATTTGCTTGGACGTTGCAGACACTGAAAATGGGTAAAGTGCCTTGGGATTATTTGAATGCCACTGCTTTATTTTTGCCTTTTAACCCGACTGATAAACAGAAGTTTATGTCCATGAAAGATGCTGTATATACGCTGTTACATATTGAACAATTGGAGCCTTTGCCGTTCTCTGTAGCGGAAACGGACTCTGCTGTTTGGTTAATTCATGGCGTTATCACTTTGCCCTTTTCACTTTTTCAATTTGAATCATGTATGCAACACTTTCCTGTTGGCCGCTTTGAACTGCTTGGCACTGCTTTTCTGCATGAATTATGGGTCCTGCCCATTGCTTATCGGTGTTTGAGGGAGGATAAAGAAGTTTTCCTCACAGGGGAGGAGTGTGATTCGGTAGTGGGTCACTCTCTTGTGTGCAAACACGTTAAGTTGCACGGCGAATGTAACGTGTCAGCGCCCAATCTAACATGCTTTTTGAAAGGGACCCCAGTACCATCCATCACGCCTGTCTTTACATTGTTTAAAATGAGATAGCTGCAGTTAGTAAGCAATCAAGACTGCTGTGGTTTGCGGGCGGGTGTCCCATACTTGGTAACTGTTTCCCAGCGCGTAACTTGCTGTAGCAATGTCCTTTTCCCGCCCCTGCAAGGGAGTTTAGATTCTTCCCTTTGGCCTTCCATTCCGACATTGAAAACAGAGTTCAACAAGTTGAGCAAGCTCAAAGCCCTTTTATTCCAACAAGAGGTGGCCCTCACTTCCGCCCGTGAAACATTCAGACTGCAGGTGGCTCGGACCTCAAGTGAGATACAGTCGCTTCTTAACACTAACCTCCCACTTCATTTTGGGGTACTAATTCACCAAATATTTAATGCATCTGATACGACAGGCCTTGCCCATTTTTTTTTTAAATGTGTGGGATCTGGCCTGGTCTTTTCCTTTCAAACTATATTCGGGGTATACCGGCTTTTATTCATTCTCTCTTTTCCAGCGTTTTCGGAGGGTTTCCCTTAATATTGGCGCTGGCTGCTGGTGTCCTGCTTCTCCTCCTTGTGCTTCGCAATGGCTGCTCGCTTTGTGGCTCTGCACAGCCCGGCCCAGCTACAACTGTATCGTAATCGCCTATATGAGGCTTTTGGATGCTTGCCTTTAGCCACACTTGGCGTAACTTACAACTTGACATTCCGCTTTGCCTATTTCACGTGCGTGCAACCAGTGCTTCATTGCAAACAATGTCATTTCTCCTGGGCAATGGAGCTTTGCTTATCGAACACGTGATGTCCAATCCCTGATTTCAGCCGGTTGATGGGTCCCTTAGAGGCTCATGACGTGGCTTGTTCTGTGGGTGGTCCAATGACATGCAGCTTTACTTGGAATCTTGGATCAATGGGATATCTGTGCGGCTGCGCAGACTTTCCTACAACGAAGTTTCATTGAATATCACGCAAGTTTGCCTTTTCTATTTTTGAATGCTCCTGTTTGTGAGGAACATGATTGTTCCTTCGACTTACTAAATAAGATGTCGTCGTTTTTTTCCACCAATGACAACGATGAACTATTGGAAGGAATTGCATTCCTTTGCACATAAACCTTCATGGATGGACTACTTGGGTCGTCCCTACTCCACTGTCTGACATACAGACTCTTTTGTTTCAAGCTCACCGTGCCTTCAGCTTTTTTCAAACTTTCCCTTTTTTCTCCGATTGTTTTTTTTTTTAGAAAGTCCCTCACCAAAATTTTAAACAATGCCTGACTTCTGAACACTGTTTTTGTTCTTCTGTCTATGTCCTACTGACTTACCAGGGGGAGGGTGTTATATGGGGTTATATGGCCCTATTATATGGCCCTAAGACACATTGACGAAATTGCTAAGTTAGCATGAGTTTTGCTTGCCCTATGCTGCTGCTTTTGCGCACGCCTCTGCTAAGCGTTTGTTTTCGCGACACTTGGCCACTGCCCTGTACATAACAGATTGTTTTTCACGCTCTCAGCCTTTCCCTTCAATTCTGTCTGAACATGATGTGCAAGGTCGGTCAACAATGTCTCTTGTTATTCTGGTCTGGTCAGTCCCTATTACCTAGACAAAACATGTAACCAACAGCTGCAATGTGGAAGAATCGTGCTTTAATATAACGTTGTTGCATGTTTTTGAAACACTCTCGAAGAAAGCCGTTCCATGGAGCGGAGCGCTGCTGTTCCTATGATGTAAACCCTTGGGTTTAGGCTTTCAGGTAGGGGTCTGCTAATAACGCCTAGAGATCTTCTGTTATATAAAATAACTTCTTACTGCCTTGGTGAGGGTGATTAGGCCCAGTTATTTTGCCTTTTTCACAGTCTTTATAAAATGACGACTCCTTTTATATTCTATGGTATAGTAACAATGCTAATGATTCTTGCCTTATGCATTTTGCTGCTAGTTGTGGTTCGCATACTGTTTCATGAATCACTATAGTCAAAATAAACTTTTTGAACTTAAGTGACTCGAATTATTTTTATTGTGGACAAGTACGTGTGAGCGACGGAGTGTCTTGTTCCCGCGACTCTGAGGCGAGTCGGGAGTGCTCTTGTTCTGGGGTGTCTAAACATTCGTAGCTTCTTGATATTTGTAGGAGACCGAATAAGACACTATTGCGAGTCGGTTGGGATTTTGGGTAATAGGGTGATAGGAGGTACACCCCTATTTACTGAGGTCCTGTTTTCTTGTGCATAGTTCTGTGTATGAGCAGAATCCCCGCAACAATGGCACACCCCAAATACCCAACACAATACTGGGCGTCCTCACTATACAAGACTGCTGGGATGGCTATTCTTATTAAGGCGGGCTTTAACTTGCAGGGGACTCTTTTAAGGCGACCATTCGTGGCACTATCACTTCCATTGTAATTGCCCGGACCCGGGAAGCTCAGCTGGTAGAGGCCGGACTATCCAGGGACATCAAGGCCCTGGAACGACAGGACTACACGGCACCATCGCAGCAAGACCAGCAACGTCTGGCCTCAATTCGTGGCCAGCTGAAGGCGCTTCGGGTAAATAAAGCGGAGCATTCACGTCTCACCTTGAATCAAAAATATTACGAGGGTGGAAACAAGGTCCGCTCCCTGCTGGCCCGCTGAATACGTGCACGTGTATCCCTCGCCCATATTTCCAAGGTTAAAAACGAAGATTGCATGTGGGCTACCTCGGAAACTGATAAACAGCGGGCATTTCACACATTCTTTTCAGCCCTTTATAGCCATGGTGAAACATCCCTGGAGAAGACCGATGCCTTTCTCGCCTTCTGCCCATGGCAGCCACATGACCCTTCCCATGCACAAAAACTGGAGGCCCCGTTCACACTGGACGAGCTCCAAAGGACTTTGAAAAGCCTACCGATAGGTAAGACTCCAGGCCCGACAGACTTACGGTTCCTTTTTACCGTTTATTATTACCACAACTCCAGGACTACCTCCTCAGTCTATTCAATGTTTTGTCTGATAGTACCAGCTTGACTTCCACGATGACTAGGGCTGAGATAGTTCTTACACCCAAGCCAGGGAAAGACCTGACATTATGCACCTCCTATCGCCCCATCTCTCTTCTCAACATAGATGCCAAAATATATCCCAAACTCCTGGCTAACCGGTTGGAACCATATCTTCCTAGCCTGATAGACCCAGACCAGGTGGGATTTATACGCCACCGCCAAGGGGCGGATAATATCCGGCAGGGTAGACCACCTGGTAGAAAAGGTTCAGGGGCGAAATATTCCAGCGTGTATCCTTTCTCTCTACGCTGAGAAAGCATTTGATAGGGTGGACTGGACCTTTCTCAGAGCAGTACTACAGAGGATTGGGCTAGAACCAGTCATGGTGTCTCAAATCATGGCGTCTTATGTTGCCCCTTCTGCGCAAATCAAAATCAACGGACTCCTTGCCCCCCACTGTGCATATTCGCAGGGGTGCCCACTATCCCCTTAAGTCTTTGCCCTGGCAGTAGAACCCCTCGCGATAGCCATCCGTCACTCCGCCACAATCAAAGGCATACTTTTCGGTGGCGATGACCACAAGGTTGCGCTATTCGCAGATGACCTCCTGCTCACCCCGATCAACTAAGGACTCACTTCCTGCATTACTCTCACTTCTCCATAAGTTTGAACGAGTCTCTGGTGTCAAAATTAATACTACTAAATCGCAGGTGTTGAATCTAACACTTCCCTCACAGGAGGTCCTTGAACTATGTTCCCTCACCCCGTTTCAATGGGCTGCCCACTCGATTCGATATCTGGGCTCGCTGACTTCGTGCTCTCAAGTTAACTGGCCGGAATGCCGGCGATCTGTCAGGGAAGACCTAAGGAGTTGGAAGTCACTCACTGTATCATGGTTAGGTCGACCCAACGCAGTGAAAATGTCAATATTACCAAAGGTACTCTACCTTTTTCAAACGCTCCCTACGCCTATCCCCCAAGCGGATACTGTAAGCCTCCAGAGGTAAGTGAACGACTTCATTTGGGGCAAGGGTAGACCGCGATTCTCCAATAGGATACTAATGCTGCTAAGAGATCGAGGTGGGCTTGCTTGTCCCAATCTACTTGTTTACTACTGGGCGGCACACTTGCGTTACATCTCGGAGTGGGTGGTCCGCGAAAGCGAGAAACAATGGTTTCATATGGATAGGGCGGTGGCATGCAGACCTCTTTGGGATTTAGCCTGGGTACTGAGGCGATCACGGCCACGTAGTGCCTACATCGCTACCCCCACGAGAACTGTCGTGGACATATGGGATAAACTTGCTGTCAGTCGGGGACTCACTTCTTTTCCCTTCCCCAACACCCCACTGGCCTGGAACCCTGGCTTCCCCCAGGCCTTACAACCCAATTCCTTTCTGGCCTGGGTGGAAGGGGAATGCTGCACGATCAGTGACCTCTTTGAGGGAGAAGCCTTCAAGTCCTTTGACCAATGGAAACAAGATTTCCGCCTCCCCACCATAGCAAGATTGCAATATTATCAACTCCGACACTGGCTACATACACCCATTAATTCACAAGGAGCCACGCGCCAGCTTACTTCCTTCGAGACGCTAGTGCGCTTCTTTGATGGCTTGCGGGGATTGATCTCACGAACATACCAAGTCCTACAACACTCCAACTCTCTACCCCTCCACTCTTACCAGCGGCAATGGCACTCTCACAACTAAGAAGACATCCCTCCAGAGCAGTGGGAACAGCTGTGGCAGGACATCCCTAAGACATACAGAAGCATCACCCAACAGGAGTCTGTTTATAAAGCTATGACCTGCTGGTTTTATACGCCAATCCGCCTCTAGAAAATGTTCCCCACCTCCTCATCCATGTGTTGGCATTGCAACTCTGACACGGGCACATACATCCACATGTGGTGGTCTTGCTCACTTTTAAGTCTCTTCTGGAAGGAGGTGCTGAGCCACATCAAAGACGCGGTGGGGTTCCCCATCCCGAGCACGCCACAGGTAACGATTCTTGGGATCCGACCCCAAACTCTTAAAGCCATGACACACACTGACTGGCGTGTGATCCTACACATGTTAGGGGCAGCCAAGCAGGTTATCGCCCTACACTGGAAGAAACCCTCAACCCCGCTGGCTTCGGTGTGGCTCACCCGCCTCTCCACACCATGGGGATGGAGCCTTAACCAGTCGCATCACACATACCGATACTCAATTTACACATGTATGGCAATCCTTTATACTACACTTGTCTAAACTAGAACACTGCCGCTCTATACCCCCTCACTAGCACGCTCTGCAACTCTTTCAAGACGCTTTACTACCACGAGGGGCTGAACTCCCAGAGTAAAGACACCCACATTAACATAGGAGAGAAACCCGCTACCTAGTCACCCCCTCCTTCATTATACTATTTTCATCTCTCTTGGTATCAATGAAAGTGCCCACGATGACTAGTGGCCTTGGCAAGGCCTCAAGCGGCGACATCTTTGGGCCCTTCCTCCTCCCTTCTTCCCTCCCTCCTTTCCTTTCTTCTTCCAAGTTACCCTCTTCTATTGGACACTGGCAGAAATATGCCTTTGTGGCGCAACCCTTTCTCTTATCTGGGCCAACTATGTCAGGTACGTTACCCTATGGACTGTACCAACTGCATACAAGTGTTGTGTAGGGCCATGGCCCCATAGACTTTCTTGTATAGCCAGAAGCGTACTTGCTGGACCTGCCAGGATGTTACTTGTTTGTATGATTATCTAGAACATTGTATGTACCATAAATGTGCACACACTTATATGGAAATAATAAAACACATTTAAACAAAAAAAGAGTAAGACAATAATCAAATTGATAAAATAGAAGAGTAAGAAACAATGTTTGCTGCATGGAAAGCGTTGGAGGGAACTATTTTAGAAATGTTATAGAGCTAAAAACTTCATGACGTGTGACAAAGGGAATGTGATTGGAGAGGCAAGTAAATAGAGTAAAGTTTAAGGGCAGCATTACAGAGATGTAGTAGAACGGGAGTACTTAATAGGTACATTAGAAATGAAATTTAGTTTGAAATGTTTAAAACTAAGAACAAATATTAATAGTTGAAAGAGAGAACATTAGAAATGGTGTTAAGGGTGGAATTCAAGGTAAAGAGGTAAATATCCAAGAGTAGCCTGCTTAGAAGCAAAAGGTGTACTTTTAGACAAAAAAGCATAAGGATTGAATTCAAAACATTAGGGAGCTCCACACAGGAAAGAAATGTGATCAGAAGGCTTTCCAGACTTGGATACACAGTCGTGACAATGGCAATGGGTTAAAAAGAAGGTAGAAGATCTCAAGCGAGAAAAGAAAAGAACAGATGATCTATGGTGTCAAAAGGTGCAGAAAGATCCAAGGAAACTGGAATGGAAGTAGAAGACTGCCTAGAAAGGAAACCAGAAGTTGACCAGTTAGCTGAGGAAAAATAAGGAACTTCCATTCAATGGAGAATATAAAATCAAGAATAGAAGGTACACAAAGTTTGCATCAAGGTAAAAGGACAGCTGATTATTGACAGTGCACTAAAGAGACGACAATCTGAGAAAAAGGGAAAAGATGCGAGGTGAGTCTTCACAAAAAACAATGTTAGAGAACATATGCTAAGGATTGTGAGAATTGTGGAATGTACAGAAATAACAAGGAAAGATACAAGTGGAACGACCAAGAATAAAGTATTACACTAAATAGAATATGATGATAAACCGAGGTAATAAGAAAGGAGGGAAGAGGGTGTAGAAGGGGTGGCCCTCAGATTAGCTGTATTGAGATGACATTTCTTCTACTTATGCTTAGCCTTACATAGAACATTATGAGATGACAAGTTTAAAGCATTTAAGACAGCAGCTGAGAAATTGGAAGAGTCTAGATGAACTAAATGATGTACGTGAGGGAAGGCATGGAAGCCTTATGCAAATCTCAACCGAATGAGAGTTATGTTATGTTACTTGATAAAACGAAAAGCTTTACATTTTTTTCGATAAAAAGAGGCAGAGATAAAACTGCATAAATCAAATGGAAAAGAGTTCCAGCATGAGTGAGCAAAGACAGGAAAGGGGCCTTGCTAGAGAAAAGGATTTGCAGGGTGAAGGAGTGCATAGAATGGAGAGGTCTGAAGGACATACCTAATGCACAAGTTACTAACTTGTGTAACGATATATCTGTAAGAGACAGTAGTTAGTGACAGATTCCTTACCTTAGAATATCCCCAGGCGTCAGGCTGGATCCGGAGAGTTTTGCGTAGCAGTACCCTTGCGCGTCGGTAGGCGGCGTCGTGCGGCTCCGCGTCCGTCGTCGGCGTCGTGATCGCCGGGATGACGTCGCGGGCAGTACTTAGGCGCCGCCCTGCGCGCTGACGTCAGTTCTGTACACGACTTTCCGCGCCAGGAACGCAGAGCCATGCAAGAAGCTGACACCGGTGTCTGAAAAATACTAGGGCCCTGAAAGGGATGTCCTTAACCCTAGAAATCAGTTCGCAGAACGGGGAGGATGGGTGGGGCGGTAGGAATCTGTCACTAACTACTGTCTCTTACAGATATATCGTTACACAAGTTAGTAACTTGTGCATCTGAAAGAGACACGTTAGTGACAGATTCCTTACCTTAGAATAGATACCCCAGCAATACCAACCCCGGTGGTGGGTCTGCGAACAAAGATCAGACAAGGAAGTCCTGGAGGACAGAACGGCCAAAGAAGCCGTCCCTCCGGACCTGACTGTCAAGGCAGTAATGCTTTGTAAACGTGTGCAGCGAGGCCCACGTAGCTGCCTGACAGATAACCGGCAGCGGAACACCGCGGCCCAAGGCCGTGGTAGCAGCCGTTGCCCTGGTGGAATGGGCACGCAGCCCAACAGGAGGCTCCTTCTTGGCCAAAGAATAGCAGGTCTTGATGCACAAGGTAACCCAGCGGGAGATGGTCCTCTTGTGCACCGCCCGACCTTTTTGGCGCCCACGTAGCCAACAAAGAGCTGGTCATCCACCCGGAAGTGTTTTGTGCGGTCGATATAGAAGGAGAGCGCACGTTTTGGGTCCAGACGGTGGAGCCTCTCTTCCTCTCTGGAAGGATGCGGAGGCGGAAAGAAGGTGGGCAAAGTGATGGTCTGCCCAATGTGGAAAGCAGTAACCACCTTTGGCAAGAAGGACGGACGCGTCCGAAGAACAACCTTGTCTGGATGAACAGACAGAAAGGGAGGTTTGCAAGATAGAGCCTGGAGCTCACTCACCCGCCGAGCGGAGGTGATGGCCACCAGAAAGGCTGTCTTCAGAGTCAGAAGACGAAGAGGACAGTTATGCAGAGGCTCAAAGGGAGCGCACATTAAAAAGGTAAGAACCAAGTTCAAGTCCCACTGAGGCATCACAAACGGAACAGGAGGGAAGAGGTGAGTAATGCCTTTTAAGAACCTGTTAACAACAGGGGACTTGAAAAGGGAGGGCTGATCAGGGAGCCTGAGGAAGGCCGAGATAGCACAAAGATAACCCTTGATGGTACCCAGGGCAGAACCCTGTTGGGCCAGAGAGAGAAGGAACAGAAGGACCTCAGAAAGAGGGGCAGAAAGGGGATCCACAGCCTTTGCTGTGCACCATGCCACAAATTTGTTCCACCTGCAGGCGTATACCACCTTAGTGGAGGGACGCCTGGCTGCCAGAATCACATCACAAACTTCGGGAGGCAAGTCGAAAGGAATCAACTGCCGCCGCTCAATCTCCACGCAAGCAGGTGTAGACTGGACAGGTTCGGGTGGAGGACCGTCCCCTGCTGCTGCGACAGAAGATCCTCCCGAAGAGGCAGACGGATCGGGGGATCTATGCTCATATTGAGTAGCTCGGGATACCAAACTCTTCGAGCCCAGTCCGGAGCCACAAGAATGACTTGGGCCCGGTCGTGCCGAATCTTCTTCAACACTCTGGGTAGAAGTGGTATAGGCGGAAAGGCGTACAACAGACCGCAACTCCACTCGCGACGAAAAGCGTCGCCGAGCGAGTGCCGCCTTGGAAATTCCAACGCGCAGAACTGATGACATTGCGCGTTCTCTTCGGTGGCGAATAGATCTAACCAAGGCTCTCCCCACTGTAGAAAGAGTCCTTGCGCCACTTCCGAGTGAAGACGCCATTCGTGATCCATCATGCACCTGCGGCTGAGTTCGTCCGCCCTGGCGTTCAGAGAACCTGCCAGGTGTTGAACCATCAGGAACATGCCCTGATGTTCCAGCCATGTCCAGAGGCGCAGAGCCTCCTGACAAAGGGTCCAAGACCCCACCCCGCCCTGTTTGTTGCAGTACCACATGGCGGTGGTGTTGTCTGTGAACACCTGCACTACCTTCCCTTTGACAGAGGGAAGGAATGCCTTGAGTGCAAGCCGGATCGCCCGGAGCTCCAGAATGTTGATATGGAGCCGGGACTCCGCCGGAGACCAGAGGCCTCTGATCTCCGCCTCTCCCATGTGACCGCCCCATCCCAGAAGGGACGCGTCCGTCACAACTGTATGCTCTGGCTGGGGAAGGGAGAGGGATCTGCCCATGACCCATTGCCGGTTCGAGAGCCACCACTGCAACTGTTTTGCAGTCCCCTCCGAGATCTGGACGTGATCGGACAGGTTGCCCTGGTGCTGCGCCCACTGGAACTTCAGGTCCCACTGCAGAGCCCGCATATGCCATCTGGCATGATTGACCAGCAGGATGCAGGAGGCCATGAGGCCCAGCAGCCTCAGGGTCATCCGTACCGAAACCCAGGATAAAGGCCGAAAGATCGGAATCATAGCCTGAATATCCCGGACTCGCCGTTCGGGAGGATAGGCCCGAAACTGCGTCGTGCCCAGAACTGCTCCGATGAAAAGGAGCTGTGGAGAAGGAATCAGATGCGACTTCGGCACATTGATGGAGAACCCCAGCGAGTGCAGGAGTTCGGCCGTAGTCTGGAGGTGGGAGACGACTGCCTGGGACGAGCCCGCCTTCAGCAGCCAGTCGTCGAGGTAGGGGAAGACTGAAACCCCTGCCCGGCGCAGATGAGCTGCGACCACCGCCATCACTTTCGTGAACACCCGAGGGGCACTGGTAAGGCCAAAGGGGAGCACGGTGAACTGAAAATGCTCGGGGCCTACCGTGAACCGAAGGTAACGCCGGTGGGCCGGCAGGACGGGGATGTGGAAATACGCGTCCTGCAAGTCCAACGCTACCAACCAGTCTCCAGGGTCGAGGGCAGTCAAGACCTGAGCTAGGGTGAGCATTTTGAACTTCTCCTTCCGGAGGAAGCGATTGACGTTCCGGAGGTCCAAGATAGGACGCATGTCCTCCTTGTCCTTTTTGGGCACCAGAAAGTAGTGGGAGTAGCAACCACGCCCTACTTCTGGGGTCGGAACATGCTCGATGGCCCTCTTGGTCAAGAGGGCCGTGACTTCCTTCTGTAGAAGCACCAAGTGATCCCCTGACATGCGGTGGAATTGAGGTGGCATGGCTGGGGGTGGTCTCGAAGGGGAGGGAGTAGCCCCTTCGGACAATGTCCAAGACCCACCTGTCCGAGGTGATGGTGCGCCAGTGGGGAAGGTGATGGCGGACCCTGCCCCCTACTGGCGTGCCGTGCACCTGAAAGGAGGGACTAGGAGGGCTTGGAGGCCGCGGACGGGTTGGAGGTGGTGGCCTGACCCGCACGCTGGTTGCCCGATCCGCCACGGCGGAATCCACGTCCTCGGCCACGCGAAGACGCCTGCTGCGCGGGCCGGTGGCTGGGCTGCTGACGTGAAGGGGCGCCCCTACCGTGGCCACGATAGGGGCGAAAAGCAGAAGGCAGCGGAGGGCGTGTAGCAGAAAGGCCCAGGGACTTGGCAGTAGCCCGTGAGTCCTTAAAGCGCTCCAACGCATGGTCTGCTTTGGACCCAAAAAGACCGACTCCATCAAAGGGCATGTCCATGAGAGTATTCTGGACATCCCCTGAAAAACCAGTGGTTCTCAGCCAGGCGTGGCGTCGGAGCGCCACCGTCGTTGCAATAGACCTGCCCAGCGAGTCGGCGGTGTCAAGGCCACAACGGATAGTGTATTTGGCCGCATCCCTTCCTTCCGCAATGGCGCGGGAAAGCAGTGCCTGGACCTCCTCAGGGCACTGGGGCAAAACATCCGCCACCGAATCCCACAGGGAGTGGGTATATCGGCCCAAAAGACAAGCGGTGTTAACGGACCGCAAGCCAGCACTGGAGGAAGAAAAACCTTTCTTCCCAAACTGATCCAGGCGTTTGGATTCCCTATCCGGAGGAGCGGTAGGGAAGGCGGTTTGGGAAGCGGAGGCTTGGACAACCAAGCTCTCAGGAGTGGGGTGGACAGAAAGAAACAGGGGGTCGCCCGGAGCAGGGCGATGGCGTCGTGACACGTTCCGATCCACAGGAGCCCCTGTGTTGGGCTTGGACCAGGCGCCCAAAAGAACGTCAGTGAGGGCGTCGTTAAACGGCAGCACAGTCTCCGCAGAGGAGGCTGCCGGCTGAAGCACCTCTGTCAAGATGTTAGGCTTGACCGTCAAAGTAGGGAGCTGGAGACGTAAGGCCCCAGCAGCCCTACGCAACACCGTACCGAAATTGGCCCCCTCCTCCGTAGCCACGGGAGGAGACAGCATGCCAGTGTCAGGGGAAGTATCCAGACCACTGGCCTCACCTAGACTCTCTGTCCAGTCCTCATCATACTGACAGTTGCGCGTCAGAGGGTCATCAGACCCCTCCCAGTCCAACTGGTCCTCCTCAGGTTCAAAATAAGGAGGAGGAGGGACAGTTGGGACCCAAGGTCCCATCGGCGCCGGAAGGAACTGGGGGACGACGCCGCCCGGAGCCCAGGGCGGCGTCGAGAACGGCACCGGAGACATCGGCGCCGGCGGAGGTGTCGTGAGGTCGACCGGCGTCGATGGGGGTTGTGGAGCCGGGATCGAGGCCGGGGCCGAAGCCGGAGCCGGGATCGAGGCTGGAGGCACGGGCGACGCCGGGGCCGGAGCCGCCGGCGACGCCGGAGCAACCCCATCAGGGCACGCGGGGCCCGAAGGCGCACCGGAGGGGCCTGAAGGCCCGAAGAGGCGGGCCATGGCCGACAGGAACTCCTGTACCTTGGCCGGATCCGCCCCCGAACCCGGGAAGGGCGGGTATGGCGGGGGCGACTCCACAGGCAAGTCCGGGGCCGCGGGGGCGGGGACGGTGCCGGGAGGAGCCTCAGCCGAGTCGCGAGACCGGCGAGGCGAAGTCCGAGAGCGACGATGCTTCTTGGACTTCTTGTGCTTAGACTTACCGGACGAAGAAGACTTCGACGCCGACGACCGGTGTGCACTCCGCGAGCGACCCCTGGACCTCTCACGCGACCGGGGCCTCCGTGGAGCCGAATGCCGGGCCTCGAGGAGCTTTCGAGACCGCTCTCGCAAAGCTTTCGGGTTGAGGGCCTGGCATTCGGGACAAGACTCGGTGTCGTGGCCTCGGCCGAGGCAGAAGAGACACTCCCAATGCGGGTCGGTGACGGACATCATCCGCGCACAGGCGCCGCATCGCTTGAAGCCGGGCATCCCTACGACACCTTTAATTTGGAAAAAAACTGTGAAAAAATCACCAAAAAGTATGGTCAAAAATTGACCAGGGCACTGCTCTTCCCGGATCTGCGCTTGCTGGCGCGGAAAAAGAAGAACTGACGTCAGCGCGCAGGGGCGGCGCCTAAGTACTGCCCGCGACGTCATCCCGGCGATCACGACGCCGACGACGGACGCGGAGCCGCACGACGCCGCCTACCGACGCGCAAGGGTACTGCTACGCAAAACTTTCCGGATCCAGCCTGACGCCTGGGGATATTCTAAGGTAAGGAATCTGTCACTAACGTGTCTCTTTCAGATAAGCTGGTTCAAAATATAAGGTGACATTCACCCATGTGGAATGATGTGCTCAGCAGAGGACCCTAAATTCTTCGAACAGAAATGGATCTTCAGTAACAAGGTGCTTAAGTCCCAGTTCTGATGACATGATTCTATAGAATTTTGAGGCAAGGTATAAAAGATTTCGTGAGGTCAAGAGACTGTTACAGTTATCTAGCCTTGGACCAGTGAGCGCTGCAACAACCAGTCGTCAGCTTTCTGAAGTCAAACAGGGCAAAATCCCCTGCAGTCATCATTTGGTAGGTGTAGAGGCTTGGACAGACATTATAACATTTTGCAATAAAAGTTTGCTTAATAGGATAGGACAAGGCCCACATTTCTGTGCCCCGAATGTGCATTGTCACAGATCTGCTCACTTACCTGCAACTAGCTTTCAACATCTAGCTTCAATCAATGCCTTCCCATTCACTAACCGATACGAAGTATGCACTTGGACAGCTCAGTGAACCCTGCATCGCAACCACTGAGGCAGGGTAGCAGCCAAGTATTGGGATAACAGCCTCGATTCCTAAAGCACACTAAGTGAAGTCCATATTCTACAGCATCAAACACGACTGACAGGTTTCACAAAATCAGTGTGTTAACACTGCCTATGTAAGCAGCCTCACTGCTGCGGCAAAGGTGAAAACTATCACGATTTAGCATTCGTTTTCTCAAGAGAAATGGGTTAAGGCCTGCTTTCTTTAGAAGGGGACAGGCAACAACCTATCCATAAAGGCTTGCAGGACAACACCCTTTTCAATGTAGGAGTTCTTGATTCAGCACAGGTGGGGGACAAGAAACAATGCTGTACTATAACCATTATGAGGGAGGAACAGGAATGGGCATGGGTCAAGAGTCAACGGGACAAAATCAGAGCAAGGAATCTGGACTCTCCAAAGGAGTGATGGGAGTAAAGAACCTAAAGCTGAAAAGATGGCAGAGACAAGAGCTGGCGAAAATTTCCTGACCTATCAAGGTCCAAATAGTAGAGATATTTGTACAGCACTTTACTGGCATTTGTGGGCATAGCAGGAGACAGGATACATAAAAACTACAGAGCACTGGCTGCAACAATAATACTATCAAAAGGTAGTCGGAGTAGAACAGGTAATGTAGCAATAATATAAAGAACAGCATTCACACACAATTCAGAATACACATCACAATTTGAAAGTGATCCTAGCAGGTGGCCCACATTCTAGCTTGCTTATGTAGTGGCAACAGGCTAAATAAATAGAAGATTCCAACAATGAACATCTGTCCATTCCCATAAACTAGTCCACCCTTGGGGGTGCCGAAGCAGACCTCAATGCTTTGCAATGTCCTTCTTAGTCAGGTGAAATCCATTATTGATCAAAGACTTGGCACCTCATACATGAATGAGATCCTATACCAGGCTGAAAAGTGTCACCTTAAGGAGACAATCCAATGCTTCAACCCAGCACCATAATTAAGATTCTGGCCTCAGCCCAAAACCCCAGGACCACTGCATGAAGCCCGATGTTGCTGGGAAGAACCCTAACCTGATCAGACAGTGTAATAGTCTACAGAAAGAAGCGTCCAGATTCAGGATGTTTGAACTATTTCTACGTTCTTCTCTATACATGTTTGACTGCGAAGAGGGTCAATAAAATGTGCATGTAGACTGTAACAAAGAGGCTACTAAAGCCAACAGTAATCTGACTTGAGACTTTGGATGCAGTGTCTTAAACATTACTGAGGTTTCATACAATAGAGGAATGGCTTCAACGCAGAGCTCCCTGGCTGCTTCATTTGGCATCTCATGATCTACATCATCCCATAGGGAGATAAGTGGCGGGTGATTATCAGTATTCAAGCAGAATACTGCCCATGTCAGCGTCATCATCCGGGACTAGTTTAATTGCTGCATGTACTAAAACAAAAAAAGATAAGTGTTGCTTATAGGCCTGCGTTCTTTACATAAATGCATTTAAAAGATTAAAAAATATTTTAGGGGGCTTGCGCACATAACCTATTTTCTACTATTAATGGTCATCAGAAAGAATTTCATGATGGAGAATCAAAGCATCATGAAGTGTGAGGGAGCAAGCCTAACGCCGATGGAGTGAGCAGCTCATCTCGGAGCTCCTCGCGGCGAGCCTGATCCAGCGACATCCTGACCCCCCCCACCACAGGCCGGTGGGGGCTCAGATTGGGGGCTGAACTGTGCTGCTGAAGAGGCCTCGAGCGACCGGAGGGTGCTCGCCTCGGTCTGCGGCTCGAAATCAGTCTCCTGGCATTGGCCCGCTTGCAATCCCAAGTCCTAAGACGGCGGACCCCAGGAGACCAGACGGAGCCTGGTGGAGGGAGTCAGCATGCTGTGAGACCTGAAAGCGGGGCTGGCTTGAGACCGAGAGCTGGCCCGCCCGGACGGTGCAGAGAAGCGATGAAGCTGTGACCGAGAGGCTGCCTGGCCCGACTTCCACTTCAGCACAGACGAGAAGGTGAGCCGCGAGCTTGTGGCGACCAGGCCGCGCGGTTAGACGCTGCTGCTGGAGAGGGCCGCCAGGCGGGGGCGCCTGGGCCGGCCTGGGCCTCCTTAAGAGTGGGCCTAGCGGACACAGCGAGCGGCAGCCCTGAGCTACCGTGGGCAGCGCCGAAGCACCAGTGAGCCTGTGGGGACCTGGAGGGTGACTAGCGCCTGATAACTGCCCACTGCGGACACGCACTACCTCCGGACAACCATTGATGCGCTGACCCAGGAGGAGACGGGGATCAGCGCCAGCCCGAGCTTTGAAACCGCGCTGAGACGTGACCGGCGCCAGGGCAGGTAGGAGCGCGGAGGGCAGGTAGGAGCGCGGGGAGCCGGCCGCGAGGGACCGGGTGCTGAGCGCTGGCTGTGCATAACACGTGGAGGGCCGGAGGCTGGAACACGCTGAGAGGGCCTGGCATCGGTGGGAGGGGTGGGGTGGAGACTGCGCTGCACACGCCTACGCCACTCTTGAGCTGCCCTTGACCAGAGACAAAGGCGGGCTGCCGCGGGGCGGTGAGTGGGGGCTCCTGCTGGCGCAAGGAGGAGAACTAGGCCTTCCAGTCCCAAGCGGGCGATTGTGGCCCCTGGTTGATTGCTGATCTGGGGGAGAAGTACTGGGCAGTAGACTGCCTGTAGAATCGGCACCCCTGGCATACCGGCTGACAGAGGCCTGACTCAACCCTTGAGAGGAGGGCTAGTAGTGGGACTCCCACATTGCCCTGGAGGAGCCACTATTGGGCGCAACGCTGACTGGAAGAGCAGAAGCACACCCTCCTGAGCGGGACCAGAACAAGGGCCTATCAAAGAAGGGGCTGGTGCAGCTGGACAGTGCTCCCTGCCTGGGTAGCGCAAACCTCAGACTGCCGCCCGGAGAGCTAGGTCAACTCTAGCCCGTGGGGGCCAGAAGATAAGGGAGCACAGTGCACAAGGCAGGACGACGCCTTCATCAGCTTCAGGGCTGCGGGGTGTCCTTGAAAGATCAGCGCGGCAGCTAGCTACCGGGGCCCACAACGGGCTGGCAGATCTCAGAGGGCACTCGAGAAAGACCCGGCGTGCGGCACGGAAGCGGAACTAGCCACCAGGAGGTGCTTATTGACTGGGGACCAGGAGCTCGACGCGATTGACCTCCATCAGTGCACGCACCTGGCGCGGAACCCTCTGAAACAATGGGAAAGCCCACTAAACGGAAAGACCAGGACCGGCCAGAGACTACAGCACCGGCGACATCGGGGGTAGCTGCGCCGGCAACCTTGGAGGCTGGCACCGCACCCACGCTCCAGGATATTCTCCATGCTATTACGGCCTCTAGAGAGGCCCTGCAACTCAAAATTGATACAATCGGCGCGGACCTCAACCTGCTGAAGGACAACCACAGGAAGTTAGTGGAGAAGGTATCCGGCAAAGAACGCACACTAGCAGATATTTCTCCTACTATGGCGGCAATGAAAAAGCAGCTGCAGATCGTAGAGGCTAAGGTGCGGACACTGGAGACGAGGGCGGAAGACGCTGAAAACCGCTCCCGCCGCCATAACATTCGGATCATAGGCCTGCCTGAGAAAATTGAAGGAGCAAATGCTGTCCAATACCTGGAGGAGTGGTTGCGCACAAATGTGGCCCCTGAGGTTCTCACAGCTTTCTTTGCCCTTGAGAGAGCGCACAGAGTTCCAGCCAGACCTCCGCCTCCAGGGGCTCCCCCGCGACCATGATTGCACGGATCCTGCACTATAGGGATCGGGACTCCATTCTGGCAATGGCCCACAAGAAAGGGGAGCTGGGGGAGCTAATGCATTGGTGCGGATCTTCCCGGACTTCTCGAGAGAGGTCCAAAGACAGAGGGCATCCTACCAGGAGGTTAAAAAGAAATTGCGGCAACTGGATTTTCAGTACTCCACAGTCTTCACGGCAATACTGAGAGTGGTGTCCTCAGACGGGGTGAGGTTCTTTCAGAACCCGCAAGAAACGTGGGACTGGCTAGAACTTCATGGTGAACCAAGGCCCAGCACGAAGGATCGTGAGCGCCCATGCAGAACTCCTAGACGGGCATGTCGCCGACAGCAGGGAACACTACCATCTCAGGCTGAGGCTAGATTAGGACGGCAGAGGGCGATGGAGGTAGTGGCGCAAATAAGCGGGGGCCAGCCGGACCTGGATCCCTCAGAACAAGAGTTGCTCCCCCAGGACTGAGTCGGACCCGGAATCGCATACTTCCAGGACGTCAAGCTTGGAGATGCCAAAGATCACACTGCGCACCGCAGATGATATAATTTGACTCGTATACCTACATGTTGGCTTGAGGGGCTGGCCGGCAGTCGGGGTCACTGCTGTCCTCACGCTCGTAAAAACCACGATACTGATCAACCATGTACTTTGAGAGAAGGCTCCACAGTGATTCCGGACTGCGCTGGATCGCGGCTTCACTGCCTGGAAGAGAAGCGTGGCAACCCCTCACACCGCGGAGCATTAAAGAGGCTGTGCTTCAAATATTCAAGCATTAAGATGGTTTGGGCGGGTGGCCTGTTACTGCTGGCCCTAGGGAAGGGGAGTTGGGGTTGTTGGCTGATGCCGTTGCAGTTGGGGATTAGCGAGTCGCATCTAGAATACACACGTAGCAGATGGGGGACACAATGGGAAGGCTGGGTGGGACCTCATCAATGGGGCGCGAGAAGGCTCCACACGAAGACATTACATATGGCTAATGATCTACAATATAAATGCATGACATGGAACATTCGGGGCATACATACCATGGCGAAAGGTACCTACATAGAAGGGGGGCACATTGCACTCCTACAGGAGACGCACCTCACTGCCAAGGAGGGACAGGCGCTGGAAAAGCGATGGCGAGGCCAAGCGTACTTTACCACATACTCTGCATATGCCAAGGGAACGCTCATATGGATTAAAGCAGGGGTCCCCTTTCAACTCAGACACCATGATTGATACCGAGGGGAGGTTTGTGGCCATAAAGGGCCGATTAGATGGGAATGAGGTAACACTGGTGAGTATCTAAGCCCCCAACACAGACCAGAGTCCCTTTTTTGATCACCTGTCTCGGCGCTTGGCTCCATGGCTAACAACAACGGCACTTATAGGGGGCGATTTTAATTGTTTTCGAACACTATGTTGGATTGCTCGCACCCCCCGCTGCGGGACGCCCAGACGGCCTGTATGGCCAAAATATTCTCGGACTGGCACCAACAATGGGGCCTAGTGGACTCCTGGCGACGCCAGCCCCCGTTGGATCGGAACTATTCCTATTTCTCTAATCTCCATTAACTGCATGTTCGCTTAGACTTCCTTTCCACTCCCGATATCCATAGTTTAATTACTGAATAGAACACCTGTCCCGCACTATCTCGGACCATAACCGAGTACTTCTCCGCTTGCAAAGGGCACGCCCCAGGCCCTCCAGCTCTACATGGAAACTCAAGCCTGAATCCTTAGAGGATGAGGCCTTCCGCGAGACAATTAGGACCAGAATTACTCATTACTTCGCTGACAATGCTGGCTCCGCGACCAACCCCCAACTTCAATGAGATGCCTTTAAAGTTGTGCTGAGGGGCCATTGCATTGCTGAGTCCAAAGGAATCCGACAATCTCTCCTAAAAGATATAGTGAACGCTGAGACCCGCCTGCGTGACATTGATACCAGGCTACCGGAAGCCCCAGAGCTGCAGCGCGAACTGGCGGCAGCAAAGGAGGAGGTGGCGGCACAGGAGGAGAGGCTCTAATGTTTTGATTACCGGATGTACACTGCTAGGACCCATGGAGAGCGGGATAAATCAGGCGCCCTACTGGAGTGGCTGGCTAACCCCGACAAGGGTGGCTCCCCTGTCCTGGAATTGGAGGATGGGGAGGGCTCTAGAGTATACGCCCCAGAGAAGATTAATGATGCCCTTGCCGGGTATTATTCGGCCCTTTACGCGAGCCCCATCGCTAACCACCAGCAGGAAGCGCGCGCTTGGCTGACCGGCCTCCAGATCCCACGAATAGCAGAGGAGGAGGAGGCGGCAGATTCCCTGGGGGGAGATATAACCTCCCAAGAGGTGCTCGGTACCATTAAACAGATGGCGCTGAACAAAACCCCGGGTACGGACGGGCTCCCGGCAGAGTTTTACTCCAAATATTCTGTGGAGCTGGAACCACACTTGATTACGCTTTACAGAGCGACTCGCGACAGCGGCAGCCTGCCAGACACAACCAGAGAGGCTGCTATCATAGTCACTGTACTAAAACCAAATAAACCGGCCCACGACAAAATTGCATACCATCCGCTGACAATATTAAATATCGATTATAAAATTCTAAGCCGAATACTAGCTACCCGGCTCTTGCCTTTTATTACTACTCTAGTACATAAAGACCAGGCTGGATTTATTCCTTCCCGCAATACGGCAGGGAACATACGACGTCTCTTAACTGTCCTAGAAGCAAACAGGGAAGCCCCGGAAACAGCGGCGATCCTGGCGGAGGACATAGAATAAGCCTTTGATAGCTTGGAATGGCCCTACTTGTATGAAGTTATGGCGTGCACGGGGCTGGGGGCGGGTTTTATTCAATGGACCAAACGAACAAGTTACTTACCTTCGGTAACGATATATCAGTAAGAAACATTAGTTATAGATTCCTTACCTTAGAATTACCCCCAGGCGTCAGACTGGATCCGGACGTTTTTTCCTCAGCAGTACCTCTGCACGTCGGAAGGTGGCGTCGGTCGACTCCGCGTCCGTCGTCGGCGTGGTCGCCGGGATGACGTTGCGGCAGCTACTTAGATGCCGCCCTCGCGCGTGGACGTCAGTTCTGTACACGACTTTTCGCGCCAGAAACGCAGAGCCATGCAAGACACTGACCATTGGTGCACAAAACTAGGGCCCTGAAAGGATGACCTTAACCCTAGAAATCAGTTCGCAGAACGGGGAGGATGGGTGGGGCGGTAAGGAATCTATAACTAACTAATGTTTCTTACAGATATATCGTTACCGAATGCAAGTAACTTGTTCATCTGAAAGAAACACGTTAGTTATAGATTCCTTACCGTAGAATAGATACCCCAGCAATACCAACCCCGGTGGTGGGTCTGCGAACCAAAATCACACCAGAAAGTCCTGGAGAACAAAACGGCCAAAGAAGCCATCTCTACAGACTTGACTGTCCAGACAGTAGTGTTTCGTAAACGTGTGCAGTGATGCCCACGTAGCTGCCTGACAGATATCATTTAGAGGAACTCCTCTTCCCCAAGGCAGTAGTGGCTGCCGTCGCCCTGGTGGAGTGAGCGCGTAGCCATACTGGAGGCTCTTTTTTAGCCAGAGTAACAACGCGACTCACCGCGAAATGGTGCGGTTGTGTACGGCCCGACCCTTCTTTGCGCCCACGTAGCCAACAAAAAGTTGATCATCCACCTGGAACTGTTTGGTGCGATCCAGATAGAAGGAGGGCAAACGAACAGGACGTGGGTCCCGTGCTCACTACACCACTGGATTCAAGCTAGCCTGGCTGATGAAGGGTGATGCCCTGAAACCGGTCCCAGGATGCTTGTTTCCGGTCCAGGGAGGACCTGGCTTGGCAGTTCGGGCTGGACTGTTCTCACAAGGAGCAGGGTCAAGACTGAAAGACTGATTTGCATATGGCTGGGTCCAAACTGGGGTGGTGTGGTGAGCAAAAGAATGATGGATTTAACCCAGATCCTTGTGACTGGGGGTGAATGTTTGCATTGTCCAGCATCCCGTCCATCAATTGTTTCTTTTGCATTTTCAGATAGGAGAGCGCACGTTTTGGGTCCAGACGGTGGAGCCTCTCTTCCTCCTTCGAAGGATGCAGAGGCGGAAAGGAGGAGGACACGGTAATGGTCTGCCCAATGTGGAAGGCAGTGGCCACCTTAGGAAGGCAGGATGGACGGGTTCGGAGAACCACCTTATCCGGATGGACAGATAGGAAAGGAGGTTTTGAAGAAAGGGCCTGGAGCTCGCTCACCCTTCTAGCAGAAGTGATGGCTACCAGGAAAGCTTTCTTAAGAGTTAAGAGCCGTAAGGGACAGCTATGAAGCAGCTCAAAGGGAGCGCACTTAGATAAGTTAGCACAAGATTCAAGTCCCACTGAGGCATAACGAAGGGGATTGGAGGAAAAAGATGTGTTAAGCCTTTTAAGAAACGGTTAACTATCGGGGACTTGAAAAGAGAAGGCTTATCTGGCAGCCGAAGGAAAGCAGAGATGGCTGACAGATAACCTTTGACAGTGCCCAGAGCAGAGCCCTGCTGGGCCAAAGAGAGAAGGAACAAGAGTACTTCAGAAAGACGGGCAGAAAGGGGATCCACAGCCTTTGCTGTGCACCATGCCACAAATTTGTTCCACCGGCAGGCGTATACCGTCTTAGTGGAGGGACGCCTGGCTTCCAAGATTACGTCACAGACTTCGGGAGGCAAGTCGAAAGACGTCAACTGCCGCCGCTCAATCTCCACGCAAGGAGGTGGAGACTGGACAGGTTCGGGTGGAGGACCGTCCCCTGATGCTGCGACAGAAAATCCTCCCGAAGAGGCAGTCTGATCGGAGGATCGATGGCCATGTTGAGTAGCTCGGGATACCAGACTCTTCGTGCCCAGTCCGGAGCCACAAGAATGACTTGGGCCCGGTCGCGCTTGATCTTCAGCACTCTGGGCAGAAGTGGTGTAGGCGGAAAGGCGTACAACAGACCGCAACTCTACTCGCGACGAAAGGCGTCGCCTAGCGAGTGCCGCCTTGGAAATTCCAACGTGCAGAATTGCTGACATTGCGCGTTCTCTTCGGTGGCGAATAGATCGAACCAAGGCTCTCTCCATTGTTGAAAGAGACCTTGCACCACCTCCGAGTGGAGACGCCATTCGTGATCCATCATGCACCTGCAGCTGAGTTTGTCCGCCCTGGCGTTCAGGGAACCTGCCAGGAGTTGAACCACCAGGGATATGCCCTGATGTTCCAGCCATGTCCAGAGGCGGAGGGCCTCCTGACATAGGGTCCACAACCCCACCCCGCCCTCTTTGTTGCAGTACCACATGGCGGTGGTGTTGTCCGTGAACACCTGCACTACTCTTCCCTGGACAGAGGGAAGGAATGCCTTGAGTGCAAGACGAATCGCCCGGAGCTCCAGAAGGTTGATGTGGAGCCCGGACTCCGCCGGAGACAAGAGGCCTCTGATCTCCGCTTCTCCCATGTGACCGCCCCATCCCAGAAGGGACGCGTCCGTCACCACAGTGTGGTCTGGTTGGGGAAGGGAGAGTGATCTGCCATTGACCCAATCCTGGTTTGTGAGCCACCACTGCAGTTGACGTGCAGTGCCCTCCGAGATCTGGACGCAATCGGAGAGATTCTCCTGATGCTGCGCCCACTGGAACTTCAGGTCCCACTGCAGAGCCTGCATATGCCATCTGGCATGATCGACCAGCAGGAGGCCATGAGGCCCAGCAGCCTCAGAGTTATTCTGACCGATACCCGGGACAGAGGCTGAAAGATCGGAATCATAGCCTGAATATCCCGGACTCGCTGCTCGGGAGGATAGACCCGAAACCGCGTCGTGTCCAGAACCGCTCCGATGAAAAGGAGCTTCTGAGAGGGGATCAGGTGTGACTTCGGCACATTGATGGAAAACCCCAGCGAATGCAGGAGGTCGGCCGTAGTCTGGAGGTGGGAGATGACTGCCTGGGCCGAGCCCGCCTTCAACAGCCAGTCGTCGAGATAGGGGAAGACAAACCCCTGATCTGGGCAGATGAGCTGCGACCACCGCCATCACTTTCGTGAACACCTGAGGGGCGCTGGTAAGGCCAAAGGGGAGCACGGTAAATTGAAAATGCTCGTGGCCTACCGTGAACCGTAGGTAACGCTGGTGGGCCGGCAGGACGGGGATGTGTAAATAAGCGTCCTGCAAGTCCAACGCTACCAACCAGTCTTGCGGGTCGAGGGCAGACAGAACCTGAGCCAAAGTCAACATCTTGAACTTCTCCTTCCGGAGGAAGCGGTTGAAGTCCCCGAGATCCAAGATAGGACGGAGGCCCTTGTCCTTCTTGGGGACCAGAAAGTAGTGGGAGTAACAACCACGACCTACTTCTGGGACAGGAACGCGTTCGATGGCTCCCTTGGCCAAGAGAGCCGTAACTTCTTGCTGGAGAAGGGCCAGATGATCCTCCGACATGCGGTGGTATCTCGGTGGCATGGCTGGAGGGGTAGTCTCGAAGGGGAGGGAGCAGCCCCTTCGGACTATCTGCAAAACCCACCTGTCCGACGTGATGATGTGCCAGTGGGGGAGTTGATGGCGAATCCTGCCACCCACTGGCGTTTTATGGAGCTGAAAGGTCGGACTAGGAGGGTTTGGAGGCTGCTGCGGAGGGGGGGTTGGTGGACTGGCCTGGATGCTGGCCCCTGGAACCACGACGGTTGTTTCCCCGGCCGCGCGAAGGTTGGGTAACTTGCTGCGGCCTGTGGCTCTGGGCAGAACGTAGCGGAGCACCCTTCCGTAGCCACGAAAGGGGCGAAAAGCAGACTGCGCAGGAAGGGTGGAGAGGCCCAAGGACTTGGCCGTAGCTCGTGAGTCCTTGAAACGCTCTAGAGCGTTGTCTGCTTTGACGCCAAAAAGGCGACGGCCATCAAAGGGCATGTCCATCAAGGTGTTCTGGACATCCCCTGAAAAGCCAGTCGACCTCATCCAGGCGTAGCGCCGAAGCGCCACCGACGTTGAAATGGTCCTGCCCAGAGAGTCGGCGGTGTCCAGCCCACAACGTATGGCAAACTTTGCTGCATCTCTCCCGGCGGCCACAGCCTGAGAGAGCACTGTCCGAGCCTCCTCCGGACACTGAGGCAGCACCTGCGCCACCGTATCCCACACGGAGTGGGAATAACGGCCCAAGAGACATGCGGTGTTAACCGACCGCAGTCCTAAGCTGGCGGAAGAGAAAATCTTCTTCCCAAGGTGATCCAGCTTCTTCGATTCCCTTTGCGGGGGAGCGGTAGGGAATGCGCTTTTGGAAGTGGAGGCTTGGACAACCAAGCTCTCCGGGGTGGGGTGTTGGGAGAGGAAAGTGGGGTTGCCCGGAGCCGGCGTCGGGCAATCATCCTATCCACGGGAGCTTCCGTGTTGGGCCTCGACCAGGTTCCCAAAAGGACGAGGGTGAGGGCCTCGTTGAACGGCATCAAGGGCTCCGAAGAGCTTGCAGCCGGCTGAAGCACCTCCGTCAGGAGGTTAGTCCTGACCGCCACCGTAGGAAGCTCGAGGTTGAGAGCCTCGGCCGCCCTAGGCAACACCACTGCGTATGACGCTCCCTCCTCTGTAGCCACAGTAGGAGACGACAACATGCCAAGGTCAGGGGAGGTGTCCAAACCACTGGCATCCCCCAGTTCCTCTCTCCAGTCCTGTTCACTTTTCAACTGGTCAGTCAAAGGGTCACCTGACCTCTCCCAGTTTTCTTCATCGTCTTCTGGGTGCCACTGTGGTTGAAAAGGGAACCCAGGAGTGAATAGGGGCATGAAAACCCCACCTGGCGCCGGATCCGGTGTCGGACGATGCCGGTCCGGCTCCGTGTACACATCAGGACGGAGGCCGGGGTCGACGCCGGCCGGGGGGCCAACCGGCATCGGACGCGGTAGTGGTGCCGTCGGAAGCGGCGCCGGTGGAGGCGTAACGAGGTCAACCGGCGCCGATCCGGAGCCGCCGGCAGCAAAGACCTAGGCCCCCCCAACCGAGTCCGCGGGGCCTGAAGGCGCGCCGGCGGGCTCGGTTCGCCCAAAGATGGCATGCATCGCCTCGTAGAACGTATGAAGCTGGGCGGGAGTCTCTCCTGGCCCTGGAAAGGGAGGGAAACTCGGAGTCGGCTCCGCGTGCGGAGCGGCACCAACCGCGTGCCTCGTCGGATCGCCCGACCGACGAGGATAAGTCGAAGAGCGACAATGCTTCTTCGACTTCTTGTGCTTCGACTTACCCGACCCCGAGTGCGAAGACTTCGATGATTTCGAACCAGAATGGTGGTGGCTCCGCGACCGGTCCCTCTACCTCCCTCTCGACCTGGACCTCGAACGGCGAGGAGCCGACTGCCGATGTTCAAGTAGCTTTCGGGACCGCTCCCGCAAAGCCTTCGGCGCCATTGACCGGCAGTCGGAGCACGACTTGAGGTCGTGGTCGCGCTCCTGGCAGAAAAGAGACACGCGGTGCGGATCCGTCACCGACATCAGTCGGCTACAGGAACCGCAAGCCTTGAAACCGGGCATCCCTCGTGCACCTTTTTGGAGTCGGAGACTCGAAGAAAGAAGTCGACAAAAGTCGAGAAAAAGTTTATCAAAAAATGACTGAGTTACTGCTCTTCCCGGATCTGCGGTGGCTGGCGCGGAAAAAGAAAGAACTGACGTCAGCGCGGAGGGCGGCGTCTAAGTAGCTGCCGCGACGTCATCCCGGCGACCACGACGACGGACGCGGAGTCGACCGAAGCCACCTTCCGACACGCAGAGGTACTGCTGACGAAAAAACTTTCCAGATCCAGTCTGACGCCTGGGGGTAATTCTAAGGTAAGGAATCTATAACTAACGTGTTTCTTTCAGATTCCTATATACTAGGCCCACAGCGCGAGTAAGAACCGGGAGACTAATGTAGCAAAGGTGGACGGTGGGGCGCAGTAACAGACAGGGCTGCCCGCTCTCCCCTCTTCTTTTCGCCCTGGCTGCGGAGCCGCGGGCAATTGCAGCAAGAACAGGGCAGTTACTACAGAGGGCTGCACATCCATAATACTTACCACCTCATAGCACTCTACGCCAATGACCTGCTGCTGTTCCTAGAGGGAGGGGAGGGGGACCTGACGGGAGCCCGCTCACTCCTGGGACGGTTCAGATCCATGTCGGGGATAAAATTCAGTTGGGGGAAGTCTCAGCTTTTCCCGGTGACCCCTGCGGGACGCCCACGGGGGTCCCGGTTGGACTTCGCTGGGAACCCCACTGCCTCCCATACCTGGGAGTACATATATATCATACCTGGCCGGATATCTACGAAGGGAACATAGGGAGAGCCCTGCGAGGGCAGAGAGTATCCATGGAATTCTGGCGAACGCTGCCGCTCTCTGTGGCTGGCAGGATTGCTCTGCTCAAAATGGTAGCGCTTCCTCGCCTGTTGTAATATTTTAACACACTACCCCTATGGGTTTCAGCAGCCTTCTTCAGAGACCTTAATTATCAAATCCGAGCCTTCATCTGGAACTCGTACGGTGTAGGATTGCCCTAACGACGCTGCAGCGCCCGATAACGGAGGGTGGTCTGGCGGCCCCGGACTTTGAGGCCTACTACGTTGCGGCCCAGCTGCAGTGGCTGGTGCGAGCCATGGCCGGGGGACGGCAGTGATTGGAGGCCCCCGAACTGGCTGTGCCCTCGATGGGTGACCTGACCAGAGCATTTCTTAGAGTACACACGCAGTCTAGTACTGTTCCCCAGGAGCTTATGGTACAGACGAAATGCTGGTCTCGAGAACTGCAGAGAATGGGGGTGAGGGTACCGTACTCACCAGACATCCCGATGACCATGCTAAATACCCTCCCACATGGAGGCAACTGGCGGGACCTAGATGTGTGGATGGAGGCCGGGGCAACCAAAATGGGGGACCTGTATAGGGATAATGAGTTGCTGCCGTTCGAGAAGTTTCAAACTGAGTCTGAGCTGCCTCAGGGACATTTCTTATTACACAGCGCTGTTACGGCGGCCATCCGCAGGCACTGGAGGACGGGATCCACAGAACACCCGCAGCAACTGAGCTGTTACTACATGGCCCTATCAGCGGGAGTCATTAAGGCAATATCCTGTGTCTACAGAGCGCTTCGGGCGGACAGGCTACGTCCGCGCTGGAGGCATTCCGACTCCAGTGGGAAGAAGACTTAGACACACCAATCCCTGAGAAGGACTGAGACAATCTCTTGATGGGTATTCCCAAGATATCCCGAAACGCGTGTTTCAAACTGTTAAACTACTATGTTCTCCACAGGGCCTATCTGACTCCCGAGCGAATACATCATTACTTCCAGATGGAGGAGGCAAGCCCATTTTATGCACATTTTTTGGTCCTGTCCCCATCTGAGAGAATATTGGGAAGGGGTGGTACAGTTGGTGAGTGAGGTAATTGATAAGGAGGTCCCCTGCTTACCGGCAAGCTGCTTGCTGAGATGGTTTCCCCATACAGCTAAAACTAAAGTTACTAGTAAATTTCAGGACCTGGCCTTTGTGCTAGCAAAACGTGAAGTAACTAGAAACTGGAAAACCCCAAGAGGCCCTAGCCTAGTCATTTGGAGAAAAGAACTCCTGAAACGGGCAGGCGCTGAAGGGCGAGTACTGATGAGGGAGGCCACAAGGGGCTTACGACAAGTGGAGGTGGCCAGACCCGGAAAGGTCCTCATGCATGACCTGGAGCGTCTAGGGGAAGGGACTCAGGAAGAGGGGGAGGGGGCAAATCAGTAGGGCCTTGTACCCGACATTGGAGTATAGCCAGCACCCATACGGCCCAGGTGTTCCCCATTTTCAACAGACCCCATAGCCATACACATTGCGTAGGAGGATGACGCACCGAGACCAAGCCCAGGTTAGTCAAAGGTACACCGCTGCACCCAGAACATACCATTGTACTCGCGACTCGCAGGGAGGTGAGGAGGGAACAGGGGATTGAGACGCAACATGAGTCATGACTATGTAGCACTCGAATGAGCACATACTAGATGTGCTGTCAATGAGTGCATAATAAGTGCCATGTTGAACATTGCTGAATTGCTGAGATGTTTTTGAAAGCTGTTCAATAAAATCTGTTTAAAAAAAAAAAATGAAGTGTGAGGGAGCAAAGCTGAAGAAGAAACAGAACAGGTGTTGAAAAGTACAAAAACATTAAATGGGAATGCCACAGTGGTTGGAGGTTAAACTTCTACTTTTTGGAGTTTGATGATTTTCTGGAATGTGAATTCTTTTCCACAGTATTCTACGAGACTCATTAGGTTGAGCCTGCGTCAATGCATGCGCTCACGCTTGCGAGACCCTTGTATACAAAAGGGGCTTGCAAGCCCACCTGTTGCATACCATTCGTTAGCTTCTGGGTCACTCTTCTGTGCTGCCTACTAATTGGCCAGCACACGCCAAGCGACCCTCCCATCCCTTTCTGTGAAGCACAGACCAAGCACAGATAGATTAAAGTTCATTTAGTGCCAGTCTGCGGCGGTTTCATTCAGGCACTTGTTCTTCTCACGCCCGACCCCTTCTTCCCCTGCCCCCATCTGGTTCTCCCTCCCTCCTTCCCTGCACACCCTCATATAATGACTTAAAAAGAAAAGTGGTATGACACGGTCAATGCTGGCCGCGTCATAACACTTTTTTGTCCTGTACACCTTTTGATGTCAGTTAAGTTACTGTGATCTTTCAAAATGTCAACAATTGAGCGAAGGTCACTGGAAGAGAATTCCACGAGCTTTAGTTGTTTTGGGTTTTTTTTCTCAGTATTACAGACTGCATCTCTTGCACTGGAATTCGTTGCAAATTTCTTACGCGCCTCGCCACCCAGGGTAAGTACATTGCAATGAACGCTTGCTGTCTTCCCAAAGTAAATATTTTTAGGTCGAGCCCAGAGTCAGCGCGCAAGCGCTGCTCTGCGAGACTTGCTGTACTGGAGTAGAAGCCCCGCCCACTGTCCGCCCATATTTGTCATTGGCTTGTGCCGTTGCCCTTCGTAAATACAGGCTTCTGATTGGTTAATAGGCTTGTTAGTCCATCCTTGTCTTCATTTGTAACATCCCATGGCTACTGGCCCCTTTACTTCGGTTGTTACATGGTAGTGTTATCTAGTCTTGTAAGCACTACTTTCTTTATTGAGTTTCTCTTACTGCATGCACGACGTGCGGTGCTTACATTCAGCGCGCAATGCGCGCTTTCACTTTTCAAGCAGCTCGGGAATTAATGGCGGTCCTGTTTTGTTAGGCGCGGGAAGATTAAGTGATTTGCGCAGAATCACAGGAAGCTGAGCAGACGCCGAGGCTCCAACTCCAAAGTCGGCAGCTCTCTGAGTTCCGGCACTCCTGTGCTGGGGCGATACTTTCAATTGGAGAGTACCGACACTTCTCAGCGCAAACAAATCCTCTCTGAGACCGACTATCAGCACTGATGTATTTCAAATTCGAGCACTGATGCAATGTGTTTGTCGTGGGTATGATATATTAAACTCATCCTTTTAAAAGTTATTTTATACAGGGGAGGGGATGTAGCATCATTTAAGGGCTTTATACTAGAGAAAGTTACATGTTTATGTTCGAACAATTCAGCCAAGTGGAGAAGCAGCGGAACCGTGGTTTGTTCATTCAGACACTGGAACATGCCTTTTCGACTACACCCCCGCCCCCAAAACTCGTGCCGCCCGGGGCGGACCGCCCCCTTCTCATTGCCCCCCTCCCCCCACAGCTACGCCGCAGCACTCTAGTTAATTTTGACTACGTGACACTTCACCTTTCACCTTCAGGCAATAATAGTCTGAAAAGGATAGGCCCTCGTATAAAATTACTAATTAACTGTGCCTTAACAGCCTTGTGAACAGGGTCTACATCTAGTAATGGAAAGGAATACTGACCGACACATTGATGAGGTGCAGTAAGAATACTTAGTCTAAGCCTGCATAGGCAATGTAGTTGTGTGATCACAGCGGTTTCACAACTTGACGCACTGTGTCACCTTCGAGTGATGCTGTAACTTGCACCTCTCAAATGACCCACGTACAACAAACCTCACACTCATTGTGCCTTTCTTACTTTAACAAATACAGACCGCTATCACTTGTAACCACCCCCCGTGAAGCCTGTGCTAGGGAGCATCGTCATCGTTACATCCTAGTTCATATTAACTGGAAATTCTATAAGTTCTTTTAGGTGCTATTACGTATCATTTCAGCATCTTGGTAGACATAGATCACGTCACGGCTACGTATGGGACAGTGAAAAGATGTGGGGTGTCCTTTAAACCGGTGATATGGCATGGTGTAGAACATGGTCCCCGGACTTAAGTGACCCTGCGGCCGCAGTGTTTTTCTGCATAAGTATGGATCTATCGCACTTGTCACAAAATCTACCATGGACTGCATAATTTGTCCATTTCCACCAGCTGTTTCGAGCTCAAATTGATAAAAATCACAAAAAGGAGCAATACGTGGTGCGGTGCACTGACAGACCGTTTGCTAAAGTTATCTGGACACCTTAGATGTGACAAAGGCTGTACTTCAGGTTTTAATAAGTACTTGTGTGGTTAAACTTCTGGCCAGGCATTTGGTAAAAAGACAAAATAATACTTCCACAGAATGTGCCAGTTTATTTATGTTTTCTTGAATCATAATTGCTACGCAAATCAGCTTAGCTGTGCCACATAATTTAGTCCTCCATTGAAACAGTGCAAATGATACATAACATCAGAAATCGTAAAATAGAGAAACAATTGCCAGAAGTACAGGCCAAGGTTGCACTTCACCATCTGTTGATGACAGACCAGAAAGCAACAGATTTTGAAGTAGAATGCTGTAAAAAAGGCAGTTGTCAAGAATTCAGGTTTTTCCGCACTGCCTTCTTGTATAAGTGAAACGGTACAATAAAACGTTACCCTGGACTGCCCAGAGGCCTGCACACTGGAGCCTTGTTTTAATTGCTTTTATGACTTTTTATTGGAATGACCATTTAAAAAGTCCCCACCGCAAACTGTATTTACTTTTGGCGCTTAAATAATATGTTATTTATAAACCCTCTAAGTAGTCCTATTTTATTAACCTTGAAAACACAAAATGTGTTCCTTAAAAGATGCTGGGGATGGAGGGTTTAAGCTATTTATTGTAACTTGAAAAACGACATGCAAAAACAGCAGAAGCCTGGACGCCAGGAAAAACAAGAAGCCAGACCTAGAAACCATGAGCTCTTCCAACCATCTCCTCAAGCACTCCATCACAACCTGCAATCATATTCTACCTTCTACAGCCCAAAAACACATACAACACTGCACACACACCTTCACCCTTAAAACCACAAAGCACAATCAATAAATATAACTTATAAAAGCACAATAAACACAAACTGTAAAGCTATGAGCCAGAAACACTCACTTTTAGTAAAAAGGCAAATCTTACGTGCACACCAAGGAATAAAATCTACTTCATAAGTCAAGCTTCTTAAGCAACACCTCTCCGAGACCTACTATATTGTTTCTTCCCTCTACTATCTTCTTACGCACTTATTCACTCACCTCAGAGCACTTGTCAATGTCAGACCTTGGACTATCACCAGACATTGCATATTGCTCAGAGAAATTAGCAGGTACCCCCACCTCCAAAATTACATTACTCCTGTCATCCACTTGTTGTGATGCACAATCTAGTGATCATCTGAAAACAGACATACGTCCAAGATTCTGCTCTTTTACTCCACTTACTCTTACAGTAGATTTAGAAAGATTTGACTAAGGATCCGGGCAACTAAGAGTTTCCTGGTTTCTCTGGGCCTGAAATTATTGGATCTGTGACGTCTGGAAATAATTCGGGGCCCAAAAACAACAGATCCGGAAGTTTGTGAGGAGCTGCAGCAGCTACTGCCGCCAGCCCCTGCCCACCTCCATAGTGTAGCAGGGGGGAGCAGAAAAGCTCTGAGAGTAACTTCGCCCTCCCACTGCCACCTGCTCAGCCCCGCAAATTGCCAAGAGAAAAGGGATCACGCTTATTCACCACCTGGTGCTAATAGGGCACACATGTATGCAGTGTTGGACCAGATATTCCCCCATACGGATTTGATCTGGTATTGCACGGTCTGCGTGCTATTCCCCTCTAAATAGGAAATAACCACAATACTCATTAATTCTAGCCTCATTATCTCCCTACAGAGTTAACAGGGAACTAGAAATGAGGGCCTCAGATTAAAAATCATCTAGCACAATACAAGTGATATCCTTCATTGGCACTACTATTAAATGTCCAACTATAGCAATACAGCGTTGTCACCATGGTCCCTGGGGAACCTCCACTGGACTGACACCAGTCCTGCACAGATTAACAGATTTGTCATTGTTCACACATAATCTACACTCCCTAACCCAAGATCCTGTATGTGTGTCCATAAATGGCCACCAATACATCTCCACAAAGCACCTTTTGATGATGGACATACCAATGTAATATTCGTGACACTGATGAAAATTTTCTTAACCCAAATGAGGAAATCATCTTATCTCCACTATTGCACCATTCGCCACTGATAATTCATCTTGGACTTTGAAAAAAGCTTTATGTTCTCCAACCATCTTCCTCAGTCCAACCTTAAGTCATGTACATGGACACTTTCTTGACATCAACATCCACCTTCGTGACTTTACTTAGTTTCTCCTCAGATATATAAAAATGTGCTCCCTTGACCACATTCCCTTACATCATCCAAAGAGAACGCCACCTCACAATCTTTTAATTTATCCGACAATGAGGACCCTTGCCAAGGTAATCTCAACATGCAATCTGCATGTGCCTCCTTACTACAAAGGATGTAGTATGAATTTTGAAAATGGATACTTTCAACTTTGCCGCCATCTGTTCTGCGTCCTCATGGAGAAAATATGTTAACAAGGGGTTTATGATCTGTTCGGATCACATATTTATGTCCCACTCAAACATTCTATTATGTTCTATCGCCCATGTGCAGGTCAACACTTTCTCCAGAACAATTGCAACTTTTTGCATACAGCACAATCAATTCTCTACATCCCTCGCTCTGTATCAATAATGCTCCTAGATCAACATTACTAGCATCCATACAAATAATAAAAAAACAGTCTGGTGATTCTGCTTTACACAGGAGACATCCAACTCTCAGAACTATCTTTTTGTTTGGATTTTTACTTTGGCCTTCACCACCTCGTGATAGCCAATATGTGTTACGTGAGTCTTGAGCATAGCACCATGAATCAGTGGCCCCATGAATTCTGCAGGTTCTCAAGCCTTATTGCGCAAGTAGTCGTCACTGGCCTTGGGTGTCTGGACAGGGCAATGTTCTCCATTTTTATGGATCAATTCTGTTTATTATTTAAAGCAATAGAAAGTCAGTCGAGATACACAACTGTCTACCTACAACCCGGAGGCTGGCAGAGTTATCAATGCAGCACTGAAAAGTATAACTCATAGGAACTCCCAAAAAAAACAACTGCCCCCCACTCTCCCACTCCTTCTAAAAATCTAGCCTCGGAGACCCACGGCTTCAGTGTGGTGCTTCGGATTTGGGACCTGTGAGAGCACAAAAAGTGTTCTGCTCTCAAGCCGAGGATAGGTCATTAGTTGCCTGAGCCCAGGGGGGCAGGCGTAATAATCTGAGGTACATCGGGCAAGTGAGCTCATTGAATTCCTTGGACAGAATATTGATGAATGGGGCCCATAGAGGAGAGTAAGACTCTTGCTTCGATTCCATGGCTAGGGATAACTTTTCCATCCCAAGGATGAACCATAAGGTATAGTTTCTTACTTGTAATTCTAGTTCTCTCGTAGGGGTATTTCCATATTAGTGATAAGCGTTGAATAGTCCCGCACATGTGCGGGGACCACGGAGCACTTTATCCAAAATATGTTCTTAAGTGATGAAGTTCGCCTTTCTTCGGGAAGGCCTTCAAAAGACACTTAAGTCATAATGCAGCCTAATGGTAGGCTACAATGGTCAGAGTTCCTCATCTTGGAATGGCAAAAGAAGAGACTATGATTACATATGCTCTCAGAATATATCTTTTTTTGTAATGGCACAGAAAAAAGAACATTCTCAAACCCTTTTGCTATGAACAGACAGATATGAAGAAGTCAGCGCAAACACAAAGAGATGGACGGAGCGCTGAAACTTTTCAGACACTCACCCCCCCCGTCACAGATCTGGGTTGAATCCATCATCGTTCTTTAGCTCACTTTGCCACCCCAGTTCAGACACAGCTATATGCAAATCAGTCTTGACCCTGTGCCTCATGGGAACAGTCCAGCCAAGCCATGTCTTCCCTGGACCGGAAACAAGCATCCTGGGACCGGTTTCGGGCTAACAGCCCTCATCAGCCAGGCTAGCTTGAATCCAGTGGCAAAGTGAGCAAGGGACCCACGTCCGGGCATACCCTGCCAACTTGCTATGAACAGACAGATATGAAGAAGTGCCTGGCCCTGCAGTCCATAGGCTGCCATTATAAGTGTAGAAAAAGAACGCTGTGCCTTTAAGAGCAGAGAGACCACCAATATACCATCATGCTCAGCCACTGGAACATGCCTTTTCGACTACACCCCCGCCCCCAAAAAAAAGAGGCAGTTACCCAAGTTCTTTTTGAAGGCTACAGTAAACTGATAGTAAACGGAGCATGAGATACATTGTCCACTCCAAAGGGGAGGAGGGAGGGCTGCTTATGACTAACATGGAAATACCCCTACGAGAGAACTAGAATTACAGGTAAGAAACTATACCTTCTCTCGTAGGGGATTCCCATGTATAGTCATAAGCGTTGAATAGAATAGCAAGCTCATCCCCCTTAAGGAGGTGGAGTAGACAGAAAAATACCAGCCATGAAACCCCGTTACGAAAAAAGATTTGAGGGATGCCTGACCTACCTGCGCACCCGCTCTAGCGTCTGTGTCCAGGCAGTAATGCCTAGTGAATGTATGGATCTACCTCCATGTAGCTGCTTTACAGATATCTGCTAAAGGAATATTCCTTATAAGAGCAGCAGTAGCTGCCTTACCTTTGGTAGAGTGAGCTTTGGGCCTACCAGAAAGGGATTTGTTAGCTAGTTGATAGCAGCAGAGAATGCAAGAGACAATCCACCTAGAAATTGACTGTTTAGAGGTTGCTAACCCTGTGCGGACTGGGCCATAATTGATCAATAACTGTTGAAAATTACGAATGGTTTTAGTTTTGTCTAAATAGAATTTTAAAACCCTTTTTACATCCAGAGAATGGAGAGATCTCTCCGCTGGAGACGTAGGGTTGGGAAAGAACTTCGGCAATGCCATGGTTTGATTCATGTGAAAATCTGAGACCACTTTAGGGAGAAACTTAGGATGTGTGCGTAACACTACTTTAGAGGAATGGAATACCGTGTAAGGTTCATGGGTGCAAAGAGCCTGAATCTCACTAACTCTCCTCGCTGATGTAATGTCCACTAGGAAAGCGGTTTTCCATATAAGATGCTGCAATTAAGCTTTGTGGATGGGTTCAAAGGGAGGAAGCATGAAACGAGACAGAACTATGTTCAGCTCCCATGGAGGAGAAGGGCGTCTAATGGGAGGAAAAACCTTCTTTAACCCCTCTAGGAAATCTTTAATGACTGTAATCCTAAAGAAAGATTTGTGAAGGACTTTTCCTATATGCTGTGAGAGCAGAAAGATGGACTCTGATTGAGGAGTATTGGAGTCCAGATTTGGCCAGATACAATAAATAAGGGAGAATAACTTCTTCCTGGCAAGAAGTGGGGTCAAATTGGTTGAAAGAGCACCAAATACAAAATCGCTTCCATTTAAAAGCATAAGCTGTTCGTGTAGATGGTCGCTTAGCTTCTTTTAGAATGTCCATACAGTCCTGTTATAGGTTTAAATGACCATACTGCACTCTCTCAGGAGCCATGCTGCCAAACTCAAAGAGGACAGGCTGGGGTGTAACAGTTTACCTCTGAACTTCGTGAGGACGTCTGGTCTGCAAGGCAGCCTGAGATGTGGACGGATAGACCGGTGAAGGAGGTCCGGAAACCACAGCTGTCTCGGCCGTTCTGGAACGAGGAGTATCATTTGGGCTGTTGTGGACGGCAGTTTCTGCAGGACTGTCGGTATTAATGGCATTAGAGGAAAAGCGTAAAGAAATTTGTTCGACCAGTCGATCCATAGGGCAATCCCTAGAGACTGCGGATGGTAAAACCTGGAGGTGAAGTCGTGGCATTTTCTGTTTTCTTCTGTGGCATACAGATCTATAGAAAGTGTGCCCCACAGACTGAAAATACTTTGCACAACTTCTTCGTTCAGCACCCACTCGTGGTTTTCGTTGAGAACCCTGCTGAGTGCGTCTGCCTGGATGTTCTGTTCCCCTAGGAGATGCACAGCTACCAGTGTTAGATTCCTGGCAATGAGCCAAAGCGATTGGGCTTCTTCTGACAGGGCTCTGGACCTCGTGCCCCCCTACTTGTTCAGGTAGTACATGGTGGCTGTATTGTCCGTCTGAACAAGCAGTTTGTTGGTCGTGACTGTAGGATGAAAAGCCTTGAGAGCCAGGTGTACAGCTCGGAGCTCCAGAAGGTTGATATGATACTTCTGTTCTCTGGGAGACCATAGACCCTCAATCTGTAAGTGATCCATGTGGGTTCCCCAGCCGAACAGTGAAGCGTCTGTGACCAAGGTCTGCGTTGGCGGAAGTGGATGGAAGGGCATTCCGCTTAGGAGATTTTTCTGGGAGCACCACCACCGGAGAAATTCCACTGCATGAATTGAGAGGGTGATCTTGTCCTCCCAGTTCCCTGAGAATTGGTCCCACTGGTCCTCTAAGCATTCCTGGAGAGGGCGCATGTGGAGGCGAGCATTGGGAGTCAAGAATATGCAGGAGGCCATCGAGCCGAGGAGAGAAGAGACCCAGTGGCGTAACGAAACTTGAGGGGGCCCCCCTGCAAGGTATATGGAGGGGCCCCCTCTGGACTCAATCAAGCAGTGGCGGCTGGTGGATTTAGAAAGTGGTGAGGCGTAAACAACGTTTTTGATGTTGACTAAGCAAGACAGCAAAGAGAATAAGATAAATTGCTAGGCCATATATAGGGTGCGCATTACAACAGACTTCCCTTTAAGTTGACTAATCGCATTGACGTCTGATGGGGAGGGTGAATGTTGAAGGCAATGTTGCCTAGTGGGTATAGCTGCTATTCATGCAACACTAGGAAGCAGTTTTGAATCTCAGAAAATCTCCTTGTGCCAAAAAATGGATCATGGCATATGTCTTTGGTGAAGCGCACTTATGTCCTTCGGCAAGGTTCGCTCTCTGTAAATCTGCTTTTACATAGGACTTTTATGTATTGGTCTTTAATCAGTAAAATGGCCACTGAAAGGGGGTGTGATAGTTTGGTGTACTGAAATGTGTTAGTCACAAGTGACAAGATGGTCTATGTTGTGTGGGCTAGTGGTATGCTGAAGTGAGTTAAGGCAAGAGTGACCTGGTGGTGTATGGTGAGATGTATTAAGTGATGCTGTTGACCATGTCTCTGCAGTGTTGAGTTATGTGCATAAGTGTGAAGGCAGGTGGTGGTCTAGATGTGGAGTTTGTATGATATGCTGTGACCTGGGTTGTATGCCATGGAATATTGTGGTACAGTAAGAAGAGAAGGCAAAGTAGGGACCAGGGATGAAGTAGCCGGTGAGTTTTATTTGGAGACTGAGTTTTAGTGGTGGCGTGTTGTTGAGTAAGTGATGGTCTAGAACAGGTGTGGACAGTGAGCAGGAGAGGGAGAAGCAGGAGAGGGAGAAGCAGGAGAGGGAGAGGCAGGAGAGAGAGCACGAGAAAGAGAGGAATCCACAGCAGAGAGTATATTAGCCAAATGCAGAAGTATCGTATGGTTATGTGAGGTGAGATTATAGGAAATGGTATAATGTTGGGTGTATTGTTGTGTGGGAAGTTGTGATGTCGACTTCTGATGTGGAAGATGGCAAGGAGCCATGTATAGCAGTTGGTGGTGGAGGAATTGGGGAGTGTGGGGGAGGGAGACAGGGGGGACAAGAGGTTTACAACTGGAGGGAAAGTTGAAAAGAGTGAAGAGGTGAGAGGAAGGGGGACCTTGTAGTTAAATGTGCGAGGGGATAAGAGGAGCCAGCATGAGGAAGTGAAGTAATGGGCAGAGTGACATGAGGGTGGTGTAATAGAGAGGGTTTCAGATGATGGGCGGGAGCCGTCTGTGATGCTGCGACATATCCACATTCTCAAGAATATTAGACTGGTGGACCAATTATTTTTAGGTATGCGAGGAATTTAGGTGTGTGGAACTAGATGTGCTGTGAGGCTCTGTGTTAAAGAGATGGGAAGTGCATTAGGAGTAAATAGGGAGAAGAGGAAAGATGAGCAAAATTGAGAAAACATGAAAAAGAAAATGAGAGAGCAAATTTGGAGAGGAAAAATCGACAGAAGACATGAAAAGGGAAGGGGAGAGGAGAAAGACTTAGAGAAAGGTGGACAGCAGAATGAAAGAGGTGGGAGAAAAGTGGATGGAATGAAAAGATGAGGATCATGTAAAGAGAGTGAAGAAAGAGGAGAGCAAACAAAAGGAGAGGCGAGAAAAAGGGAGAGTTAATCGTGAGATTATCAAATTGTGAAGAATGGTAATGGAAATGGGGAAGACAGCAAGAAGGAGATGAGAATAAACAGCGTGAGAATAAAATAATATAAGGGGAATACTAGAGATGGGATGAGTTATGTGAATATGAGCGGTAAGAGGACAAGAAATGAATAGAAGAAAGAAAAAGTAAAGAGGAGATTGAAAGCAAGAAAGTGAAGAGGAGAAAGAAAAGAGCAAGAAAGAAAAAGAGGAAAGGGAGGACAATGGCACAGCAAGGAACATGAAAGAGGAGAGAATGGAAAAAGGGCAAAACAACAAAGCGGAGAAAAGGAGTAAGAGGAGAGGGAGAAACCAAGGGAAGGAAGAAGCTGACGCAAGACTAGCCTCTCCAACTGCTTTTCAGCTATTTTAACACATTTTGTGCTCCATGAACGCAATTCCCTCCTGATGCTCCCCCCCACACACATCAATACATTTTAATGTACATTTATGACACAGAATAAGTAACTACACTCCTTCGCAGTATCTATTTTCGCAACGTGGATCTGCTGTTTTTGTCAGCCCTGCTGTCTGGGCCAATTTCTAGTCCACGCTTCACTGGCTTGTAATGGCCTTTATTATCCTAACCTATATACACAAACACGTTCTATTTTTATAACCATGTGCAGCACCTAAGTCAAATGGTAAACTCAAAGGCCATTCCCATCGGACACCTTAAAATAAAGTTTAGGCTGCAAATGGAGTTTTTATGTTGAGCTGGATTGCTACGTCACCTAGCATTACATTTCAATAAGGCCCACGATTCCGCTCAGGACTACAGCCGGATTTAATTGTTCCAAATGCTGCTTGTTAATGTGGAGCTGTGCCATAGATCAGAAAATAAACATTGTGAAACTGCAATTTTACACATAAGAAATGATACGGTATCAGAGTCTTCTATTTATGTCTGTAGCATTCCATATAAACCGGATATGTATGACCCTTATCACTGCTACTGACTGTCTGTTCTCCGTGGTGCATACATTGGCGGAACATTTTTTTTGGAGGGGGGGGACGTTTAAAATGTTTTTTGTAGCTTCCTGAGAAGTTATTATTTGGACCTAGACTACACTGTCAGGGTGAAAGGGTGAGGGGAAGCGACGCAGGTAGCATTGCCACAAAGGCCATTTTTTAAACCTATGCTGATACAATTTTGTACAATCTCACGCATACACACATTCAAATACACATACACTGGTTCAGACACGCAGAAACAATATGTACATGCTCTCAGACATACACATAAGGTGAAACTTACCCGAGACAGTCCTTGACATGCACTTCACGAATCACGATTACCAACTGCCCAGATTCAGCAGTGCACCAGAGCGAGGCTCACACCCTTATGCCCAATCAGAAGCTCAGATAGGACGGAAGGCTGTCCTTTTCCATTATCGTGGCTTCTGATGGGTCATAAGGGCTCGTGAGGAACAGGCCCCAATTCACCATTTTCTGACATGCTGCACTGCCTGAGGCTAGTACAGCATGTCGCCCGATATGTATTGCCTCTTTGAAAGGACGGGCTGGAACAGCCCACGCCTGACACATGCAGAATACAAGCCCGGGGAGCCCTCTTCAGGTGAAGGGTGATATTACACCTTTTATATGCAAACAAACGATCGGTAAGATCGTTTCTTTCATATAAAAGCTGTAATATCATAACAATTAGGTGCAGAGTGAGGCATGAGGGTTTGGGGAGTCGCCGCCCTTTAGTCCCCTATAAAGGAGCTGCCACTGCAATCAGGAGCTCTCCAGCCGGGGGGCTGTGCTGAGGGGGCCCCCTGGAGCTTGGGGGCTGCGGGGGGCCGGTGTTACGCCCCTGAAGAGACCATGCGTACTGATGGATGGGTCATCCGGTGAAGACTGACATTTTAGGAGAAAGGATAACCGTCGCTCCTCCGAAGGAAACACCTTTTCCTGTAACGTATCGATGGTAGCTCCTAGGTAACGTAGAGTCTGAACCGGAAATGCCGTGGACTTTTGAATATTGACGTGTAGACCCAAGCGATGAAGTAGATCGCACGTCCATCGGAAATGCTCTTGGGCTTCTGTGAAGGTGGATGCTTGATCAGCCAATCGTCCACGTAGGGATATACAAAGATTTTTTGTTTGCAAAGGTGCACTGCCACCACTGCCATGCATTTGGAGAATGTTCTGGGAGCTGACGAGGCCGAATGGGAGAACTGCATATTGGTAGTGATTCTGTCCCACGACAAACCTGAGAAACATCCGACGGGATTTTGTGATCGCAATGTGAAAGTAGGCGTCTTGTAGATCTATCGAACAGAGCCAGTCTCCCTTTTGAAGTTGAGGATAAATTTGGTGCAAGGCCAGCATTCTGAATTTCTCCTTCTTGATTCACTTTTTTGCAATGCGAAGGTCGAGAATCAGCCTGTACTCGGGTCTGCCTTTCTTTTGTACTAGGAAGTATCGGGAGTAGATACCTTGACCGCGTTGGTTTGGCGGGACAGGTTCGACCGCTTTTTTTGCGGCACAGAATGTTGACTTCTTCCTGTAAGAGCTTGAGGCGAGACATGGATGCCTTCGGAGGCATGCGAGGAGGTGGGGCAGTGAACCGGAGACAAAAACCATGTTTGACAATATTCAATATGTAATGTTTTTCCACTCTGCCAGATAATGTACAATGCTTCCCCCTACCGGAGCGGGTAACAGAAGAGGGGGAAGAGGAGACTCAAGGTTTTGATGCAGCAGGTTGTCGTCCTCTCTGGTTTGTTTGTTCGGAGTTACGACCTCTCTGTGACTTGCGCTGCGTCTGGTAAGGCCGCTGGTATTGCTGCGACCTGCCTGATTGCCATTGAGGGGTTTGAACCCTCTGTGCGGAGAAACGTCGGTGGAAGGGACGGAATGAACATCGCTGTTCTTTTGCTTTTTCTAGTCCCACCGCTTTTAAGGTATCCATTTGCGTCTTCATTCTCACCATTTCGTCATCAGCGTGCGAGCCGAAGAGGGCTGAGCCAGAAAAAGGCAAATTTTGTAGCCGTAACTGGGCGTCTGGCTTCAGAGACGTTAAACGCAGCCATGCGTGCCGACGTAGGGCGATTCCGTGGCAGTAGCCATGAGCAGCCAGAAGCGAGGAGTCTGCAGCCGCGCTGATTATTTGGCTGGAAACCATAGTACCCTCCTGAACAATTTCTAGGAAATCTTTTCTGTGTTCTTTGGGGAGGTGGTCCGCAAAGTGTAAGATTGAGTCCCACAAGGCGCGGTCATATCGTCCTAAGAGGGCCGTGGCACTGGCTGCTTTCATGAACGTAGTGGCTATGTTGCAGATCTTGCGTCCTGATGAATCCACCTTTTTGCTTTCCTTATCGGGGGGAGATGAAGCAGGAGAGGTGGAGTGAGCCTTTCGTGCTGCTAAAATTATCACAGAATCAGGAGGAGGATCAGACCGTAAAAACAGAGGATCCTCCTCAGGTGGACGGCATTTCTTGCGGAGCCTGGACGGTGCTGAGTGAGCAAAAAAACGATGGATTTAGGCCCAGATCTCTGTACTGGGGTGAATGTATGACATTGTTCTGCATTCTGTCCATCAATTGTTGTTTTTGCATTTGTCGCCGCGGGCAGAAGGAACAACTCCATAGCTGGATCAATCAGGCCTGGCACTAGAGGTAGAAGTGGTCTAGAAGCTGTGAGTTGATGGAGTGTTTAAAAAATGACAGATGTTGATAGAACAGGTGTCTCCATAGGAATGTTCAATTTCGTTGCACCACGAACAAGGACCTCTTGAAAGGTATTGATATCATCAATCGGGGAGGACCGAGGTTGTGGCGAATCAGTCAAAGTAGGAGAATAATCTCTGGTAGATGACGAAGTATCTCTATGATGGTGATGGCGTGAACGTGATCTGGATCTGCGGTAAGAATGGCGCTGTGAACGTCGTGACCACGTGGAGGATCGTGAGCGCCCATGTCGAGATCGACGGCGCGATCTCGAACGCGATCTCCTGGGAGCCGGTGTCTGAGGCACCACAGGAGCAGGCAGAACAGGTGGCAGAATTGGAGGTGCCAGAAGCTGAGGTAGTGAAACATATGAAATTGAAACATATGAAATTCGTACTTGTAAAGCGCACTGCTGCCCCCAACAGAGGCGTCCTGGCGCTATACGCATACCGCTGTGGAACCCTTCCTGGCTATTCTCTGTGAGATGTCCACTCCTGGGCACCCCCAAGGTAAAGCCAGGCATCCCAGCGCTGGTGGGGCCGTTGTGGAGATTAAGCAAGCTATTGCCCAGAGTTGCAGAGTGGGACCCATGATTAGAATAGGCACCGAGGCAAGAATTATCAGGTCCGAGGAAATTGAGCCCAAGACCCGCCGAGGCGGGAATTGAACCCTGGTCCCGGGCCAGATCTCTGCATCAGGGTCTGCCGCTCTAACCATTGAGCCACACTTCTCCACTAGTGGAGGTTGAGGAGCTGGTAAAGCAGGGAGAGGTGGCGCTGTGGGAGCCACTGGGTCCGCTGCAGGTAATGCCGGTGTGGGAGACTCCGGAATCGCCACCAATGAGGGAGATCTGGAGAAAGTCAGATGAGGAGTAGTTGCTCCTTCTTTTGGAAGCTTTTCCTCGCTTCGGCATCTATGAACTCCTCGACGTCGATCTTCGTCGTCGACTCTTTGACGACGATCTGCTCCTCAACGTCGACCCCCGTCGGTGTCGTCCACTCGAAGAGCGACTTCTCGATGTTGACCAATCACGTCGTCGTTTCGTTGTCGACCTTCTACCTCTCGGCGACGGTGAATCAGTATCCCTCGACGTCGAAACTTGTCTCGGGGTCGGGCGTAGGTGTGATGGGGCCTTCGATGTCGTTCTAGTTGTTCTAGACGTCGAGCGTCGACGTTTCCTCGACGCCGAGCCAGTCAACGACAGCGAACATGTCGGCGCCGTACCTCCTCTCGACGTCGACCGCCTCGACCAGGACTTTAAACGTTTTTTGGGTGCTAAACGCCTCTCAGGCCGCCCCCGTCCACTGGGGGTTGAGGTAAGAGCTCTGGAGGGAGATTTTCTTCCACTCCGCTCAGAGGTCCCAGGTTACTTGCCGTTTTCTTCGCTCTTCTCTTCCCTGCAGGTGAATCTTCTCTCTGTCACGCAGAGTACGTCTGGAGAAGGTTTTGCAGATGACACAGGAGGCAGGAAGATGAGAGGAAGGTAAACACAGAATACAGACTTCATGAGGGTCTGGTGTGGCCTTTTTTCTGCCACATCTGGGACATTTATCAAAAAGGATGGCATTTTAAATAGGAAAAAAGGCTCTTTCCTATGAGAAAAACACTTTGCTCCACAGAGAAGGACAAAAAACGTCGAGTGAAGCAAAAAATAGTGAAATATGAAGAGTTAAATTGAAGAAAAAACCTAAAAAGGTAGAGTTCAATGCTCCAAGGGTCCTGTCAGAAGGAGCCGGAAAAAAAACTGAGGTAACTGCCTCTGGCTAAGCATGATGGGATATTGGTGGTCTCTCTGCTCTTAAAGGCACAGCGTTCTTTTTCTACACTTATGGCAGCCTATGGACTACAGGGCCAGGCACTTCTTCATATCTGTCTGTTCATAGCAAAAGGGTTTGTGAAGGTTCTTTTTTCTGTGCCATTACAAAAAAGATATATTCTGAGAGCATATGTAATCATAGTCTCTTCTTTTGCCATTCCAAAATGAAGAACTCTGACCATTGTAGCCTACCATTAGGCTGCATTATGACTTTCTTAAGTGACTTTTCAAGGCCTTCCCAAAGAAAGGCGAACTTCATCACTTAAGAACATATTTTGGATTAAGTGCTCGGGGGTCCCCGCACACGGGCGGGACTATTCAACGCTTATGGCTATACATGGAAATCCCCTACGAGAGAACTTCTGTAACCAGGTTGTGTAGTCCGGGATTCTGTCGGTACCCCAGGAGGACAGTATGACCTGGCGGGCAGCTGCCAGGGTAATTTGACACCCCCTCAGTGAGGGTATGTCACAAGTTAGAGAGCCCCAGGATAGTGTAAGCTGTGAACCTCGGTATAGTCATATTAAAGGCCCTATCTATGTCGTCTAAGATTCGTTCCCAGTATCGGACCAGCTTTGGGCAGTGCCAGTGTAAATGTATTACAGTTCCGTCTTGCCGCAGCCCCTCCAGCACTCCTTTGTACGGACTGAGCACCACACTTGAAGATGTGTAGGGGTATAATACCAATAAGAGACTATTTTTTTATGCCATTTCTGTACTTGCCATGTTGTGAGCGGTGTGGCGGGCCCAGTAGTAAATGTCTTCCCAGTCTTTGGGGGGGGGAAGTGCCCTGCCCAGCTCTGCCTCCCATTGCCTCTGACCCGCCATTTTGTCGGGCAATGCGGCCCCACCCAGGAGTGCATAGAGTTCAGTGATAAGCCACCTGTCATCCTTCTTAAGGAAAACCCATCTTTCAAAGGGTGTTCAGGGTCTCTCAAAGCAAACATATGGAGATGATGGATGGAGCGCTGAAACTTTCAAGACCCTCACCCCCAGTCACAGACCTGGTTTTCCTTACATGCAGAAAATAGAATAATTGTTCTTTTGTGTTTGGCAGCTCACACGGCCTACTGGTTTGCCTTTGGAGGACAATTCCTTAACTCTCCTTACAGCACTATTTATTTCTGCATTGGTACAAGAATCGGGGGAGGAGGGGTGCCTTACATTTAATTCCTGATTCTAAGTTACGTCGTTTTCATACATTATATTTAAGAACTAATGTTTTTACTTATCTGCTTCCTATGCTGCTGTTAGAAGTTTCAGTAGCAAACTAGTTTTCTTGTCCTACCTTTCTCTTTTAAAGAAACAGGGGGACCGTAATTTAAAAAAACAAACAGGAAAGCTGAAGTGCTGCCTTCTTCAATGACTTAAATATTGTTTTCATTTTCCTACTTTTATAAAGAGAACAAATAAAGAGTTTTTTCTTTATTATATGTGTGCAGCTAGTTGCTTAACTTACTTAAACATTTTATGCTATTTTGTAGGAGTTTCAAGGTGAAGCTTCTTTTAACCTGAGGTCTTTTACAGGAGTATTGCCATTGCCATTGCCATACATTGCCATACAGGAGTATTGCCATTGCCTCTCTTTTTCCCTCACTCTCCTTCCTTTTGCCTCACGCTGCTCTCCTCCTCACTCTCCGTCCTTGTGCCTTACACTGCTTTTCTCTTCACTCTCCTTCCTTGTGCCTCACACTGCTCTTCTCACTCTTCTTCCTTGTGCCTCACGCTTCTCTTCTACTCCTCCTCACTCTTTCCTTGTGCCTCACGCTGCTCTCCTCCTCACTCTCCCTCCTTCTGCCTCACGCTGCCCTCCTCCTCACTCTCCTTCCTTGTGCCTCACGCTGCTCTTCTCTCCTTCCTTGTTCGTCACACTGCTCTCATGTCTTTCTCACTCTGTGTTCCTCGCGCTGCTCTTCTCCTCTCACTCCTTGTGCCTCACGCTTCTCTTCTCCCCCTCCTCACTCTTTCCTTGTGCCTCCCGCTTCTCTTCACCTCACTCTCCTTCCTTGTGCCTCATGCTGCTCTCCTCCTCACTCTGTCCTTGTCCCTCACACTGCTCTCCTCCTCACTCTGTCCTTGTCCCTCACACTGCTCTTCTCCTCTCTCCTTCCTTATCCCTCACACTGCTCTTCTCCTCTCCTTCCACGTGCCTCATGCTGCTCTTCTCCTCTCCTTCCTTGTGCCTTACACTACTCTTCTCCTCACTCTCCTACCTTGTGCCTCATGCTGCTCTTCTCCTCACTCTTTCCTTATGCCTCACACTGCTCTTCTCCTCACTCTCCTTCCTTGTGCCTCATGCTGCTCTTCTCCACTCTCCGACCTTGTGCCTGACGCTGCTCTTCTCCTCCCTCTCCTTCCTTGTGCCTCATGCTGCGCTCCTCACTCTCCTTCCTTGTGCCTCATGTTGATCTTCTCTCTCCTTCCTTGTGCCTCACGCTGCTCTTCTCCACACTCTCCCTCCTTGTGCCTCACGCTGCTCTTTTCCTCACTCCTTTGTGCCTCATGCTGCTCTTCTCCTCACTCTCCTTCCACATGCCTCATGCTGATCTTCTCCTCTCTCCTTCCTTGTGCCTCACGCTGATCTTCTCCTCACTCTCCTACCTTGTGCGTCACGGTGCTCTTCTCCACACTCTCCCTCCTTGTGCATCACGCTGCTCTTCGCCTCACTCTCCTTCCACGTGCCTCATGCTGATCTTCTCCTCTCTCCTTCCTTGTCCCTCACGCTGCTCTTCTCCTCACTCTCCTTCCTTGTGTGTCACGCTGCTCTTCACCTCCTCACTCTCCTTCCTTGTGCTTCATGCTGCTCCACAACTAACAATTCCAATCCAACCCACATAATTCCACTACACACCACATACAAACTCTATAACACAGGGGTAAAAAACATTGCCATTTACAAAGCCAAAAGCTCGAAATGAAATCAAACAAATGCGAGACCTAGTACATTTCCAATGCTTGTTTAAAGCAGTGCCGACTTCTATCATTCTCTGGCAGTCCCTTGGATGGAATGGATCTTGAAAGCCAGCGTTAACGAGTTCATATTGTGTCTGTGCTGGGAGTCTGGCTACTAGGTGGGATTTCCGACTAGGAAATTGAGGGTCTGGATTTAAAATGCACATCTGCAGACAATAGGTTCGATCAGTGTGTCACATTTTGGAGAACTTTGATTTCTGCTTTTCTCATTTTTTTGGCAGTTTAATTTTAAAGTCTTTAATGCTACAATTGTTGGCAGGTTGCAATGAGGAAAAATACCCTTTTTGCAGGAATATGCATTTACCTTAGAAATCATGAATTCTGGAGTTTTATGCTAATACTTATAGAAACGTGAGCACACTGTCACAAATAATTCGATTATTTTATTTTTTCTGTTTGAAGTTTACGCGTGCTTTATAAATGGGTGAAATAATATTTTATGTTAATCTTCCAAGTAGTGTTCTTTAATATGACAGAACAATCTATCTACGCTCTTGCTCCCTAAGGTATAAGATTTCATTTGAATGCTATTAGTGTAAAAAAAAAAAAAAAAAAAACTTTGATTAAAGTACACAGGAAACAGAGGCTGCAGACTAGGATTTCCTTCCAGCTTAAAGTGTTTGATGTTCACTTTTTTACTTTCATTGTATTCTATACAGATAAAACGTTTGTTCTTGCAGCCTTTTCATGTCACATTTTCAGCTATTACGATTGGGTTAATACATATCCTAGGGCAAGGGTACTCACAAACATTTTCCCAGGGCCCAAAATGTTTGGTCCGAGATGTGGCCGAGGGCTGCATTGATGCCAGCAGAGTGGTGGTCAGGGCAGGAGGGTTGGCGGGCGGTTTTTGTGGTACAGGCATAGAGGAAGCAAAGCATATACATATAGTGACTGAACTGCACAACCTCAAACCAAAAAACCTGGTATTAATCCCAGCTTCCCCACTTTACCAAAATGTGTGATCCTAGGCAATTGTTTTTACCTTCCCTTCTTTTTCTTGATTATCACGTATAAGACCACCTTGAAATATAGGACTTCAGGATGTGTCCTTTACAAAATCCTCTCCTGTGTTTGATTAAATAAATTAGAACGTTGTTCATATATGATAGGAACCCAGGCCACCCAGAGGATGCACATAACTGGCTTAACTCTTAGTTCAATATTGGCATTGCTATCAGAGGGCGTGGGGGGGAAGGGGGTGGGAGGGGGATTAATATTTTTAAATTCATGTATATAAACTAATCACTTTAAACAAAAAAATACTTCTCAATGCACTGATATAATCTGATGTACAAAGGAGAAACGGTACTGCATGTTAATGAAGTACACTTTTTAAATTTTAAAGAGACTATAAAATGTTTACACTTTTGCTGCAAGAGGTGTTTAAAAATGAAAGTGTTCCTAAAGTTAAGCGGTGCAGGACACCCTAGTTACTTCCTTTCATTAACTTCACTTAACCTTTAAATAAATGCTTGCCTGATTATTTAACTTTTTTTTAATGTTAGTGCTGGGTCCAGTAAACAGCAGCCCAGAGGGCCACATGTAAAGGTCAGGAGGGCGGCATGCGGCCCCCGAGCCGTACTTGGAGTATCAGTGTCCTAGGGTGTTGCAAACGGTGTATCTGGCTGGCATCTGTTTGAAGAGTATGCTGATTTTACCACACGTAGTCACTCCCATTATATAGTTGACTGGTTTAGTGGGAATGTCGGTTCCACACAGTACAATAGAGGAGAATACAGCACATGAAGTCTGAGTTTGTTTATAACCACAGTGCTTTCATCACTAAACAACAGCGCTTCCATTGGTAAAACTCAGGAAACCACAGAATGCTTAAAGACTTGTAGGGCAATTCATGGCAAGAAGATTTTATGGGCCTATCCTGTTGTACCTGCTCCTGTCCAATGGAGGTAAACAGTGACCTAGCTTGTGCATTAATAATCTAGTGACTGCGTTATATGCCTCAGATCAACCGGTTAGTAAAGTTTGCTTTTGCTATCAAATGAAATTCCTGGCAGTTTGCCTCCTAAGGACCGAATAGTTTGTTGAATGAGTCTGTGAACATGCCTCTACTTGGTTCCAGTACCAAATTCAGTGTACTTTAATAAATGTGTCCGGTTTAACTCTAATGGAGAAGTAGGTAGTAAAGAACATGCAGATATGACTAACCGGATACCACCAAGAGATTCTGTTGCTGTTCATTTAAACAAAGCTCTTGTTTTAAGAGGCACCAGTGTACTCTCAGTGGAAACTCTGGCTCTGGTGTTGGTCCTCTTCATTTTTTGAGAGGCAGGACAAAATCACAATGCAATGTATTACATTGGTTACAGACTCTACTCGCTAACCTGGTATGTCCAGAAGTACAATATTGTATTGTATCATAGATTTATATAGCGCAAAAACTGTCACCCTACGGGTATCCTGGCGCTGCGACTTACCAAGTTGTCACTAGGCAGAATAGATAGCCTGTACGCTAATTCAAATTCATATTACTCATCCCTAGGGAAAAGCCAAGTCTTTAAGCTTTTTCTAAATAAGAGCAGCGAGTCAGTTTGTCTAATATGCAGGGGGAGTTCATTCCAGAGTCGTGAGGCAGCTATGCCAAATGCTCTGCCACCCATCCTGGTCTTCTTAAATCTAGTGGTGGTTACCAGACTTGCACTGGAAGAACGAAGTTTTCTCCCAGGATTGTACCAGGTGAGTTTCTCCTGCATAGAAATTGGACCCAGACCATGCACTGCCCTGAACACGATACAGAGATTTAAATTGAATTCTCTCCCTGATGGGTAGCCAATGGAGGTCCTTTAGTGCTGCCGTCGTCGAAGACCTACGCTGCCTATTTAATGCCAGTTTGGCTGCTATGGACTGAATCCTCTGCAGCTTCAATAGCACTGAGTGCGGTGCTCCCAGATACAGAGAGTTGCAGTAGTCCAGTCTACTTAAAATTATACTCCTCACTACTAAGGGTCTAGTAGCACTAGGCAGTAGTGGGAGAATCTGGCGTAATCCTCTTAACAAAGAGAGACAAGTACTAACTGTTTTATTAGCTTGCGAGTCCATCTGGAGGTTGTCATCCATGAGGACCCCCAGATTGCGTACTGTTCTTATTTGGACCAATGGTTTGTCCGAGGGGGTAAGTCTGAATTCAGATGGCAGAGGCTGCATCATTTTAGCAGAGGAACAGTATACAACCTCCGTCTTTCCTTCATTAAATTGTAGGGAGTTTGTCCTAAGCCAATTGGAAGTTTGACACATGCACTCTTGAAATGTTTCTATGGATACCGCTTGATTTCCTTCCATAGAGAACACCAATTGTGTGTCGTCCGCATAATTAACTAGTTCTATTCCAAAGGATTTAATAATGGGGATCAAGGGGCGAAGATAGATGTTGAAAAAAATGGGGCTTATTGCCGAGCCCCGTGGCACCCCGTGACGCACAGGTGTTTTCGAAGATGTAAACGGAGAGATGGTCACTACCTGTTGTCTGCCCGTCAAGTATGACTGCAGCCACTTCAGTGCCTGTCCTCTCACTCCTATATTCTCTAATCTTTCAATCAGTATCTTATGGTTCACCGTATCGAATGCGGCCGACATATCGAGTAACACTAGTACAGAGGAGTTACCATTGTCTGCACGCATTCTCAGGTTGTCTAATACAGTCACCAGAGCGGTTTCAGTTCCATGCCCTGGTCGAAACCCAAACTGGTCCTTATCTAGCAGATGGTTTTCTTCTAGATATGAGGACAGGGATTTACTAACTGCCCTCTCTAGGATTTTTACCGGATATGGTAGGAGATATATCGGTCTGAAACTCATTGGGCTTTTAGGATCCAGAGACGGTTTCTTAAGCAGCGGAGTCACCACTGCCTGCTTCCAGACTACAGGAACAATTCCTTTATCCAGTGACTGACAGCAAATCTGTCGCAGCCAGGGGAATAGCTCCAACTGAAACTCTTTCCATATCCCGTGTGGAAGAGGATCTAGAGGGGAACCCGAGGAAACACTTTGGGCAATGCTGTTAAATGTAGCCTCCGTAAGAGTTTGAAAGCACTCTAAAACGGGTGACTGACAGTCATAGGATGCCTCTGCCTGTTGCTCTTCAAATGTCTGAGATGGTTCCTTTTTCTCATCCAGACCGCTGTGGTTATTGGTGTTTAAACCCCCAACAATCTTATTAATCTTGTCCTCAAAATGGGCAGCAATATCATCGCAGAGCTTCTGCGTTGCGTCCACTTTATTCCCCATACAAGCTGGATTGGATAGGTCCTTTATAATATTAAAGAGCATTTTTATACTATTAGGCGCCTGCAGGATGGTTTTAGCATAGTACTCTGATTTAGACCTAGAGATAGTTTCCTTATACAAGGCCTGCAGCAGTTTCAGCTCTTTTTGTCTGACTCCTCATACAACCTTCTCCATTTCCTCTCAGCTTGTTTACATTTTTTCCGCATCAGTTTTAACTCCTCATTATACCAAGGGGCTGAGGGTTTCTTTCTATTCTTCAGCTTTTTTGCTGGGACCAGCCAGTCCAGGGTACAGTTTATATAATCACAGTAGACGTGATAGTTTTTTTCCACAGAGTTATTAGAGGTAAAAGAGTTCTGTTCTGGGAATGTCGGGTATTGTCTATTCTTTACTAGCTTAGCCCATTCTCTACCCTTACGGTAGGTCACTGACTGGTTTACATTGATGACTAAGCTGGGCAATGTTATCCTAAAGTGGATTAAAAAATGATCAGTCCAACATTGAGGCAGTACCTCAATCACCTCTGTCTCACTTTGATTGGCCAACAGAAGGTCCAGGGTGTGTCCTCCCTGATGAGTCGGCTGATGTACCAATTGGCGCAAATTAAAGCTCTCACAGATTTGCCTCAAATCTCTAAGAGGGGGTCCTAAATTACTATTGTCCCAGAGATTAAAATCTCCCAGTATGATCATCCTAGAGTGTGTTAGGGTCAGGTTAATAAGGGTATCAAACAGGACTTGATATTGGGTATTTGAATTCGGAGGCCTATAGCATACTATTCCTGTTAATACCTTTCCTCTTGCCTCTTGCAGTGAGAAGCCTAATAGTTCAATACCCTCGACATCGTCAACGTGTAACGGGGTAAAATTCCATTTTTCTTTAAAGATCATCCCAACCCCCCCTCCCCTCCCAGATAGCCTGGGTTTATGAAAAATGTTATAACCTTCCGGGCATGCGAATCCTAACTCTACTGTGGAGTCACCATTAAACCAGGTTTCCGTTAGAAACACAGCATCTAGATCAAGGCATTCTAACATCATTGACACCTCTTGGTGATGTTTCACTAGGGACCTACTGTTAATCAGGCCACATTTTAGTCTGCTCGGGATCTGAGCGTCTACAGTAATATTATTGTTAATAACCGTAGCTTCTTGTGGCCCCCTGACTTCCCGCTCACCTATATAAAGAAGTTGTTCCCTGGAATAACATTCTATCGTGCTCTGTGGTAAAATTGTCAGCGTGTCCGGCGCCGAGCGCGACCGAGCGGCAAATTATGTTGGGCTCCTATATTATGACATCTCTACTTCATGTTTTTTGAAACCCGTATAAATGCCTATGAGAGTTTCTCAGGCTGGCAGCATGCAGTGGAGCAGAGGATAACATTCTATAGATGTGCTCGGTCACGAACTGTGACAATCGCATAGCTATAAATATTTCTTTTCTCAGCTGTGTGTTGATGAAGACTATTGAGTTTACTGGAGGCAGTGGGAGTCTCAGCAGCTCAGAGCCGCAGGTAACCACATAGTCCCTGGGAACATACTTCTACCTCCACTCACTCTATGCCACTCCTCTCTTCGCCACTCCACTCTACACCGTACCAGACTACACCACTGCCCTCTACGCCACTCCAAGCATCTTTAGCCACATTGCCATGGCGAGACCGATTTGCTTTGCCAATGCTTATTCTATTGAGTAATGTCGAGTATTTTTTTTTCTTAATATTTCAACTCAACACAACCTTTCATAATTAGACTTCTGCACATATATTTCCAACCGGTCTCCCTACATAGAGAGAACAGGAGCAGCCAAAATAGGCAGAAAAGGTGCAGCAGCAAGAGGTTGTTTTGCTTCCAGGACGATGACTGTTCTGGTAGCTGAATATATGGGTCGGATTCTGCAGCTGTAAAGGGCAGAAGCATCCTCATCCAAGGGTTCTGTAGGCTGCGGCATGAAGGGGTCATCCTGATTCTGTCTCAGTAACTGGCACTGCATGTCCAAGTATGACCGCTCCATGGCAAGGGTGCCAATGACAAACATCCCCAGGATGCCTAGACTTAATGACAACATAAAACTCAACGGCAAAGAATAGTCAATGCTGGTAACAGTAGGAGAGGGTTAGTGGTAAGACTAGGTTGCAACACGGGAATGCGAGGAGCGTGACTGTTCCACTGCCCTGTTAGAACAGATGAACTCTGAAGGTGCTCAGTCCTACTTCTTGCTTCACTGTAAGGCACACTGCGTACTTGTCCCTTTGTATTCAATAGGACATCGCCAGACAAATTTTACATTACTTTATGGAGCGAGAATCCGAAAAGCAAATGATGAAAACATCATGCTCGCTATTCGAAAAGTAGTTCCCTTCACAAGAAGAGCACCTATCAAAAGCATCAGCAAGATGCCTAAGATAATCATTAAGTAAAAACTTAAATGCAAAAGGCAAAAAGGGCACGATCTTCACACAACACAAAAAAACGGTAGCCCTACAATACTGTTGCCGAAAGACGTGAAGTGAATAATAAAAAAAAATCTTTCAAAATCGCCTTTAGAAAAGCTGTTGTGTTCGATGATCGGTCTTACTAGCCCTTTAGAACATAATGAGAAAGTGCAGATTCTGGAACGCATAAAGGTACAGTGTTGATTTGCACTCAGTTTATAGCCTATGCTAGAAGCTACAATTTCCCTTTTGTTTTTCAATTTAAAAAAAAAATGTTAGAACAGTGGAGGGTTCAGTCTAATGTCCTCTACTATGGACCAGTATGTTTAATTGATTACATGTAGTTAAACAAATATAGGACAGAAATAGTGCCTCTTTTTGGTGTTTCTTTTAATCAATGCATTATATAGATTAAAAATGTTATTTTAAAAAAGTCTGTGGGGGGTCACACGAGTCTGGGGATTTTTACTATTGTTTATGAACAATGGGGAGAATCACATTGCTCAAAGTGTCACTCAAGAATGGGTTCCACGTAAGTGGGGGACAGCCTGGCAGTACAAGGCAAACTAGGGTGGTGTTGGCAAGTAAAAGAAACAAGCATTGGCAATGCCAATCGGTCTCGCCATTAGGATCTTATATGTATTGCCTGCCGATCACATAATCTCCCTGTGCCTGAATGTGCCCTTGTGTAACGTAACCGGAGCTCATGTAAAGCGCTCCAATACCTTCAGGTAGAGTTTGCGCTATAGAAATCTGCATAAAAAAAAAATAAAACACCGTGCCAGCCTGCCTCAAGCGCTCTTCCCGAGCAGCCCTGCCTGCCGCGTCACCTGACCTCAGAGAGGAGCGCTGGCTGCGTGTCAGATGCTACGGACGAGGATCACGCGCCGACAACCACCCTATTGGGGGGGGAAATCGGCACTCAAACATCAGTGCAGCTGAAAACATATGTGTGTCTGAACACGATCGCCAGAAGTTTGCACTCGATCAACATCACACGCTTGGCTTAAACAAGTCACATTAAATAAAAACTCAACACACGCACCTCCTACTTCCCCAGCTCCTTCTTACACAATGTACTGCCTTCGCCCATCCCACCCCTCCTCCACAGTCCTTCATTCACCTACTCATCCTACTAAGAAATATACACATAACACCACTGCCTCTACCACCCGCTGCCATTTCACATGAAGCCCTGAGCCCAGAGTTTTCCCCCCTTCCCCTCTGCAAACACTGATGCAGCATGATCGGAGCCAAACCTCTGACTGCAACTTCCACCTCTGCTGTCCGGGCTCGGACCCATGCCAGGTCCAGCGCCTCGCCATGCATGGAGGAAAGCTCCTCTGCAAAGGACCACTCAATGTGCTCCGGTGAGCACAGTCCTGCACAAGTACACTGCACCTCCAGCCGGTCGCGGGCAGGCAGACAGGCTCCGCTCACACACACGGTTCGCCTACCTCATAAGAACAAATGTGCGTACATATCACCAAGTTATAACAATTACCAGCACGCACTTTTTTTCTAACTTTAACGAGCGCGGTTTCCTTTATGCGGGCGCTGCTGCGCTCAGTGTTAAAGTTGGAGAAAAAAAAAAAACAGAGCGCGGTGTCCCTGAAGTGGACGCCGCGAAAACACAAATAAATAAGCCAGAGGCAGAGGCAGATTTTTGGCGCGCATGCGTACGATGTATAGCATCGCGCGCATGCAAGAGTCTAGGTCAGGCAAAATAGAGTGCGAATGCAGCCAGCCAATCAAAGGGGCAAAAAAGCATTTACAAATGCAATAGGACTCGTATTTACGGGAGTCCTATTGCATTGTAAATAAAACTGCAGTCGTTGAAGAAGGCAGGAACAGGAGTGGGTGGGGGGGTTGTGGTTGGCAGAGAAGTGACGGACTGCAGGAGGGAACGGGGGGAGGCAGGGGAACAAAACAGTTTTAAAAGTAAAGGGGCCGATAGCTATGGAAGGAGAAAAATGACAACATAGCTGTCAGGAGGCGGGATTAAGTTGAGGAAAACGAATCAGATTGCAGCATTTAGGAATTCGGCCAATCAAAAAGATAGGCAGAAAGTGGGCGAAGCTTCCCCCACTATACTGTATACAGCATCTCTCGAACAGACAGCGCATGCGCTGCCTAGGCAAGACCTAAAAAGAAACCAAAAAAAAAAAATGTAACTAACAATAATCGCAAATCTAAAATGGGCCCTAATTGTATAGAGAACAGCTAGTTTTCATCCATCCTTGATTGGTATTGAATGAGGAAAAATCCTGGAACTTAGTCAGATGAGGTTCATAACAGACATACTCTATAAGAAGAGCCAATAATCAAAACAATTCACTCACCATCGTAATAGAAATTAACATCTTCTGGAAGTGGCTCATATGGAGGTGCAAAATATGGACCTTTGTGCTCCAGAAATTTCCATTTCACACCATCTTCATAATTTTCTTCTTCCCACCTGGTAGTGAAACGAAATTTCACTTTAGTGTGTATAGCATTTCTCTTAACAGCAGGGATGTTTAAAAAAAAAAAAAAAACATAACTTAAGTTCACATAGATTTCCTACCTGTGAAATATTTTCAATATTTTGCAGAAATTACATCTTCTTATAAAATACAAATTTTGTAGAATTTGAGGCCTAGTCTCACTCTGACTTCCTTCCCTCCAGTTCACTAGTCCCAAAAGTGACAGTGCATTTAACCACCTAATTGTGGAGAACGAGCTGTTCACATCCACTACAGTACCTTCAGAGTGCAGAGAACGTGATCGGTTCATCCATTGCAATACTAAAGAAAATCGCTCTGGTGCAAGCACGAGAACGAGTTTGTTTTTAAAAAATATTGTCAGGTGTGAGGGAATAGCTGCCCTTGAATCATCCCAAGATTGTTATACTTTATTGTTTTTTTAAAAATCCGTGTGGCTGTAATGCAGCGTCACACTGATTTAAAGTGAAACTAGTTGGAGCGAATGTCCCCTTTCCAGCAGTACCTATTCTAAGTGGATCCCTGTTTGGGGATAACCTCTGGAGGGCTATCCATAAGCCTGGATCCACTCACTAGACACCAGGGATAACGTTTGTGGTGGGTGGGTGTAGTAGGGTGGAGACATCATAGGCATGGGCTAGAGTCATTCCCGCCATAAAAAAATTAAGCTCAGTGTTTCTACGGGGGGCAACTGTTCGGTTGTAAGCCACTAGACGTCAGAGATAATTATTATTTTTATTGCCTCCACCCCAGAATAGGTCCAGCAGTCCTGCCACCCCTCCACCCGAAGGGGTGCAGATTGGAGGGGTACCTTTTCAATTTACCCCATCCCACCAGGGGGGCGACCGCAAAATGCCCGCTAGACATTACAGACTTTATTTAAAAACAAAAAAAAGAAGGAATGCCATGCCTTGGCGTCTGAATATGTCCCACTCTTACCCCAAAATGGGCCCTGCAGACTGGGAAGGGGGATGGGGGTTTAACTACAGTCTCACCATAAAGGGAACGAAGCCCATCAGACGTCACATAAGGGGAGGGGGGGGTTTAGTCATGTCCCAACCAATAGATGTCCCAGCAGTCTTTCTGGGTCACCCAGGGAGGGGAGTATATGGGGGGGGGGGGGTGAGGGGGGGATTTAGGGGGGGGCTTTATCTGGGGGAGGATTGGGTCAATATCCCTAATTTGCCACCACTGGACAACAGGGATGCTAAAGAGAAATAAATAAGTTTTGGGATCTGCCTGCCCAGGCATTGGGCAATGCCTCCATCCTATAACCAGCCCAGTAGTATTTCTGCCCCAATCACCCTAAGGCCAGACTGGGAAGGGCGCTTAACATGCAATCTACCCCCTTCCACCTCTGTGGAGAGAGAGGAGTGCGAAGAAAGCCCACCAGACCCAAGGGAATATTATAAGCGCACTGTAGAGTCAAAACATCAGATTCCGGCATTGTAACGACGGTTTCACAGCTCCTTTTTGTAAACTCTTCTAATACTGCACACTTAAAAAATTCTCACCCGCCTTATTAAATAACGAGCCAAGTTTGACATAATTACTCAAGGTTTCTCCCAAAGAAACTATGCTGCGAGTGAAGGTAGATATGCTGTATGTGTGTGTTGGGGAACATCAAAGAGATTCATTCTTTCCATTTGTTTTTTTCGAAAATATAAGTCATAAAAGCATACAATAAATACAGAGATAGTCATGCAATAAAAAGCTGTATAAATAAGTAACAAAAGATTTGTTTAAGAAGAATAAATAAAAACCATAACATCACAAAAGCCAGATTAAAAGAATTGTATGGCAATTATTTCAAACAAGTACACAATGAGCAAAAAAAATCAAAATTTAAAAGATTCCTCTCTACACCCATGGTTTGCTCAAACAAGGCACAATAGAGCACAAAAACAAGGGCTGCAAAGTAATATACAAGTAGTGTACCTGAACAATAGCTTGTCCTTGTGAATTCCAATAACATTCATATAGCAATAAAATAAAAAATGGCTGCGATTCCACATAGAAATTGATGGTAACTAATTATGCGAGGAGGTGAAATATTTGCCGATACAAACTGAGGGATAATAATTGGGTTATGCAGTAATAATCAGAGCCTTTGTGTGAATAACCAACATTTTGCCCAAGAACTTGGCAACAGCACATGCATATACCAGGTTCGGATCCGATTTGAAAATTCTAAGGGCTGCTTGACTACTGCGTGTCCCCATCAGCCTGCATGTGGCTTTGATCCATGTGCGACGAATACCAGTATATCTAGAGCAGGCAAATAGAACATGTCCAACAGATACAGGAACAGTATTACATATAGGGCACAATACATCTTTGTCTGGGGCCTGTCTAGCAGAAAACATCTCAAGAGGCAGTGTGCCTATCCTAAAATGCAAGTATAATTTCCTATCAAGACGTGCTAAAATTGCGTCCCAATAGGGTTCCAAATAAAATGTAGATTTAAAATCATAAAAGCTTCCAATCAAAGGATGACCAATGCTTGCTCTAATTGCATTTTCGTCAACCAAATGCCAGAAACGTTCCTTCAGCAGACCCGTGTCGAGGGTGGGCTATAAAGCGGGGTTATCCCAAAAATCCCCAAGACCAATGGCTGATAACAGTTTTTGAACCTGTCTTAGCCAAGGTATTTTGTGGAATCTATCAGCCTCAATCACATCCCTTTATGCTATACCATATTGTGCCAATTCAGGTTGAAGCCACAACCTCCTCCAAAACAACAAGGGACGCAATTTAGCTCTATCTGCCAGTGTATGTTGACCCATATCCTTCATCAAGGGCTAAGATAGGTGCTTGTGGTAAGTGGACCAAATTCCTCAAAAAACTATTTCTGATCTGGTCAGCGGGGAGAGATTTGAGAAACCCCACAACTCTAAACCATAGAGACCTGCACTGACAGCTTTAGCATTATAAATTTGCAAAATAGGTGCAATTGGTTTCGTAAGGGAGCTGCTGTATTGTCTTGCTATGACTACTGTGATTTGCCTGTGTTTAAGAGTCAATAAATCAAACTGGGGTTTCCATAAGAGATTCGAAGATAGGGTAACCCCCAGGTAACTAAATACCTCTACACTAGCAAGTGGTACTCCTCCTAGATCGAGCTTCCCTTTGAAAGACCTATGTTTGTTAAGAAACATTAACTTTGTCTACACAGAGTTGATTACCAAGCCACAAGAGGTGCAAAATTCCTGGAAGCTATGTAGTGCGCGTTGCAAACCACTTGGGGTTTTGGAAATCAATAAAGTGTCATCCGCGAATAAGAGAATCTATGTTTTAATACCTGCTAAGGATGGAGCATCAGTTGGGAATGAAGAAAGATAAGAAACAACATCTTTAAGATATGAAGAAAATTGGGTGGGTGCCAGTACACACCCCTGAGGAACACCCTGAGTAATACCAAACAGATCTGTCACCAGCCACCGAGTTCCCCAATAACCTGAGCAAAATTCTCCTAATGGAGACAAATCAAAAATATCACAAGTCTCTTAGGAGGGCCCATATCACTCAAAACCTGCGATAACTTATCACGTGGAACCAGATAAAAAGCAGATTTGAGGTCGACCAAGGCAACATATATGTTGCCTCCGCCAACCACAACAATCTTCCAATAAAGTAAAAGGAAGTGAAAAATGTGATCAATCAGAGATCTTCCTGAAACCAGCATGAAAGGGGGAAATGATGGCCTTTTTCTCGATCCACTCAATTTTGCCTAAAACCAGTTGAGTAAAGATTTTTTTATACAGTCAATCAAACTGATAGGCCTGTAATTTACGGGGATGGATCTGTCCACCTTGTTATATATCGGGATAATCTCTGTTCCCTTCCATAAGCAAGTATTGGAGCACCACTTACTATAGCATTGGCTAATAACAGAATATACTGAGCCCATTTGTCTCTTTCTAGCAGAAAGATGTCAGCCGGTATGCCATCTAGACCTCGGGCTCTGCCTCTAGTTATAGCGTTTAAAGCAGAGGAAACATCGGCCAAAGTAAATAAAGGATCCATTAAGTCTGTAGAATCATCAATATTCGCTTTCCCCCCTACAGTGCCCAATTCATTAGACAAAGCAATACCAGAATAAAGGCTAGAAAAATACTCTATCCAGGACTGCGAGGGTATATTGATATGCCTTTGCCCAGTTTCACAAGGGTCCAAAACCTGGTAGAGTCCTTGAGGGAGCAGGCCTGTTTGAGATCCTGCCATCTGATTTCGTCCCAAGCCATCTTGGCCTTAAACTGTACCCTTTTATATCTCTCCCTAGCCAGGCAAATTTCTTAGTTCTTAATGCCTGGCCCAGGTCTCTATAAGAATATCTGCATTATTTATCAAACAACTTGTTCTCTTTAGGTTTACTTCCGCGATCATTATTAGAAACCATACAGTAACACAATATTTTCTTAAAGAAATCATTGTGTAGGGCAGTCATGGTTGTTACACTGTCTGCCGATAATGGTGCCATGGAGCTCAATTCCATCAAACAATCCTTTAGATCCAAATGTATTCGATGTAGGACAAGGAAGGAGTCTCCACAATCTAGGCCATTTCAGACGCTGCATATGATTCAATTGGGTGACATCCCTCGTTGTGATTGGCAACTGTTCAGCTCTTAATCTGGAGCATTGAGTTCATGGAGAAGCTCAGGGGGTCGTGATCACTCTCAATCCTGTAAATAAAGGACAAGTCAACAAAAGATGACCAAAGACGGAGGTCTAAGAGGATATAATTGATGCAACTATAGTAGATCGAATTGTTGTGTGCCAGAACCCTTCCTGTCAGAGAGCACTGCCGTTGGTGGCTCCGAGGCCAAAATCTATCATAAAAGCTTTCAACTGTAGAGCAGCCTCCGTCCACCTCGAGATTGGAGGAAGGTCAAGTTGCGGTATTCCCCAGATCTCATCCTCATTGCTTACACCAATAAAGTCGTCATTGTCTAGGGGCTCAAAGGTGGTGTTAAAGTCGCCACCTACTATCAAGCACGAATTAGAATGGCATGCCAGCAAAAATGGCTGTGATGGTGTGTGACCTTAGGCCTCCCCGAACCCCTCTAGCATATATGTTAAATATATCAATGTCAATTAACCTATCTCTTAGATAGCCAGGATGTCTAGGGAATTAATACCAAGCAGTTGAAATTTACAGCCCAGGTCCATTCTTACCCATATGGTAAGACCCCCTGAAGGCCTGTCAACTGGTCCACAGGTGGCGGGTACAAAATAGTTTAAATACCCAGATTTAAAAACGGGTTCCACACTCCAGGTTTCTTGGAACGAACAAATGTCATACGACTCAATAAAGGAGTTTCAATCGGAAAGGATGGTTTTAGATTTAAGACCAGCAACGTTCTGAGATAAAAAGGAAATCCCGTTATTAACAGACTTATTAGATAGAACTTGGCTAGCTGTCTCCGAAGTAGTTACATCAGTCAGCGATACTAATAGGTAAGGGATAGCCTGTTAAAGGTGGTCTGTCTAGCGCTTGACTAGCTGTCTCTGAGGCAGATATATGAGGGTCAGCAACACTTGTAGATGAGGAATAACCCCTTTGAGAATGGTCCATCTGGCACTAAGGGAAATTTGATTAAACAACTGTCAGTGTTAAAGCGCTGGAGACAGCTCCGACCCAGCTGGGACTTGAATGGCCAAATGAAAATCACCTTCACCGTTCAGGATGCTAGGAGATGATTGTCAGTACACCATCCTAAGGGGAGAGTCAACTTGTAAGATATAGAAGGGGTGCCCCAATCACAAGATCATACAAGGGGATTAGATGGCATAAAACAGGGTCCGTTTGCTAGATGTTGAGATCTGAAAGTTCTATTATATTTAAATTGAATTTTTGACTGGGGTGGAGGACAAGACCCAATATCCGCAGCCACCAGATTGTCAGTCAAAATCCTGGACCTTAGGGTCAGTTCTATTTGATCATAAGGACAATGAAAAACAGTTGTCCGTTTGACACTGATGTCGTCACAAATGAGTGACTAACAACCCCCAACATGACGGATCCAGTGTATCACCCTATTTTTTAAAGATTCTTCCCCTTCATGTCCATCCTTCGGGGTCAGTTTGGGAACATTAATCATCAGAGTGGAAGCAGAATTAGTAAATCCACCAGAGAAGACCCCTGAGACATAAGAAGGGGGAGATGAAGAACAGACACAATCGGGGTGAGAGCAGGAACCAATAGGGCGCACACAGGAGAAACCATCAGTTGATTAGATGGAATAACGAGACATACTAGAAATGGTCGCAGATAATGTGCTGGGTCCAGAGCTGGTAGACACTAGGGGGTAACAGTTCCTATGACTAGAGAGTAACTGCGGCGTTACTCCAAAAAGATCTCCGTCAAAGTGCCCTCTCACGAGGCTTGTGGGGGACAGCAGCGCCACCCCCGATGATGAAGCATGACACCTGCAAGGGTGTGTGAGGGCACTTCTCCTAATAGGAGTAATTCCCCCTCCCTGTCAGTCCTGTACCATTTCTAATCTCTTTCTCACACATATTCAGAGAGCTTCCTCTCTGTTACAGCTAGAGAAGCGACTAAATTCGGTCGACGCTCTCTAGTCATAGGAACGGTTACCCCCTAGTGTCTGCCACATTAACTTTGGGAGCACGGTAACTGGACCTCTCTTTTCCTCAAGCTCCCTGTCCCTCTCCTTTTTGTGATTTATGATCTGGGTCCAGAGCTTACAGACTCTTTGGTAAGTACGGAGACCTGTTTCAGGGACTCAATCGGTAAAGAGACCAACGATTTCAATAATACCACTTCATTTCTTAATTCTACAATACTAGCAGTATAATGAGCATGATCAAATGAGGTAGGTGAAGGGGCTTCAGATGACCTAGATATATTTACAGGATAACTAGCAACAACCTGATCAATCGAAGGTTCAGACAAAAGGACAAAGCGATTACAACAAGGTAATGGATCCTCAGTGGTAACCTGTGGGGAAATAACAGGAACAGAATCAGCCAAAACAGACAACAACAGTGAAGGATCTTCCCCGATTAGAAAGACCGCCTGAGCCAGTCTATTTTGGGTCTTTAACATCCCAGGATTTTTTTCTTCCCCTTTGACTGGTTAGGTGGTTGGGAGAGTGAGATCTAATCGCTGATGGATGTAAAACAGTTGGAGCTGAAGTAAGAATGTCTTTACAATCGCCCAGCAGGTTATCAATTCGGTCGAGCACACTATTCCCACCTACATTTTTTTTCCTTGATTTTCTTTTGCACTAATTCGGCCGCCTAGTGCTAGCGTTCTCGTATTTCAGCATAAAGGTAATCAATCAGTTTCAAAACAGAATTTCTACTTGACTCAAACTGCAAGCGCATCTACTGCTCTACATTCCTTGAAACCGGAATGAAAAACTGACCTTCAATAAAACGTCTGTCTTCTATCCTTTTTTCTTCTCTTTCAAGTCGTCCTCCCCATCTATCCTTTGCATGCCTCCTCTCTCTGAGCAGAACCTACTCTGACACATGCATGTTCGCCTGACTCTTTTATAATGTCAGCAAATTCCTCAACTCATTTACAAGATCACAATATCTCCTTCCTCGGAAAGTGATAACAAAATCTAATCTCCTCTAACTTCTCTATTAATCTAAACCACGTGCTTGAGCTCACATACCACCCCACTAATGATCACATCTAACCTCTAGTGATTTAGTCCACCATTAATTTAGTCCACCATAAAGAATGTGGAATGATTGCATGGAAAGGCTGCTTGAGTGCACAAGGCTAATCTCAATAACTAACTAACCAATATTGAACTAACCACTAACCTTGGGTACCGGAGCAGCGTGCTGCCTGATGTAAAGAACTTCAACGCATCGTCAGGGGTAGTAGGCGCTATATAAAGGCAATTAGAATAATTAAATATCAAAATCTATTTAAAACAAGCATTGGCAAAGCCAACAGGTTTCGCCTATGTGAGATTTATTGGCTTTGGCAATTGTTTTTTTAGACATGTTGCATAGCTGCGCAAGCTGCTTTGCAACACGGCTTAAAGTCAAGAAAAAAAGCACTATGATGTGGCCAGCGTTGAGTGCATCATAGCGTTTTCTTTCTTTTCAGCATTCTACATAAAAGTCATAAGCATTAAGCAAGAGCACAAATAGACTGTAGTGAGAAAAATTAAAGGTACATGGTTTAACAGTGTGCCAACTGAATCCGAGGCAACATTACATTACAGTTATACTACAGAGGAATAGGGAGTTCGAAGTGGTTCAACTAGTTGAACCCGTCAGCCATTCCAATCAAAATTGGAATCATTTTCTGTCTGTGTCAAATCAAACACTCTTCTGGAAAGGCCCATCATCATCTACAAACATTCAACTGTGCTCACAACTGAAAAATAACTAGGAAAAATTCATACCTCTTGCTGTCAATAAAAAGTGCTGCCTTGGGGGAATAACAGGCACAGTATAAAAGGACCACTAATCAAAACATCTGTTTACGCCTGTTTCCAATGACTATTCGACCCGGGAAAAGCCCCAATTCAATAATTAACATCACACACTAACATTTTCATATTACGGAACAAGCAGTGTACAAAAAAAATAAACAGCAAGTTATAATCATCAAGTCAGTCAGGTCTTTAAAATTACCATATCATTAGCTGCGCATGTCAGTTCATAATCTCTGATGAAACCCAGGGGAGAGGACATGGTGTAAGGGCCAGAGATGCTGACTTTGGAAATGTGGAACCAAATCCAAGTCACGGCGTCACCTCAACATCCTGTGATTCTGGGCAAGTCACTTAATCTCCCTGTGCCTACATAAAATGAAAGTTTCCTTGTGAAATGAAATTAGCGCTTCTACATGTTCAGGTTGAGTTCGTGCTACATAAAACTATGCAAAAGAAACTTAGTAAAACAGCACAATTCCGTGGGTGAAGTGCCACTAAGCATTAATTACCAGTGGTCTCAGCAAGGCTAAGACCTCGTCAATGTCCCCACTAAGCGTTTTAACGAGAAGGCAGCCGACCCTCCCCCAACCGCGCATGAGAGGAGCACAATCACACCAGCCCATGGCTGCACAGATCATTGTAAGCAATGCGCCAGCTGCATTTGCTGAGTGACGCGAGATATTCGCCCAGGAACTGCTGCAGTCAGTGACCCAGCCTGGCTGCAACCAGAAACCAAAGGTGAAACTGTAGGAGCCTACAGTGGAAGGATACTGGCCATTGGAAGCAGTACTTGGTCCAGGCTCCACTGCAGGATGGAGAATCGTAGCCCAGGAATAAGACTGGGGCGAAGAGGGGCTGACCAACAGAAGGCTAGGAAAAAAAGAGAAACTTCAGCGCCACTTGGGAGTCACCCAATGGTAAGTAAAAGTGACGTGGTAGCAAGCCAATGGTAAGAAAAGGTAAGTAATGGGTGAGCTCAAAGACTCCTTTTAAGATTTTTGTTTTTAAATACAAGAGTTTTTGCAAGCACTATGCAGGCAAAACCTAAAAAGTGTCGTCCAGCCTGCCCCATAACGGCCCCACCAAGAGACAGACTGGGGGTGGTTACCTCCATCACCCCCAAGTAAGTAACCTGCAGCTAGATGGAGTCTCTACCAGATAAGGCATTATCGAAGTTAAGTAACTTGTTCATCTTATAAAGAATTCTAGCCGCAGATTCCTTTCCTTAGAATAGATACCCAAGCAATACCTTCACGGAAGTGGGTCTGCAAAACTGTTTCACACTAGAAAGACCTGCAGGACCGAACAAGCGAAGCGCCCATCTCGAGAGACTTGACTGTCCAGGCAGTAATGCTTCATGAACGTTTTCAGAGAAGCCGACGCTGCTGCCTTACAGATATTCAGGACCGAAAATGTGTGCTAATGTAGTGGTCGCAGACTTAGCTCTGGGGAAATGAGCACACAAACCCTCAGGGGGTTGCTTTTTGGCCAAAGCATAGCAGATCTTAATACAGAGCACGATCCATCAGGAGATGGTTCGTTTCTGCACTGCCTTTCCCTTCTTCGTTCTGACATACCCCACGAAGAGTTGGTCGTCCACCTGGAACTCTTTTGTGCAGTCGAGGTGGAACGACAATGCTCTTTTTAGGTCCAGTCGGTAAAGTCGCTCCTCTTCCTTAGAGGGATGTGGTGGAGGGTAAAAGGTCAACAGGGTGTGGTTTGTTGCAGTACCAGATGGCGGCGGTGTTGTCCATGAGCACCTGCAATAGCCATTCCATTGATGGAGGGCAGAAAGGCTTTCAATGCCAGCCACATCGCCCGGAGCTCCAGTAGGTTTATGTGGAGTCCGGATTCCGCCGGAGACCAAAGGACTATGTCCAACTCTCCCAGATGGCTGCACCATCCAGCAGTGACATCTGTCACCACTGTCAGATGTGGTTGGAGAAGGAAGAGGGGTCTGCCACTGACCCAATCGTGGTTCATTATCCACCACTGCAGATCCCTCCGAGATATGGGCCATGTCAGAGATACTACACTGATGCTGCGCCCAAACTCCAGGCCCCACTGCAGATCCGGCATGTGTCAGCGGGTAGGTGTCACAAGCAGGATGCAGGAGGCCATGAGGTCCAGTAGCCTCAGAGTCAGTCTCACCAAATCCAGTATAGAGGTTGAAACATTGGTATCATAGCCTGAATGTCCTGGACTCACTGTTCGGGAGGATAGGCCAAAAACTGCACCATCTGAGGAGTCAGGTGCGGCTTCGGCATGTTGATAGTGAATCCCAGCGAAAGTCTGTAGGTGGTACATGACAGCCTGGGGTGAGCCCGCCTTCAACAGCCAGTCGTCGAGATAGGGGAAGACTGACAATCCTAATCTCCGCAGATGAGTTGTGAGAACAGCTATCACCTAGGTGATCACTCGAGGGGCGCTGGTAAGGGCAAAAGAAAGCACAGCTAACTGGAAGTGCTCATGGCCTACTGTGAACCGCAGGTAACGCCTGTGGGCTGGCAGGATGGGATTGTGGAAGCATGCGTCCTGAAAGTTCAACGCTACCATCCAGTCTCCCGGGTCCAGGGCAGACAGGACTTGAGCGAGTGGGAGAATCTTTAACTTCTCCGTCTTGAAGAAGAAATTGAGAAGACATGTCTAGGACTGGACAAAGGCCTCTGTCCATCTTCGGCACTAGAATTTAGCGGAAAACCACCACGATCTATTTATGGCATAGGCACCCTCTCTACGGCTTCCTTGGCCAAGAGAGCCATCACTTCCTGGTGGAGAAAGGAGAGATGGTGCTCCCTCAGCCTGTTGCAAGTGGGTGGCATGGGTGGAGGGGTAGTCCCAAAGGGGAGGGAGTAGCCCCTACGGGCAATCTGAAGAACCCAGCGATCTGATGTTATAAACATCCAATGGTGCAATTAATGGCAAATTGTTATAATCTCATGCATGTTGGTACATTCTGCTCCCCCTCCCCTATACCCCTCTTGGCATGTGCCATGCCTTTGCTTGCCAACATTCCGCAGCTGACTCCAGCTGACAGGAACCTGTAGTGGTGGAAGGATGAAATAAAGAAGACTTCTGCATATTCCTGTGTCATCTCATCTTTGTAACATTGGGAACGAGGATGGGATACAAACCCACGTGTGCAAAGCACTACAGTTTATTATGATTTCTTTTTGATGTGGTTAAACACTACAGCATATGGTCTTTCTTTTATTGTGTGGTTATTTCCTGCGCACCATTATTTCGCCTCATCCTTTCTCCAGTTCTCCCTTTCTTCCCATCCTTTCACATTCTTTGCCTCCTCCTCTCCTTTCCTTTGGTCACCCTATGTAAAGGAGGTGTGTTATACTCTCATGCATTTTTGGTACATTCCGCTCCCCCTCCCCTATGCCCCTCTTGGCATGTGCCATGCCTTTGTTTGCCAAAATTCCACAGCCGACTCCAGCTGACTGGAACCGGTGGTGGTGGAAGGATGAAATAAAGAAGACTTCTGCATATTCCTGTGTCATCTCAACTTTGTAACACGTATCATGCCTCCCACTGGGTGCCCATGATGGTAAGAAGGCAAACTAAAGGGGTCTGGAGGCTGCAGCACCCGGGGGAGTGGTGGCTGCTCGACCTCTGGTTTCCCAACCCACAGGGTCTGTGGGTACTGTGTCCTCGGCCACGCAGACGTTGCACAGCTTATGCGCTGTGTTGGATAGGCAGATAAAGACGTGGCTTGAAGCCTGGAGGAAGCTGGCTTAGTATATGGTGTACACTCAAAGGAGTGATGCATCTTGCACTAATCCTGGCAACACATATGGTGATTTTAGTGGTCTTTGATAACCATAGAAAACTCTGGTAGCTGTGGAGAGCAGCCTTCAGGCTTATCTGAAGGAGTGTAAAGACGCTTGTTTAACCACATTTAATCGACAGTGTAGATTAGATGAAAAATAACCACACAGTTTATAAAAAGAAGTCTATTTATTACACAATCACCAACACATTGGTATTTCTCCTAGCTGGAGATATCAATAGTACACATGAAAATACTTCAAAGAAATCAGGTAAGTAGCACAAATATACACTGGTCTCCAGGGAGACCAAATCATATACTAAGAAAGTGGAATGCGAACTGCAAGGAAGAACTGGACTTGGACCAGAAGACTCAGAGGAGCTCGGAGGACAAGGAACCACCCAAGGTAAGTACCAAGGAACCCCACGGAGGCTGTGTGCAGAGTGGAAACACAGCCGCGTGCCCAATGGAAGTTTATAGAGAAGTTACAGTTTCAAAGAAAAAGACCCTTTCCAGAGGACCCCGAAGAAACCCTTTGAAGAACAGAAGCTTGAAGAGCCACCCCAATCTTGGATGCCCTAGGAACCAGGTTACCTGCACCAGGGTAGCCGGGTGCATAGGGGTGAAGTGACATCGGAACCTGCCGTAGACGACAATGCAAGACTTTGGAGAAAAGGCCTCTTGAGAAGTCTCTGAAGAAGTCCGGTGGAATCCAAGGACGGATTCTTGAAGAGGAGAATCTGCAAGCAGAGGGGATAGTCTCTATGCCACTCATAGGTGACACGGAGGCATGGAAGCACAATGTCCACCCTTGGCAGGGAGCTCAGGAGACTTGACGAGGACCTCCGCAGCTGTGGAGACCAGGTAAAGCTGGGAAGACCACAAGCCATGCATGAGCTGTCCCATGTCGGATGTCGGCGTCTAGGTGGTCAGTGTCCGACAGGAGCACTAACAAGCCTTGGAAGCCGCAACTGGCACAGAGAATGAAAAGGTGCAATCTTTGGGACCAGAAAGGTCCAAGGGACTCACCAAGTGCAGAGCAGGCGAGCAAGCAGGGGAGCACACCAAAGTAGAAGACGACCCTGAAGAGGACCCACAGGCGGCAGGCACAAGAGGACCTCGGCTAGCTTACCAAAGATGGAGGCCTAGGTTTCAAGGGATGCAGTGAGGACGCTCATATTCGAGGGATGAGGGGCTGGAGCTTCTGGAGGCGCGAACATCTCTGAAGATCAGAGCCAACAAGCCTTGGCAACGGCAAGTCGATGCGATGCACAAGGGTTTGGACCCAGCGGCTCAGACGAGGGATACTGTCCTCCAAATTGCAGGGAAGATGGGTCAGGCCTCTGGAGAGCCACATAACCACCACTTGTGTTGCTGAGTCACGGGAAGTCCGTAGGATGACAGGAGTAGCAGACCGGTCAGCTTTGTTGTGATGCCTACAGATGCAGGGGAGTGACTCCTTCACTCCAAGGGAGTTTTCTCCGGATGTCCTTGATGCCCACATGACTTCTGGAGAACCTGAGCGAACACAGACGAGGCAGAAGACTTGAACAGCGAGGTCAGGAGCAGCAGCAGTCTTCCTTGATGCAGTCTTGATTCCAGATGAAGTCCAAGTGTCAAGAAGGTCGGAGAGAATCTTGGTTTCAGAGGTGAGTCTGGTTGCACGATGTATCGGAGGACCCACCCATGGGGGAGCCCTTAAATACCCAAGTAAAGGCTTGGACCGACTCAGGGATCCCTTCCAGGGGAGGGGCTGGACAGAGAGGAGGATACTCCCCTCTCTTTTGTCCAGTTTCGCACCGGAGTGGGAACAATGGGTTCCTGAACTGGCTCAAACTGGAATATGCAAGGAGGGCACCAAATGTGCCCTTCAAAGCAGTCCGGTAGCGCTGGAAAGCGCCCAGCACCCCAGCCCAATACACCAAGTCCTGTCTGGGAGGTGGTCACACCTCCCTGTGACAGGAAACCTACTGTTCTAGCTTTCCCTGCTTCACCTCAACTCAGCAGCAGGAGGGCAGAATAGTGACTGTGATCGACAGCAGCATTAATGCTGGCCGACCTCGAAAGGCTGTAACCAGGAGTACAGGGAGCTCCCCTAAGGGTCCCCCCAGTACATGGGATCATACCTCCATCAACGAAATCGGTATTTGGTGAGATGATTCCAACATGATTAATACTGAGCATGACCAGGTGCGGCGCAGCCATTATATAGTTAGACATCTCGTAATGACGGCTATCTACTATGTGCCTTAAAATGGCTGACAGCACTTACAAAGCCTAGAGAATCGACTCCGGGGTTTGTAGGGGTGTCCTACTCATGCAGGGGCACCCTCACACTTATAACCAAGCACCCTGTCCTCAGAACTGAAGAGCCTACCATGGGGTGACATAGGTTTTAAGTGTAGTTACCTCAGATATAAGGAAACTTATCTGTTGTGAGAGGTGCAAGCACCATCTCACACAGGCTGCAATGGCAGGCCTGTAGTCAAAGTTTAAGTGAACTCCCACGGTTGGCACAATACATGCTGCAACCCATGGGAGACCCCTTGTGTACCTCTGCCCTGGGTACCTTAGTACCAAGTACTAGGGACTTAAGAAGCGAAAGAGCACTGGGGTTGGCGAGGGGTTATGGGAAGGCCCAAGGACCTGGCCGTAGCTCTGCTATCCTTGAAGCGCTCCAGCACCAAGTCTGCCTTTGTTGCAGGGATTCTGCCCAGAAAGAGAACTATGCTTGGGACCATAGAACATGAGTAGTTAAGGACTGAGTCTCCAGACCACCTTAGTACTCTGAGCCAGAGTCAGACTAGCTATAGTGTCTCAGTTGCCCTTCTACTCATAACCAGAGGAACAAGTGAATTGACACCTCAGAACACAACACTCCCAACCCTCTCAGGCATCGCGATAACAGGACACTCCCTTTCGCTCACACACTCGTACTCGTCCACAATACGATATGAAAGTGACACGAAGGAAGTTTGAAATGTTTAAACCATTGTGCTCTGAAGCACAAGTTACTAACTTGTGTAACGATATATCTGTAAGAGACAGTAGTTAGTGATAGATTCCTTACCTTAGAATATCCCCAGGCGTCAGGCTGGATCCGGAAAGTTTTGCGTAGCAGTACCCTTGCGCGTCGGTAGGCGGCGTCGTGCGGCTCCGCGTCCGTCGTCGGCGTCGTGATCGCCGGGATGACGTCGCGGGCAGTACTTAGACGCCGCCCCTGCGCGCTGACGTCAGTTCTGTACACGACTTTCCGCGCCAGGAACGCAGAGCCATGCAAGAAGCTGACACAGGTGTCTGAAAAATACTAGGGCCCTGAAAGGGATGTCCTTAACCCTAGAAATCAGTTCGCAGAACGGGGAGGATGGGAGGGGCGGTAGGAATCTATCACTAACTACTGTCTCTTACAGATATATCGTTACACAAGTTAGTAACTTGTGCATCTGAAAGAGACACGTTAGTGATAGATTCCTTACCTTAGAATAGATACCCCAGCAATACCAACCCCGGTGGTGGGTCTGCGAACAAAGATCAGACAAGGAAGTCCTGGAGGACAGAACGGCCAAAGAAGCCGTCCCTCCGGACCTGACTGTCAAGGCAGTAATGCTTAGTAAACGTGTGCAGCGAGGCCCACGTAGCTGCCTGACAGATAACCGGCAGCGGAACACCGCGGCCCAAGGCCGTGGTAGCAGCCGTTGCCCTGGTGGAATGGGCACGCAGCCCAACAGGAGGCTCCTTCTTAGCCAAAGAATAGCAGGTCTTGATGCACAAGGTAACCCAGCGGGAGATGGTCCTCTTGTGCACCGCCCGACCTTTTTGGCGCCCACGTAGCCAACAAAGAGCTGGTCATCCACCCGGAAGTGTTTCGTGCGGTCGATATAGAAGGAGAGCGCACGTTTTGGGTCCAGACGGTGGAGCCTCTCTTCCTCTCTGGAAGGATGCGGAGGCGGAAAGAAGGTGGGCAAAGTGATGGTCTGCCCAATGTGGAAAGCAGTAACCACCTTTGGCAAGAAGGACGGACGCGTCCGAAGAACAACCTTGTCTGGATGAACAGACAGAAAGGGAGGTTTGCAAGAAAGAGCCTGGAGCTCACTCACCCGCCGAGCGGAGGTGATGGCCACCAGAAAGGCTGCCTTTAGAGTCAGAAGACGAAGAGGACAGTTATGCAGAGGCTCAAAGGGAGCGCACATTAAAAGGTAAGAACCAAGTTCAAGTCCCACTGAGGCATTACAAACGGAACAGGAGGGAAGAGGTGAGTAATGCCTTTTAAGAACCTGTTAACAACAGGGGACTTGAAAAGGGAGGGCTGATCAGGGAGCCTGAGGAAGGCCGAGATAGCACAAAGATAACCCTTGATGGTACCCAGGGCAGAACCCTGTTGGGCCAGAGAGAGAAGGAACAGAAGGACCTCAGAAAGAGGGGCAGAAAGGGGATCCACAGCCTTTGCTGTGCACCATGCCACAAATTTGTTCCACCTGCAGGCGTATACCACCTTAGTGGAGGGACGCCTGGCTGCCAGAATCACATCACAAACTTCGGGAGGCAAGTCGAAAGGAATCAACTGCCGCCGCTCAATCTCCACGCAAGCAGGTGTAGACTGGACAGGTTCGGGTGGAGGACCGCCCCTGCTGCTGCGACAGAAGATCCTCCCGAAGAGGCAGACGGATCGGGGGATCTATGCTCATATTGAGTAGCTCGGGATACCAAACTCTTCGAGCCCAGTCCGGAGCCACAAGAATGACTTGGGCCCGGTCGTGCCGAATCTTCTTCAACACTCTGGGTAGAAGTGGTATAGGCGGAAAGGCGTACAACAGACCGCAACTCCACTCGCGACGAAAAGCGTCGCCGAGCGAGTGCCGCCTTGGAAATTCCAACGCGCAGAACTGATGACATTGCGCGTTCTCTTCGGTGGCGAAGAGATCTAACCAAGGCTCTCCCCACTGTAGAAAGAGTCCTTGCGCCACTTCCGAGTGAAGACGCCATTCGTGATCCATCATGCACCTGCGGCTGAGTTCGTCCGCCCTGGCGTTCAGAGAACCTGCCAGGTGTTGAACCATCAGGAACATGCCCTGATGTTCCAGCCATGTCCAGAGGCGCAGAGCCTCCTGACAAAGGGTCCAAGACCCCACCCCGCCCTGTTTGTTGCAGTACCACATGGCGGTGGTGTTGTCTGTGAACACCTGCACTACCTTCCCTTTGACAGAGGGAAGGAATGCCTTGAGTGCAAGCCGGATCGCCCGGAGCTCCAGAAGGTTGATATGGAGCCGGGACTCCGCCGGAGACCAGAGGCCTCTGATCTCCGCCTCTCCCATGTGACCGCCCCATCCCAGAAGGGACGCGTCCGTCACAACTGTATGCTCTGGCTGGGGAAGGGAGAGGGATCTGCCCATGACCCATTGCCGGTTCGAGAGCCACCACTGCAACTGTTTTGCAGTCCCCTCCGAGATCTGGACGTGATCGGACAGGTTGCCCTGGTGCTGCGCCCACTGGAACTTCAGGTCCCACTGCAGAGCCCGCATATGCCATCTGGCATGATTGACCAGCAGGATGCAGGAGGCCATGAGGCCCAGCAGCCTCAGGGTCATCCTTACCGAAACCCAGGATAAAGGCCGAAAGATCGGAATCATAGCCTGAATATCCCGGACTCGCCGTTGGGGAGGATAGGCCCGAAACTGCGTCGTGTCCAGAACTGCTCCGATGAAAAGGAGCTGTGGAGAAGGAATCAGATGCGACTTCGGCACATTGATGGAGAACCCCAGCGAGTGCAGGAGTTCGGCCGTAGTCTGGTGGTGGGAGACGACTGCCGGGGACGAGCCCGCCTTCAGCAGCCAGTCGTCGAGGTAGGGGAAGACTGAAACCCCTGCCCGGCGCAGATGAGCTGCGACCACCGCCATCACTTTCGTGAACACCCGAGGGGCACTGGTAAGGCCAAAGGGGAGCACGGTGAACTGAAAATGCTCGGGGCCTACCGTGAACCGAAGGTAACGCCGGTGGGCCGGCAGGACGGGGATGTGGAAATACGCGTCCTGCAAGTCCAACGCTACCAACCAGTCTCCAGGGTCGAGGGCAGTCAAGACCTGAGCTAGGGTGAGCATCTTGAACTTCTCCTTCCGGAGGAAGCGATTGACGTTCCGGAGGTCCAAGATAGGACGCATGTCCTCCTTGTCCTTTTTGGGCACCAGAAAGTAGTGGGAGTAGCAACCACGCCCTACTTCTGGGGTCGGAACATGCTCGATGGCCCGGTGGTCTCGAAGGGGAGGGAGTAGCCCCTTCGGACAATGTCCAAGACCCACCTGTCCGAGGTGATGGTGCGCCAGTGGGGAAGGTGATGGCGGACCCTGCCCCCTACTGGCGTGCCGTGCACCTGAAAGGAGGGACTAGGAGGGCTTGGAGGCCGCGGACGGGTTGGAGGTGGTGGCCTGACCCGCACGCTGGTTGCCCGATCCGCCACGGCGGAATCCACGTCCTCGGCCACGCGAAGACGCCTGCTGCGCGGGCCGGTGGCTGGGCTGCTGACGTGAAGGGCGCCCCTACCGTGGCCACGATAGGGGCGAAAAGCAGAAGGCAGCGGAGGGCGTGTAGCAGAAAGGCCCAGGGACTTGGCAGTAGCCCGCGAGTCCTTAAAGCGCTCCAACGCATGGTCTGCTTTGGACCCAAAAAGACCGACTCCATCAAAGGGCATGTCCATGAGAGTATTCTGGACATCCCCTGAAAAACCAGTGGTTCTCAGCCAGGCGTGGCGTCGGAGCGCCACCGTCGTTGCAATCGACCTGCCCAGCGAGTCGGCGGTGTCAAGGCCACAACGGATAGTGTATTTGGCCGCATCCCTTCCTTCCGCAATGGCGCGGGAAAGCAGTGCCTGGACCTCCTCAGGGCACTGGGGCAAAACATCCGCCACCGAATCCCACAGAGAGTGGGTATATCGGCCCAAAAGACAAGCGGTGTTAACGGACCGCAAGCCAGCACTGGAGGAAGAAAAACCTTTCTTCCCAAACTGATCCAGGCGTTTGGATTCCCTATCCGGAGGAGCGGTAGGGAAGGCGGTTTGGGAAGCGGAGGCTTGGACAACCAAGCTCTCAGGAGTGGGGTGGACAGAAAGAAACAGGGGTCGCCCGGAGCGGGGCGATGGCGTCGTGACACGTTCCGATCCACAGGAGCCCCTGTGTTGGGCTTGGACCAGGCGCCCAAAAGAACGTCCGTGAGGGCGTCGTTAAACGGCAGCACAGTCTCCGCAGAGGAGGCTGCCGGCTGAAGCACCTCTGTCAAGATGTTAGGCTTGACCGTCAAAGTAGGGAGCTGGAGACGTAAGGCCCCAGCAGCCCTACGCAACACCGTACCAAAATTGGCCCCCTCCTCCGTAGCCACGGGAGGAGACAGCATGCCAGTGTCAGGAGAAGTATCCAGACCACTGGCCTCCCCTAGACTCTCTGTCCAGTCCTCATCATACTGACAGTTGCGTGTCAGAGGGTCATCAGACCCCTCCCAGTCCTCCTGGTCCTCCTCTGGTTCAAAATAGGGAGGAGGAGGGACATTTGGGACCCAAGGTCCCATCGGCGCCGGAGCCGGCGTCGAGCGACGTCGCTCCGGGTCCATGTCCGGAGCCGGAAGGAACTGGGGGACGACGCCGCCCGGAGCCCAGGGCGGCGTCGAGAACGGCACCGGAGACATCGGCGCCGGCGGAGGTGTCGTGAGGGCGACCGGCGTCGATGGGGGTTGTGGAGCCGGGATCGAGGCCGGGGCCGAAGCCGGAGCCGGGATCGAGGCTGGAGGCCCGGGCGACGCCGGGGCCGGAGCCGCCGGCGACGCCGGAGCAACCCCATCAGGGCCCGCGGGGCCCGAAGGCGCACCGGAGGGGCCTGAAGGCCCGAAGAGGCGGGCCATGGCCGACAGGAACTCCTGTACCTTGGCCGGATCCGCCCCGAACCCGGGAAGGGCGGGTATGACGGGGGCGACTCAACAGGCAAGTCCGGGGCCGCGGGGGCGGGGACGGTGCCGGGAGGGGCCTCAGCCGAGTCGCGAGACCGGCGAGGCGAAGTCCGAGAGCGACGATGCTTCTTGGACTTCTTGTGCTTAGACTTACCGGACGAAGAAGACTTCGACGCCGACGACCGGTGTGCACTCCGCGAGCGACCCCTGGACCTCTCACGCGACCGGGGCCTCCGTGGAGCCGAATGCCGGGCCTCGAGGAGCTTTCGAGACCGCTCTCGCAAAGCTTTCGGGTTGAGGGCCTGGCATTCGGGACAAGACTCGGTGTCGTGGCCTCGGCCGAGGCAGAAGAGACACTCCCAATGCGGGTCGGTGACGGACATCATCCGCGCACAGGCGCCGCATCGCTTGAAGCCGGGCATCCCTACGACACCTTAAAGATGGAAAAAACAGTGAAAAAATCACCAAAAAGTATGGTCAAAAATTGACCAGGGCACTGCTCTTCCCGGATCTGCGCTTGCTGGCGCGGAAAAAGAAGAACTGACGTCAGCGCGCAGGGGCGGCGTCTAAGTACTGCCCGCGACGTCATCCCGGCGATCACGACGCCGACGACGGACGCGGAGCCGCACGACGCCGCCTACCGACGCGCAAGGGTACTGCTACGCAAAACTTTCCGGATCCAGCCTGACGCCTGGGGATATTCTAAGGTAAGGAATCTATCACTAACGTGTCTCTTTCAGATATGCAGTGTACGTGCCGCAATCAGAAAACAACTGCCTAGCAAAAATACCATCAGCATTGTCAACATACCATATATTATGAAATGCCCTGTCGTATTATAAGACAGAATAGGCTACAAGCCCCCTTCTACCGAAGCAAACTGATTATACAGCAAAGATCTCTGGGATTAGTAGCAGACTCCGTACCTTAGCATACACAGATGAATGTATTACATCTAAGATACAGCTGTGATCTTCTCTCAGGAAATATCAGTCTCTATGTGTGTTTCAGTGATGTGGATACCTATATGACAAGGTGTACATGTTCATAAACAACTGCTGCATTTCTGTGTTGTGTCTAGGTGCGAGTGCCTGATCATAACAAAATAACAAGGGACATTGTTTTTTTGACCATGTCTACTGTTCAGACTAAATACCAGGAAAGAAAAGAACGAGAAAACAACTTCATGTTCTGTGTAAAAATATAATGTGGCACAGATGCAAACGTGATTATGTAGTAATGTGTGCAAAGCTAATGCGGCCTGTGCCGTGCACAGTGAGGCTAACATAGGGAAAACTACAATATGCCCTGTATGAAACACATGACACCTTGTCTCCAAAGAGACAGAAGCCTTCAAAGGGCATGTCCATAACAGACACTTGGACCTTCCCGGAAAAGCTAGTTGTTCTCAGCCAGGCATGGTGCCAAAAGGCCACTGAGAAAAAAATGCTCTGCTCAGTGAGTCGGTCGTATCCATCCCACATTGAATTGTGAACTTCGCTGTATCCCTCCTGTCAGACATAGCTTAGGAGAGTATGGCCCGGGCCTCCTCAGGGACCATGGGCAGCACCTACATAACCAAATCCCACAGGCCAAGGGAGTAACAGCCCAAACGGCAAGCAGTGTTAACTGACCGCAGTGCCAGGCTGGTGGAAGAAAACATTTTCTTTCCTAAGGTGTCAAGACTTTTGGATTCCCTATGCGGTGGAGTGTTAGGGAATGTGCCAGGATTTACACAGGAGGCGCGAGGAAGTTGGGGTCCTCTGGGGCAGGGCAGTGGCAGCAGGCAATCATCCTGTTCACAGGAGCCCCTGTGCAAGGTTTGGACCAAGTCTCAAGCAGGACGTCAGTGAGGGCTTCATTAAATGGGAGAAACAATCTGAGGGGATCACTACAGGCTGAAACATCTTTCTCAAGACGTTAGCCTTGACTGCCGCTGAGGGTAGGCAAAGGTCCAGGCCCTCGATAGCCCTTCTCACCACCACAGCAAATGAAGCCCTCTCCTCTGTAGCCATGGTATGGGGAGAGAGCATGCCGGTATCTGGAGAGGTATCCAGTCCACTGGCACATGTCAATTCCTTACACCAGTGCATGGTGTGGTCTAGGGTCCAGTATTCTTCAGGGTTCAGTGACCCCTCCCAAACCTCCCCAAGTTCCAGCCCATAAGAAGAGGGCTCGACTCTGGCCTGGAAAGCAGGTCTCCAGCTAACTCCAGAGTCGGCGTTGGATGATGCCCATCCGGCTCTGTGTCCGAGTCGGGGATGAGAATGGGGATGGCATCAGGAGTGTCGGCATTGGGACCGGTGCCGGGGAATGTCGAGGTGGTATGACTGGCGCCGGTCCAGATCCATCCGGGGATCCAAGGGGCCTGACTGGAGCCAGGGGGGGAACTGCCGACGCATAACCAGTGGGGGCCCCTCCCGAACCAGAGGGGCCGAAAGCGTGCCAGCGGGAACAGGCCGCCCAAGTATGGCATGGCTTGTCGGATGACTTCGACGGACAGGGCGAAGTCGAAGACCTCTTCGACTTCTTACTCTTCTTACGCTTGTGGGACTTACCCGAAGGTGACTTGGGACCTTCCTTTCGACAGGGATCGAGACCATCGCACCGTCACACGGCAGGCGGCAAGAAGCTTGAGGGACTGGCGTCGGTGGAGGTGGTGTGACCGGCACCGGTCGGGAACCATCTTGGATCCAAGGGACCAGTCTGGCACCAGGGGTGCACGGAGTATAGACTCCTCCCAAACCCGCAGCAATGGGCTGCCCAAATATGAGGGGCATGGTGACAAATTTCTTGGAGCTAGGCCAGGGTCGCTCTGGCTCCAGGAAATTCAAGGAGGCGCAGAGATGGCCCAGGCGCAGCCTCAACCGCAGAGCCAGGACTCCAGTGACTATGTGTTTGACAGACAGGATGAAGTCGAAGACCTCTTCGACTTCTTACTCTTCTTCTTCCTGTGTGACTTAACAGAGTGGCATGAGTTCGAAGAAGACCGATGGCTCTACGACCGATTCCGGGACATTCCTCTCTACCGGGATAGAGAACGTCGTGGCATCGCACATCGAGCGGCAAGGAGCTTGAAGGAGCAATCCTTTAAGGCCTTGGGGTGCATAGCACGGCAGTCGACGCACATCACAGAGGCAAAGTACCTTAACGACAAAACGGCCAATGCACCACCCACACCAGACAGACCCCATGTATGGATGGACCTCAATCTGCCATCTCTAGCCTCCTTCAACACCATCTCCGACAAGAAATTCCACATCACAATAAAAGTAGGCCATCAGGATAATTTTCAAACCCTGTCACTCCAAAGATCTTTAATGACATCCTTCTAATGATATGAGAATGAATCACTGGAGTTAGGATATGTTCACTCAGGAGAAAAAGCCTCATATCCAATGGTTTATTCCTTTGTAAACTACTCAAAAGAGCAGCCTTTTCCAATTTTAATGAAAATAATAGCATGAAGTTAGTTTAGCAATCTGGTTTCAAAGCGGGTATGGGCATAAAATTTGCCCTGATAGCTAAATGTTATGATCCAATTACCTCACAGTGGACAAAAATAGGGTTGTTGCTCTAGTACTCCTTGACATATCAGCAGCATTTGACACAAGTCCATCCCCAGACTCTTCTACACAGGTCGCACTTTCTTGGAATGCATTCAAATGGATTGTCTCCTACTTCCTTTCTCATCAACTCCTCACATCCTACCCTGTGCAGGTCCCAAAGATCCATAATTTCCCCCTTTATTCAAAATCTACCTCACTGTTACCGGACCTGATCAAACCCTTCACTCTCTCATGCTTTTACTATGCAGGTGACACTCAAGTCACCCTAAAAATGGATAGCCCAGAAGACCCGTAGAAATCTGGACTGGATGATGGCCTCCATGCCAAAGGCACATGGATGATGAAAAATGATCTGAAGCTTGACAGCACGAAATCAGAGACAATGAGCTGTGAACAATGGGCCAATTACCAGCCTACGGACATATGGTAAGAGGGACATAAACAAGCTGAAGGCACACCACAAGCTTCCCAATTGCACACTTCAAAGAGCATCAATTTAAAATAGAAAATATCGTTAGGTGCAAAAAAAATGTCATTTACCTTTGGTCATGGAGTAGGGAAGGATATTGAATTGCTCAATAAACAAAATTTGGATCGCAAGGCCACTTGTAACCAAGATCGACTACATGCTAAAAATCAATCCTGTTTCAGCACAGTTAGACATGAGATGCAACGATTTTAGAATGGCCCTCTAAACCAGTGCCTATCCCAGAACGCTGCAATTTACCTCCCTACAGCAATTGGACAGGCAGACTTCAAAGTAGGCATATTACAGAACGATCTGCCAAACAATACTGCCCAACAGAGGGCTCTTAGTGACACACTGCAGGTTGCATTAGCTATGTACACTGCCCTTCTCTTATCTCCCTACCATGATGATCACACTGGAGGACTGTATCACAGTTCATCTGGGCACATCTTTGGCATTCTCACATCCTCCCAATAACTGTACAGCCTCACAAGATAGCAGTGCGGTCGACTTTAATGCAACAACCAAAATAAAAACAGGACCAAACTCTGCCGTATAAGAACTATAAATACCAAAAGGGGACCTTAGAGAGTTAACTAATGCTGCCAGAATATCTAAAAAAAAATAAACAAGCACTCACACACTTTTAATAATGCGATAAACACATATTGGTGATCATCGCACACAACATGGAAACACTTCACAAGTAAGGTGAATACTGAGAAAACGCCCAAGCACACATCCTACATGGGCTAGCATACTACGCATGTGTGCAAGCGCTTCAGCACCCCATCTATAGGTAGTAAGTGGCATGTAAATACTACAGTACAGTAACAGTTGTGATATGGGTGTGCAGTGTGTTTGAAAATGATGTGAAACAATTCATAGTAGATGCGGAAAGGGATACTGGAAGTGTCACATGAAGACTTATCATATGGTTACAACAATATGATAGAGACACAAGTATCCAGTTCTGGGCTTTTACCAGGCACACTACTGTTCTTAGATGACAATCGCGTCTACAGAGCCCAGGAATGCCACATGATGCTTTAAAATGATGCTTTTGCATGAAGCAACCTATGTCAACAGACCATTTTGGTGCATGTAATGCGTATCTCCCATGTACAGAACACTGTAGGGTGTCCACTGCTCATCCATCCACTTTCCCTGAAGCTCCAAATCCGAAACACTGCACTGCAGTGACATTCATAGCCTGCCTCCAGCCCCACTTGGGGTTGCCTGCTAGGCACAATTGTCAGCCCAGCCCTGCTCAGTCCCCTTTAGACACTTGTTTTTTTGATAGCGTTAGTCCCATTTTCATTCAGCCCACAGGCATTTGGTAACTGCACTGCCAGTTATGATTTTTAGGTCTCACCTGTGAGTGCATGTGCTGCATTAGGTCTCGACAGCGAATGCGCTCTCGTTTGCGAAAAATACTGTATGCAACAAGGGGCTTCCAACCCACCCATTCCCTAACATTTGTTGGCTTCATTGTCACTCTTATTTGCTGCCTTCTTATTGGCCCGTGCTTGCTGACTTCACTTTCTCTTCTTTCATCTGGAGCATGGACCAAAAACTGACTGCTTAAAGCTTAACTGCTGACCTTCCGCTGATCATGCTGCGATTGAGGTACTACTTTTATTTTTTTGTCTTCCCTGTCCTCCTTGTTGAACCTCTTGCCATTTGTAGCTATGTTTTACTATGCCACATGCACTTCAACAAAGCCCTTTTCTCCTTTGAAATGGATGTTCATTGTGACCACAGATGTTATCTGCTTCCAAATGCATTTTCACTGAGACAAGGCACAATTGCTTTCTTTATTTGATAGGATCAAATGTTATGTTTTTTTCTTTTTCACAAATGGATAGATTAACTGATTTGTTCAGACTCACAGGAGTGATGTGTGAGACATAACAAGCAATGGCAAAGCCAACAGGTCTCGCCTTTCAGACTATTGGCTCTGTCATTGCTTCTTGTTCACGCTGTACAGCATGGGCATTGAAACCTTTGGCAATAATTTGTAGTCATGCTCTATAGCAGCTTGGCTGCGTGCAGCATGGCTAAAAATAATAATTAAAAAGCACTATGGAGCATCCAGCACGAATGAACTATTACATTTTTTTTTTTAAAGCACATTAGTCCTGGCCGCCTCACAGCGCTTTTTAAATTAGTTTTATCCACACTGCAAAGCATCCGCACTGCTGTACAGAATGGCTACAAAACTGTGCCAAAGCCAACAGCTCTCAAAGGCAAGACATATTGGCTTTCCCAGTCCTTGTTTGTCTTTGCACGTGAGTGTAGTACTTGATCTGCTAGTAATCGTCAGCAATTACTAAAGCTGTAAAGGAAAGTGGATTCAAGCTAGCCTGGCTGATGAGGGGTGATACCCCGAAACCGGTCCCAGGATGCTTGTTTCCGGTCCAGGGAGGACCTGGCTTGGCAGATCGGGCTGAACTATTCCCATGAGGAGCAGGGCCAAGACTGATTTGCATATGGCTGGGTCTAAACTGGGATAGCATGGTGAGCAAAAGAACGATGGATTTAACCCAGATCTCTTGACTGGGGATGAATGTTTGATTTGTTCCATATTCCGTCCATCATTTGCGTGTCTTTTGTACTTCTTACATGGGGCATTGAACAAAGTGAAAAACGGGCCTCCAAGTCATATTTTCTCTGTGTGCTTTTTTTTCCTTCCATTGCATTGGCATCTAGGTGTTAGGCTCCAGATGGCTGGCAGCATGGATATACGCGAACAAAAGAAAGCGGAGAACCCTTAAATTCAGGCCTTTGGTTTAGGCTCACCTGGAAGTGAAAAAAAGAAAGCCCCCTTGCTGTCTACAGGTTGCTGCTCTGAAAGGAGTGCAGACACTGCCGAATTGTGCCCTGTGCCGGAAAATGACACCAGGAACAATTCAGGATATTTCCCTGGGCCCAGAAATTGCTGCCGGAACCGGGATCCAGCGGTTCCCACTACTTTACAGCACTGCATCCAATCCTGGGCCATTCTCGAGAGCAGACATAGCGATGGTCACATATATTGCCAATTGTAATTACCATTTGTGTGTGTGTAGTTGTAGTAGTAGTATACACAGCTGTTGCAATACACACAGCGTCAAAGATGAGTAGAAAAAGCATGTGTGTATGCACGCTAGCGTGAAGGATAACAAGTGGGCATGGTAAAGGGGAGGTGACAAGAAAATACATGCAAAAGGACAGACTGAAAAGACAATGATTAATGAGATGACGTGCTAGATATGCAGAGGGGGGATTTCAAAAAGAGGACGGAGAAAAACAGCACGAGTGTCTAACAGAGTTAGAGACTGTGGAGAAAAGTGATGTGAAGGGAAGAACAGGAGTGTCTGGGACAAGCTGCAGACTATGGAACTGGGGAACCATTTTTGAATCTCGGCATCAGCTAAACATCCTGTGATTCTGGGCAAATCACTAAAGGTCCTGTGCCTTAAAAAATGTAATGTGTCCTTTCGTAATGTAATTGGTGCTCAAGTAAAGCACTCCAATAGCTTCGGGTCGAGTTAGCACTATATAAAACTACAAAAAAAAGATATACTGATTCCACAGACCATAGTAAAGTTTAATTAGCACTCGCATATTTTAAAATTAGAATTTTAATTATTCATAACAAAATCATTATTGTTACTAATTGATCTGATACTGCTATCAAGTACTGCGAAAGGCAAAAAGATGTTGTTTGTTTTTTGGTGTAAGAAATTGGGTTGTTGGTTGACTGGTAGTGTGAGCCTTGGTCAAGCAGAAACCACAGTCCTTATCAGAGTGAGACAATGGCAAACCCTAAATTTAACCTGTGCTCAACCCTCTGGTAGCTTGGCACAGAGCAGTCAGGCTTAAATAAGTAATAAAGTGAAAAACACCACACAAAAAGGATGCCACACCAAGTTAGAAACAATGCAATTGGTAAATGCATCGGTTCGCCTATGTAATGAATGAAGAGGTGTTTTCATCAATCATCGTCCAGGAGAAGGAAAGAGCTCCATGACAGATAACACAAGAGTGGAGAAGATGTGGCGCAGCAGCCAGAGCTGCTGACTTGACAGCTGGGGATCCCTGTTCGAGTCTCGGTTGCGCCAAGCAACATCCTGTGATTCTATGCAAATGACGTAATCTCTCCGAGTGATAAATTGTTACATAAATATGCTGCAAGAGTAAAAGGTAAAACTTTATAAAAATATTGTTCCACCAAAGTGAATGTTAACAGTATTTCGGCAGAGGGAAACTGATAAGAGAAGCAGACAAGGAACAAGCATTTAGAAAATGCTGAAAAATATGCTACAGCCAATAGAAATGGAGGAAAGGTAAGTGGCACGCACAGGAACAAATGAGAAGCCAGGAAAGAGAGGAGGCGGGATGTAAGTCCCTCTAAAGTTTATATTAAAAACAATAGATTTCTAAAGCACAGCGCAAGTGTTGTGCAGGCGAAACCTAAAAATAGAGCCTGCTTTAATAAATAAAACTAAACCAAAACAGCAAAAACCAATCAGGGGAACAGAGATATGGAATTTTAAAGATTTAAGTTCAAATAGCGCCAAAAAGCACAGAGCGTCAGCTGTGGATATCTGGTCAAGTTCAGGCCAAGTGCAGGCCGGCTACAGGGACACAATTAGGCCTGCTGAACAAACTACCTTAAATCCTGGTTTGCGGAGTGCAGCCAGGATCCGTGTCTAAGATGCATCAGTGCTGAGTTGCGGCAAGGCTGAGATGCAAGGTTGTGCGTCATTGTCTAGCACTTGCGATGCGAAGTCCGGCGTAGAAGATGCATCAAGGCTGCAGGGTGGAGTCCGGCATTGCTGTGGAGGCTGCCTGAGAGGAGGAATGCTAGAGCCTGTGCTGAGGAAATGTTAGACATCGGCTGTTCCAAAGGTCTGTGGGCTGCTGAGGCTATATGGGTCTTTGCGATGGGTCTAATCAACACAGCAGCAGAGATGCGTTTGTTCTGCTTGTGGTTGCGCCGTGCAGCAGAGGAGATGAGTCTGTTCCGCTGGATCCACAGAGGCTGCCAGAGCACCTCAGGCCCACTTACAAGGGTCAAGGACTGGGGTGGCACCACTTGGCAGCGTAGACTCTCAGATGGCAGAGTCCAGGTGCAAGGTTGTTGGAAGCATGTTGTGTCCTGAGGCTTCAGATCAGGATGCTAGATAACTAACCCTTAGAGTCACTCTGGGATTCTGGGATCAAGAGATGCAGCGTCCAGTCCTTCTCACCCATGCAAAAGGGCAGCAGGCATAAGGTCATCACAGCAGTCCTTCAGAGCAGCAGTCCAGCAAAGTGTTAGGCCTTTCAGCAGCACTGCAGTCATTGTTCCTGGCAGAGTGGCCACAGGTCCAGAAGTATACTGAAGAGATGGTGTCTGAGGTCCAGTATTCATAGCCAGTTGTGCCTTTGAAGTGGGAAGAGGCTTCTAGAGGCATGCCTTTGAAGTCTATTCAAGTGTAAGTTGGGCTGTGCCCAGCTCTTCCCTCCCTTCCTACCAGTGATGGCCCATTCAGTCACATCTAAGGTCCCTATTGTGTGTGGCTGTCTAGGAGGAATACACGAAGCCCAACTGTCAACTACACCCAGTCATGTGACCCAAAGACAGGATGCAGGCACCAAAAGGCAAAATTGTAATTTAAAAGGAGACTACACCGTAAGTTAGGATTTTTCATTATAATTCCAAAGACACCAACCCTACAACGGTTAGCTGTTCCCATTGGGAAATGATACTTATTAAGCATAATAATGTAACACCAATGTTATCCTATGGGAGAGGTAGGCTTTGCAGTAGTGAAAAACTAATTTAAGAGTTTTTCATCACCAGGACATGTAAAACTTAAAAACACGTGTCTTCATTTTTAAATACATTGCACACTGCCCTCTGGGCTGTCCAGGGCCTACTCTAGGGGTGACTTAGATGTATTAAAAAAGGTTTGGGCCTGGCAAAAGGTTTATTTTGCCAGGTCTAACTGGCAGTTTAAACCTGTACACGCAGGCTGCAATGGCAGGCCTGAGACATGTTTAAAGGTCTACTTAAGTGGGTAGCACAATTGGAGCTGCAAGCTCACTAGTAGCATTTAATTTACAGGCTCAGGGCACAGGTAGTGCCACCTTATTAGGCACTTAGAAGTAAATTCAATATGTCAATTGGCTTTAAGCCAATCTTACCATATTTCTTTAGGGGAGAGTGTAGTAGGCTGGCTTAGTATATGGTGCACACTTATTTAAGTGAAGCACCTTGCACTAATCCAGACAACCCTTATGGTGATTTTAGTGGTCTTAAACAACCTTAGAAAGCTCTCCAAGTGGTAGCTGTGGAGAGCAGCCTTTAGGCTTATTTGAAGGAGTGTTAAACAGCTTGTTTTACCAGATCTAATCATGCAGTGTAGGTTAAACGAAAAAGAACCACACAGTGTATATATAAAAATAGTTCTATTTATTACACAACACTCACTAACACATTGGTATACCTCCCACCCGGAGATATAAACACAAATACACAGGACTACTTCAATTGTAAATAGGTAAGTAAGCACAATACACAGTGGTTTTAGCTAGGTGAGCAGTTGTGCAGTACAATTTGGTGGAAAGACTTTTGAACAGGGGGTACACACACACAAAGTGATTGATGAAGCAGTTAAAAAGGCAAGGGCAGTGGACAGGAGCAGTCTCCTTAGGCCTAAAACTAAGGGAGAAGAAAAGCAAGCAGTGAGGCTGATTACCACCTATCATTCTAAATCTGCTAAGTTCGGGGCTATTGTTAAGAAACATTGGCACTTAGTGAAATCGGATTTCACTATTGGGAAGCTGGTTAGCCCCAGTCCACAAATATCCTATCTGAGATGTAGTTCACTTAAGGATATGCTGGTGCACTCCTATGAGGAGACAGGGTACCCCCTTGGAAGCACCTGGTTGAGGGAACTCCCGGGTTTTTACAAGTGTGGTAAGTGCAAAGCATGCACACATTGTACCAATGTAAAAATGGGGACGCTTCCCAATGACAGAAAATGGAAAATCAGGCATTTTATCAACTGCAATACTGATTGTTGTGTATGTTCTGGTCTGTGTTTGTGGATTGCGCTATGTAGGTAGCACCATTTTTCCAGTGAGAAAGAAAATTTTGGAACACATGAAAGCTATCAGGAATAATGAAGCGTCTTACCCCATGGCGAGACACTGCAATATGCTTCATGGCCCTAACACTGAGAATCTCAAGAGCTCCTTCTTTGGTGTTGACAGGGTTCGGGCACGAGCGAAAGGGGGAGACAGAGAACGAGCGCTGAGGAGGTTTAAGTCTGAGTACATCATCCGTCTGCACAGTAAACAGCTGGGCGGCCTCAATCAGGATGAGGAGCTTCATGTGCACCTAGGTTGAAAGGTCGAGCCACCACTCACCTCTTCCAGTGTTTCTCCGCAACAGTCCATTGATTCTGTTCCCCCTTTTCCATTTTATTTTATGGTATCATCTATAAGGTGATAGTTCTTCTTTGATATGTTTTCATTCACATTGTTTCAGGCAAAGGTGTTTTCACCTTTTCTTTTTCCCTCTCCTGTGGTTACCCTTATGATGTATGGTGTCGGTTTCCTAGCAGCTCATGACCAATGGTGTGTTAGGTGTTGGGCGAGTAATGAGGTCACTTGACCTGGCACGTAGGTGGCTACTCTGATTGTAGATCACTAAATCTCATTTGAGTGACACATTTGTTGGCCCACTCTTATTTATTTGTGATACAGAGCTGTTTTGATCTGTTATGAGACTCGTGTTGTATCAGGCACTGGCGGTTGTCAGCATTCTATTTTTTGTGGTTTGGTTTTACATGACAATGTTCACATTGATTTAATCAAATTTCTGTGGAATCATGAGTAACCTTGTAGTTCAATTGTGCATTGATAATGAAATGTATTTTCCTCTTATGATTCTCATTTTTTCCTGTTTTGTTATTTTTTTAATATTAGGGTCATTGTGTATTTTTAGAACAGTGAGTGTCTTTCCATGCACATATATGTATTCAATGAAGTATGATAGTCTTTCTTTCATGTTCACACCTTGGTGTGTGTGTGTTGCTCTCTCAAGGGAATATGGCACAATGGGAAATGCTGATTTGCTTTGACAAAGACCTTGGTGGTCGAACCACGTTAGCTTGCATTAAACGGGTTCAAATAACTATCCCTGGAGTGCTTACAGGAACTCCGCAAACGTTTTATGACTGGAATTTAACCACTTTCTCTGTAAGCTTTGCACAGCGGGATAAGAGAGAGGGTGATAGTTACTAAAGACAGTGGGGTCCAGAGATGACTTCTTCTAAAGAGGCAGCACATGCAGCTACAGTCAGCTGGGAGAGAACTAGATGAAAATTAAGAGACTCACTAATCAGCAGGGCGAATGAACAATGGTACTCTTTCCTAAGATGAAAATATGGGTCGGGCAAGGATCATTAAGGGAACTAGACTTAACAGCATCATGATTTTCAGTGTCTCCTCTACAGGGGCCAGATTGCACTTGGAGAAAGACAGCGGAGGAAGAGATCTCGAGTCACACAGAATGAGGTCTGAGGATGGTTAATTTGTAGAGGTCTGATATTCACAATTTTGGATTCAAAGAAGTCATATAACGAATGGCAAAGTGCCCAAGTCTGAGTGATCTGCTGTTGGGCGGATTTGAAACAGGAAAATTGGAAACAGAACTATTACAAAAATATATATCATCAGTGCTGGCACCAGGCAGATAAACGCCGACATGTAACTACTTGCGCTACTTCGGCCATGTAGAAGTCAAAGGCGTCTCCTTCGGGGACCTCTAGTAACAGCCTGCGGTACTGCAGTCATGCACAGCCAGCACGAATGCCAGACCGCAGGGACTTTGAAATCCAGCACTGGTGTGTGGATCCAGAGCTCACCATTAACAGCCTTTAAAACTACAGCCTTTTACCCTCAGCACAGGCGCCAGGTTCTAGTGGTCGGTACTGCTGCAGCAGTTTACGCCTAGCGTTGCTGAAATGCCCAGAGGACTTCTAGTATCTGGTAGCTACCACAGCAGCATTTTACATCTAGTGCATGGAGGCAGGGTTAATGCAGCGCAAGGAGGCAGGGCTAATGCAGCGCTAAGAGACTAGCATATAACAGCGTATTACCCCGAGAGCTGGTTCCTCACTCTACAGGGACCTCTAGTAGCGGCCTGTGGTACTGCACTCCGAATTGGTGGTGTTGCAGACTTCTACACAGCCATGAAGCCGGTAATTGGGACAGCTAGGAGCAGTGCATGCTTTTGCAGTTTTGTGCACTCTGCACTGAAGCCGATGACTGGGACCTCTAGGAGCAGAGCGTGGGATTGCAATTTCGTATGCTCACTGCTGAAGCCAACTGACACAAAATCACAAAACAAAGATACAGTACAAGACAAAACATGATGCAATTGAAAACATACCACAGTAGTTTAGTTGTGCGGTTTTGTCATATTGAAATGTAATGCATACATGAACTACTTCGGGGGGGTAGAACAACATCATTTACCTGTCAGCCCAACCAACCAGAACGCAATAGACCAAAGAGAACAAGATGAAAACTGCATTCTATTTGCACTATTGAGAGCAAGTTTACAGTGATAGAAGATTTGCAAACAGAGCTAGCGCACAATATTTGCCAAACCTTAATATGAGCAACTACCAGACTGCTAGAATTCTTTGACGACATGTAAGCAATTCAAAAACAAGTATTTATTTCTCTAATAAACTAGTTGGTTAGCTAGTTGTTTACATTTTAACCCCTGATATGGGTCAATACTAATGGAGAAAGGAACGTTAAAACAGAAACCTCAGCAATGTCAGAGAAAACATTCCTATTTTGGAAAACGCTGAGTATCGGGAACTTTACAAGTCATCTGAAGGATAAGAGTCATTTTTGTTCTTTAATCAACACAAATAGTTATATAAAGTAGGATCAGTTGGGTAAATGTTTAATTTTCTGCATGAGGAATTTCTCAATCTTTTTGTTGCAAAATATATGGAACTCCTGCTTCTAGTGCATTTTTATCCTCTAAATATATAATGATTTGGTTTTAAAAATAGACATATTGGTTTAGATGCAAGGCTTTATAAACAAAGCATACAACCGCGTATTTCAGAGAAAGCTTGTTCCTCACTCTACAGAGACCTCTAGTAGTGGTCTGTGGTACTGCACCCTTGAACACTCTGAAAGAACAAGTTACTTACCTTCGGTAACGATTTATCTGTAAGAAACATAGGTTAGTTATAGATTCCTTACCTTAGAATTACCCCCAGGCGACAGATTGGATCCGGAAAGTTTTTCGTCAGCAGTACCCCTGCGCGTCGGAAGGTGGCGTCGGTCTACTCCGCGTTAGTCGTCGGCGTGGTCACCGGGATGACGTCGCGGTAGCTACATAGACGCCGCCCTCGCGTGCTGACGTCAGTTCTGTACACGACTTTCCAAGCCAGAAGCGCAGAGCCATGCAAGACACTGACCACTGGTGCACAAAACTAGGGCCCTGAAAGGATGTCCGTAACCCTAGAAGTCAGTTCGCAGAACGGGGAGGATGGGTGAGGCGGTAAGGAATCTATAACTAACCTATGTTTCTTACAGATATATCGTTATCGAAGGTAAGTAACTTGTTTATCTGAAAGAAACAGTTAGTTATAGATTCCTTACCTTAGAATAGATACCCCAGCAATACCAACCCCGGAGGTGGGGCTGCGAACTAAGTTCGCAACAGAAAGTCCTGGAGAACAGAACGGCCAAAGAAGCAGTCTCTACGAAATGTGGCTGGCCAGGCAGTAGTGTTTGGTGAACGTGTGCAACGATGCCCACATAGCTGCCTGACAGATGTCATTTAGGGGGACTCCTCGTCCCAATGCAGTGGTGGCTACCGTCGCACTGGTGGAATGGGCGCACACTCCCACTGGAGGCTCCTTCTTTGCCAAAGAATAGGAGGCTTTGATGCACAGAACGACCCACCTAGAGATGGTCCTTTTGTGCACGGCCCTACCTCTCTTAGCGCCCACGTAACCAACAAAGAGCTGGTCGTCCACCCGGAATTGTTTTGTGTGATCCAAGTAGAAGGAAAGCGCACATTTTGGATCCAGACGGTGGAGCCTCTCGTCCTCTTTTGAAGGATGCGGAGACGGAAAGAAGGTGGGCAAAGTGAAGGTTTGGCCAATGTGGAAAGAAGTAATCACCTTGGGAAGAAAGGAAGGTCTAGTTCTTAGGGCGACCTTCTCCGGATGAACAGCCAGAAAAGGAGGCTTGGAAGAAAGTGCTTGGAGCTCACTCACCCTGCGAGCAGAGGTGATGGCCACCAGTAAGGCAGTTTTCAAAGTGAGAAGCCTGAGAGGACAGTTATGTAGTGGCTCAAAGGGAGCACACAAGATAGGTAAGAACCAAGTTCAAGTCCCACAGGGGCATTACGAAGGGAACAGGAGGAAAAAGATGAGTAATGCCCTTAAGGAATCTATTTACAACAGGGGACTTGAAAAGAGAAGGCTGATCAGGAAGCCTAAGAAATGCTGAAATGGCCGAGAGGTAGCCCTTGATAGTGCCCAGAGCAGAGCCCTGCTGGGCCAAAGAAAGGAGGAACAAGAGGACCTCAGAAAGAGGGGCGGAAAGGGGATCCACAGCCTTTGCTGTGCACCATGCCACAAATTTGTTCCATCGGCAGGCGTATACAGTCTTAGTGGAGGGATGCCTGGCTGCCAAGATAACATCGCAGACTTCGGGAGGCAGGTCAAATGACGTCAACTGCCTCCGCTCAATCTCCACGCAAGGAGGTGGAGGCCGGACAGGTTCAGGTGGAGGACCGTCCCCTGCTGCTGCGACAGAAGATCCTCCCAAAGAGGCAGTCGGATCGGAGGATCGATGGCCATGTTAAGGAGCTCGGGATACCAGACTCTTCGTGCCCAATCCGGAGCCACAAGAATGACTTGAGCCCGGTCGCATTTGATCTTCTTCAGCACTCTGGGCAGAAGTGATATAGGCGGAAAGGCGTGTAGAAGACCGCAACTCCACTCGCGACGAAAAGCGTCGCCTAGCGAGTGACGTCTTGGAAATTCCAACGCGCAGAACTGCTGACATTGCGCGTTCTCTTCGGTGGCGAATAGATCTAACCAAGGCTCTCCCCACTGCTGAAAAAGACCTTGCACCACCTCCGAGTGAAGGCGCCATTCATGATCCATCATGCACCTGCGGCTGAGTTCGTCCGCCCTGGCGTTCAAGGAACCTCACAGGTGTTGAACCACCAGGGAAATGCCCTGATGTCCCAGCCATGTCCAGAGGCGGAGGGCCTCCTGATATAGGGTCCACGACCCCACCCCGCCTTGTTTGTTGCAGTACCACATTGCAGTAGTGTTGTCCGTGAACACCTGCACTACTCTTCCCAGGACAGAGGGAAGGAATGCCTTGAGTGCAAGACGAATCGCCCAAAGCTCCAGAAGATTGATGTGGAGCCCGGACTCCGCCGGAGACCAGAGGCCTCTGATCTGCGCCTCCCCCATGTGGCCGCCCCATCCCAGAAGTGATGCATCGGTCACCACTGTGAACTCTGGCAGAGGAAGGGAGAGGGGTCTGCCGTCGACCCAATCCTGGTTCGTTAGCCACCACTGCAATTGGTGTGCAGTGCCCTCCGAGATCTGGACGCAATCGGACAGATTCCCCTGATGCTGCGCCCACTGGAACTTCAGATCCTACTGCAGAGTCCGCATAAGCCACCTGGCATGATCTACCAGCAGGATGCAGGAGGCCATGAGGTCCAGCAGTCTCAGGGTCATCCGGACCGAAACCCGGGATAGAGGCTGAAAGATCGGAATCATAGCCCGAATATCCTGGACTTGCTGTTCGGGAGGATAAACCCGAAACTGCGTCGTGTCCAGAACCGCTCCGATGAAGAGGAGCTTCTGAGAGGGGGTCAAGTGTGACTTCGGCGAATGCAGGAGGTCGGCCGTAGTCTGGAGGTGGGAGACAACAGCCTGGGACGAGCCCGCCTTGAACAGCCAGTCGTCGAGATAGGGGAAGACTGGAACCCCTGATCTGCGCAGATGAGCTGCGACCACCGCCATCACTTTCGTGAACACCCGAGGGGCGCTGGTAAGGCCAAAGGAGAGCACGGTAAACTGAAAGTGTTCGTGGCCTACCGTGAACCGCAGGTAGCGCCAGTGGGCCGGCAGGACGGGGATGTGAAAGTAAGCATCCTGCAAGTCCAACGCTACCATCCAGTCTCCAGGGCAGACAAGACCTGAGCGAGCGTCAACATTTTGAACTTCTCCTTCCGGAGGAAGCAGTTGACGTTCCTGAGATCCAAGATAGGACGCAGGCTTTTGTCCTTTTTGGGCACCAGAAAGTAGTGGGAATAGCAACCACTACCTACTTCTGGGGCAGGAACGCGCTCGATGGCACCCATGGCCAAGAGTGCCGAAACTTCCTGTTGGAGAAGGGCCAGGTGATCCGCTGACATGCGATGGTACTGAGATGGCATGGAGGGAGGGGTAGTCTCGAAGGGGAGGGAGTAGCCCCTTCGGACTATTTGCAAAACCCACCTGTCCGACGTGATGGTGCGCCATTGGGGGAGGTGATGGCGGATCCTGCCTCCCACTGGCGTTTAGTGGCCCTGAAAGGTCTGACTAGGAGCATTTGGAGGCTGCTGGAGAGGGGGCTGTGGTGGACTGGCCCGCCCGCTGGCCCCCAGAACCACGGCGGTGGTTCCCACGTCCCCGGCCGCGCTGGGGCTGAACAGCTTGCAGCGGCCTGTGGCTCTGGGCGGGACGTAGCGGGGCACCCCTTCCGTAGCCATGAAAGGGTCGAAAGGCAGACTGCGCAGGGCTGGTGGTGGAGAGGCCCAAGGACCTGGCCGTAGCCCGAGAGTCCTTAAAGCGCTCTAGCGCGTTGTCTGCCTTGTCGCCAAAAAGGCGACGGCCATCAAAAGGCATGTCCATAGGGTTGGATTGGACATCCCCAGAAAAACCAGTCGAACGCAACCAGGCGTAGCGTCGAAGGGCTACTGACGTGGAAATTGTCCTGCTAAGTGCGTCGGCGGTATCCAGCCCACAGCGGATGGTAAACTTTGCTGAGTCTCTCCCCTCTGCAACTGCACGGGAGAGTACGGCCTGGGCCTCCTCCGGGCACTGGGGCAGCACCTGCGCCTCCGTATCCCACACAGAGTGGGTGTAACGGCCCAACAGGCATGCGGTGTTTACCGACCGCAGTCCGAAGCTGGCGGAAGAAAACATTTTCTTCCCAAGGTGGTCCAGCTTTTTGGATTCCCTATCAGGTGGTGCCGTAGGGAAGGCGCCTTTAGAAGTGGAGGCTTGGACCACCAAGCTCCCAGGGGTGGGGTGTTGGGAGAGGAAAGTGGGGCCGCCCGGGTCCGGGCGGTGGCGTCGGGCAATCATCCTGTCCACAGGAGCCCCTGTGTTGGGCCTGGACCACGTGCCCAAAAGGATGTCCGTGAGGGCCTCATTAAACGGCAGCAGGGGCTCTGAAGAGCTCGCTGACGGTTGAAGGACCTCTGTCAGGAGGTTAGTCCTGACTGCCACCGTAGGTAGCTCGAGAGCCTCGGCCGCCCTACGCAACACCACTGCGTATGCCGCTCCCTCCTCCGTAGCCATGGTAGGAGGAGACAACCTGCCAAGGTCTGGTGAGGTATCCAGACCACTGGCTTCCCCCAGTTCCTCTCGCCAGTCCTGTTCGTACACCAACTGGTCGGTCAAAGGGTCCCCAGACCCCTCCCACTCCTCACCATCCTCTGGCTGCCAATCTGGTCTCAAAGAGCCAGGGTAGAACAGGGGCACAAAAGTACCCGCCGGTGTCGGATCCGGCGTCGGTCGACGGCGGTCCGACTCAGTGTCTACCTCGAGGTGGAGGCCGGGGTTGACGTCGGCTGGGGACACAGCCGACACCGGTGGCAGGCGTGGTGCCGGTGGAATCGGCGCCGGTGGAGGCGTAACGAGGTCGACCGGCGCCGATCTGGATCCAGGCCTGGATTCAAGGGGACCCTCCGGCGCCGAGGCCTAAGCCACAGAAGGCCCAGGGCCCCCAGCCGAGTCCGCGGGGCCCGAAGGCACGCCGGCGGAGTCGGGCTCCCCAAAGATGGCGTGCATCACTTTGTAGAACTGATGAAGCTGGGCAGGGGTCGCTCCAGGTCCCGGGAAGGCGGGGAACCCCGGAGTCGACCCTACGGGCTCCGCACGCGGAGCCGCAGGAGTGGCAAAACCCGTATCCCTTGTCGCGTTGGCCGACGAATGGGGAGAAGTCGAAGAGCGACGATGCGTCTTCGACTTCTTTTTGTGCTTCGACTTACCTGACCATGAGTGCGAAGACTTCGACGAAGAATGGTGTTGGCTCCGCGATCGGTCCCTCGACCTCCTCCGCGACAGGGACCTAGAGCGGAGCAGACTGCCGGGCCTCTAGTAGCTTTCGGGACCGCTACCGCAAAGACTTCGGGGTCATGGCCTGGCAGTCGGAGCACGACTTGGGGTCGTGGTCGCGCTCCAGGCAGTAGAGGCACACGCAGTGCGGATCAGTCACCGACATCAGTAGGTTACAGGAACAGCAAGCCTTAAGGCCGGGAATCCTCATGCACCAGGAGTCGATGGACTCAGAAAACAACGAAGTCGACAAAAGTCGAGAAAAAAGCTCAGTCAAAAATGACTGGGGGTACCGCTCTCTCCGGATCTGCGCTTGCTGGCGCGGAAAAAAAGAACTGACGTCAGCGCGCGAGGCCGGCGTCTATGTAGCTACCGCGACGTCATCCCGGCGACCGCGATGCCGACAAAGAACGCGGAGTGGACCGACGCCACCTTCCGACGCGCAGGGGTACTACTGATAAAAAACTTTCCGAATCCAGTCTGACACCTGGGGGTAATTCTAAGGTAAGGAATCTATAACTAATTGTTTCTTTCAGATTGGTGGTGTTGCAGACTTCTACACAGCAATGAAGCCGGTTACGGGGACCTCTGGGAGCAGCACGTTGTGAGAAGTTGGCCTGGTATATGCTGTCCATTAATTAAAGTGGGCACCTTGCACCAGTCCAAACAACCCTTATGGTGATTAAGTCAAAGATAACCTTTTGAAAGCTATCCTAGTGGTAGCTATGGAGAGCAGCCTTCAGGCTAAGTCTTGAAGGAATGTTAAGCACCTTGTTTTACCAGAATGTAACCTTATAGTATTGGTTAAATGAAAGGAAAACCACACAGTAGTTATAAAAATATGTATTTATTATATACAACACTCTCTAGTATCCTCTACCCGAGGATAGAACACAAATCAAATAATACAGTTGCAAAGAATCAAACGTAAGTAGGACAATACACAGTGCGCTCCCGGGGGAGACCAAACCATATACGTAAGTGGTATAAAAACCACAACTCGGGACTAGACCTAGTCTATAAGGTGTAGAATCGCTGGGACCCCAAGGAACCACCCAAGGTGAGTGAGTAGGGACCCCACGGAGGACGGGTGCAGTGTGAGAACACGACTGCGTGCTCCGTACAATTCAATGGGAAAGTCGTGGTTGGAAAATCAGAGATTAAGGACCCGTCCCAGCAGATTACGAAGACAGCCCTTGGAACTTAAGGGTTTGGAGAGCCACCCCACCCGTGGATACCTTTGTACCAGAGTTACCTATCCCAGAGGAGCCGGGTGCATAGGTGCGATGTAGCGTCGGAAACCCTTGTCGTTTTCTATGGATGTCGACAAAGAAATGCTGCTGCGGGAAGAACGAAAAGTGTCCGGTGGAATCCAAACGTGGATTCTAGATGAGAAGAACCTGAAAGCAGAGTGGACAGAGTCTGGGTCACTTTGGAGTGACCAGGGGCTCGGTAGTCGAATGCCCACCGATGTCGGGTGCTTCAGGTGTGTTGACGGTGAGCTTGACTCTTCAGCTGCGAGTACCCGGAGACATCTAGGACGACCAGGAGCCAGAGGCGAGCTGTCCCACGAAGGATGCCAAGTGCTGAGGGGTCGGTGTCCGGCTGGAGCACCAATCAAGCCTTGGCAACGGCAACAACGTAGATGGTCAAGTTCAGTGTCGATCTGGCCCAGCAAGGACCAGGAGACTCACCACAGCAAGGGGAGTCAGGGCAGACCTGGAGCAACCAGGTGAGCCCAAATAAAGCAAATTTGACCCTCAAGTGGACCCACAGGCCGAAGGCACACGAGTCGCGAGGGGACCTCAGGCGGTTTCACAGGATACCAGCTAGCAAGGCACAGAGTGCGAGGATGCCGGAGTCCTTCTCAGAAAAGATGTGCTGGGGTCAGGGCTACAAATGGCCCAATGCACGGAATTGTTGCACGACAACAAGCATGTGCAGCTGCAAATAAACACGGGGTACGGGTATACGGTCCCCACGAGGGATATCCGCCTCAAACTCAGTGAAAGGGCAGCTCAACCTCGGAGACCTTCAGAAACCCACCTCCTGTGTTGCTGGAGCCTTCGGAGTCCGCAGGAGCTCAGGATCAGCAAACCGGTCAGATGCGTTACGGTGCCTGCATTTGCAGGCGAGTGACTCCTTCACTCCAAGGGAGATTCTTCTGTTGTCTCGGAGGTCCACAGGGTCCTGCACGGAGCCTGTATTGATCACGGACAGTGGCGAGACTGGGGACGGCAAGGGAAGACGAAGTCGAGCCCAAGGGAGGTCCAGCGAAGTTCAGCGTGTCCAGACGGTCGAAGTGTAGTGGTATCTTCTTGCAGAATCTTGTCCACGTAAATCTAATGTCCTGTAGCCAGGTAACCCATCTTTTACCCACGGGAAAGGGTTGGACAGATTCTAGGGACCCTCCTAGGGGAGGGACAGGACAGGGGGGTGGCTACTTCCATGTCCTTTGTCCAGTTTCGCGCCAGAGCAGGAGCGAATGGCTCCTAGAACTGGTTTGAACTGGACTATGCAGAGGGACACCAAGTGTGCCCCTCGTGCAAACTTTCTGGCACTGAGACAGTGCACCCACCCAGCCCCAATACACTAAATCCTGTCTGGGAGGTGGTAACACCTCCCTGTGACAGGATTCCTATTGTGCTGCCTTCCCCTGCTCGAGCTTGGCTCAGCAGCAGGAGAGCAGACTCGTGTCTGTGGCTGGCAGCATCCATTTTGTGCTGTTAGGCTCGAGAAAGTTGGTACCGGTAGACTTGGGTACCCCCAGAACCTCGGTTCTGAGGGGAGGAATCATACCTCTCACACCAGTTACTGGTGTGGAGGTATGATTCCAAGGTGTTTGACAGCAAACACGACATACTTCGTTGCAGTCGTTTTTGAGATAGCATTTACTGCTAGGTTATAATGCACCTCTACCTATATGTCTGGTAGTATCACGTACAGCCCGGGAGAATAGTCTCCGAAGACTGCAGAGGGGCCTTGCTCATGCAGGAGCACCCTCTCACGCAAAACCCAGCACCCTGCCTTCAGGATTGTTAAGGCCTGCTATAGGGGTGACTTACAAAGTTTTAAGTGTAGTGATAAATATAGATATAGTGAACCTATATCTTAAGTAAGTGGTGCAATCACCAACTTACAAAGGCTGCAGTGGCAGACCTGAGGTTCCATTTTGCATGGCCTCTCATGGGTGGCATAATGCATGCTTCAGCCCATGGGAGGCCTCTGGGGTACCTATGCCCTGGGTACATGGGTACCATATACTAGGGACTTATAAGGGTACCACAGTATCCAATATGGAGTGTACCAAAGTACATATATTGCAATTTAAGGGAGAAAGCACATAGGCTGGGGTCCTGAATAGCAGGATCCCAGCCAGACTAGTCAAAACAGTGGGTGCAAAAAGCGGGGGTAACCATAAGAAGCAGATCCTACTTTACTACACACGTGCTTTTGCAGTTTTGTGCACTCTGCACTGAAGCCGATGACTGGGAACTCTAGGAGCAGCACATGGTGTTGCAGTTTTGTACGCTCACTGCTGAAGCCGGTAACAGGGACCTCTAGGAGCAGAGCCTGGTGTTGCAGATTTGTACACTCAGCGCTGAAGCCGCACAATACGGACCTATAATAGTAGCCTGTTCTAGCGTGCAAATCAGTACAGTAGTATTAGTGCTTGGGGAGCTGCTACAGCAGGTTTTTTTTTTTTTTGCAGTTTCATTTAGCCCTTACTTGACCCGAAGGTATTGGAGCACTTTGCATGACATTATACAAGGGCAGTTTAATTTTTATGTTTTGGCTACAGCGTGAATTCGCTCTCAGCTATTGTTAAAAAAAAAAAAATCTTTAAAAGTGGCTTAGAGTAGAGTATAGCAGGAGTGGAGAGGATGTGGCGCAGCAGCCAGAGCATCTGACTCGAGAGCTGGGAATCGCGGTTCGAGTCTCGGCGGCTCAACATTCTCCAGGTGATAAGTTGCACTTTATACATGCTATGCGCTATAAAAATCTGCTGCAAGACAAAAAAGCAGAAAGAGGCAAAAATGTATGTAAAAAAATAGTTCCACCAAAGCGGATAACAGTATTTTGGCGTCGGGGAAACTGATAAGAGAAGCAGAGGAGAAACAAGCATTGGTAAATGAAGGAAAATATATTACAGCCAATAGAAATGGAAGAAACGTAAGTGGCAAGCACAGGAACCAATGAAAAGCCAAGAAAGCGAGGGGGCGGTATTTAAGTTCCTTTTAAGATTTATATTAGAAACAGATTTCACAAGCACATCGCAAGAGCTGAGCAGGCGAAAACTACAAAGTGGAATGCGAGCTGCCACTGAAGTCGGGACTTCAGCCAGGAGACTCGGAAGAGCTGGGGACAGAAAAAGGAATAAACCATGGTAAGTACCTAGGAACCCCACGAAGGCTGTGTGCAGAGTGGAAACACAATCGCATACTCAATGGAAGTCAACGGGAAAATCACAGTTGCAGTTTTGAAGAAGGATCCTTCCCAGTGGACCCTAAAGAAACCCCGTGGAAGACAGACGGTTGGAGAGTCACCCCAATCGTGGATACCCCAGGAACCAGGATACCTACACTAGGGAAGCCAGGTGCGGTGACATCGCAAAACGCCGTAGACCACAATGGAGGATTGCAGTAAAGATGCCGCTGGCGAAGACTACGCAAGAGTCCGGTACAATCCAAGGGTGAATTCTATGCCACTCGAAAGTGACCAGGGGGCACGGAAGAGCAATGCCCACCGATGTCGGATGATGCAGGAGGGATGACGGTGACCTTGTCGCTGCACCTCTGAGGACCAGGCGACGCTGAGGAAGACCAGAAGCCGTGCACAAGCTGTCCAGCATTAGTAGTCGAGAACCAGGGGGTTGGTGTCTGGCGGGAGCACAAACAAGCCTTGGCACCTGCAACAGGCATAGAAAGTGAAGGAGCAACTTTGAGACCCGCAAGGTCCAAGGGAATCACCAACAGCAGGAGAGTCAGAGCAGGCCCCGATCAAGCAGAGGAGCCCACTGAAGCAAGAGAAGACCCTCAAGAGGACACACAGGCCAAGGGCAAAGGAGTCGCAAGAGGACCTCGAGCAGATAACCAAAGATGAAGAAACACGGTGCAGAGGATGCGGTGAGGACGTTGATCTTGGCAGGAAGAGATGCTGGAGCTTCGTGTAGCCCGAAAATCTCTGGAGTGCAGAGCCAACAAGCCTTGGCAAGTCGATGTGGTGCACAGAGGCTCGGTCGCAGCGGTTCTGACGAGGGATACTGGCCTAAAAATTGCAGAGAGGACAGGTCAGGCCTCGAGGGAGTTGCAGAACCACCACCTGTGTTGCTGAGCCTTTTAAAGTTCGTGGGACGTCAGGAGCAGCAGACCGGTCAGCTTTGTCAGCTTTGTTGCAGTGCCTGCAGATGCAGGGGAGTGACACCTTCACACCAAAGGAGATTACTTTGGGTATCTTTGATGCCCACAGGTCTATTGAAGATCTTTGGAGAAGCACAGACACAGACGACGAAGACTTGCAGAACAGCGAGACCAGGAGCAGCAGGAGTCTTCCTTGATGCAGTCTCCTTTCCAGGCGAAGTTCACGGGCCCAGACGGTCAAAGAGTGACATGGTTTCAGTCTAGAGTCTTGTCCCATGACGAATCGGAGGATCCACCCACAGGTAAGCCCTTAAGTACCCTAGGAAGGGAGTAAGGATGACTCAGGGGTCCCTCCCAGAGGAGGGGCTGGACAGAGGGGAGAATACTCCCATGTCCTTTGTCCAGTTTTGCGCCAGAGCAGGAGTCAAGTGCTCCCAAAACTAGCTCCAGCTGGAGTATGGAAGGAGGGCACCAAATGTGCCCTTCAAAGCAGTCTGGTGGCGTTGGCAAGCGCCCACACCCCAATACACTACGTTCTGTCTGGGAGGTGGGCACACCTCCCTGTGACGGGAAACCTATTGTTTTACCGTCCCCTGCTAGAGCTCCGCTCCGCAGCAGGAGGGCAGAATCGTGTCTGGGGTCAGCAGCAGCACTAGCTTACTGGCAGACCCTGGAAGGCTGTTACCGGAGTACTGGGGGCTTCCCGGAGGAGCCCCCCAGTGCATGGAATCATACCTCCATGCCCAGGTTTGGCACAGCCACTATATATTTAGCCATTGCGTAATGACGGATGGTTACTATATGTATCAAAAAGGCTGACCGCACTTACAAAGCCTGGGGAATCGACTAAGGGGTTTGTAGGCATGTCCTGCTCATGCAGGGGCACACACACACTTATAAATCAGCACCCTGCCTTCAGGATTTAAATGCCTGCCTTAGGGATGACTTATAGGTTTTACGTGTAGTGGTCTCAGATATAAGAAAACGTATATCTGTTGTAAGTAGTGCTAGCACCAGCTTACACCGGCTGCAATGGCAGGCCTGGAGAAACGGTTTGAGTGGTCTCTCATGGGTAACACAATACATGCTGCAGACCATGGGAGAACCCTGGTGTACCTATGCCCAGGGTACCTCAGTACTATATACTAGGGACTTATAGGGGTACACCAGTAGCCAATTGTGGAGGTACAGAAGTACTTACCATGTCAAATTAGGGAGGAAGCACTATGACTGAGGTCCTGATTAACAGGATCCCAGTCAGACTAGTCAAAAACACAATGACACCAGGCAAAGAGTGGGGGGTAGCCATGCTAGAAGGATCCTACCTTCCTACAGAGAGCACGAGCACTTTAACACTGGTTAGTTGTGGCAAAGTGTGCAAGTCCTAAGGCCAGTAAAAACAAAGTCAGTAGAGGTCTGAAGGCAAAAAGTTAGGGGGAATACCACATCAAGGATGCCAGGTCTAACACAAGGGTATGTTCGTTGTTGTGTGATCTGTCTGGTTGAAATAAAAGGAAACTCACAGAGTCACCCTTACTGGTCAAGTGGCAGACTGTGCAACAGGTTTTTAGTTCGTGTTTTAAGCCACGCCTTCATTACATATGCCACTTCTCTTGGAAAGGATTCCTACTTCCGCCTCTTTAGCTACGTCCTTCTTTGAAACGCCCTAAGCACTTGAAGCAGATAATGGCATGCTGATCAAACAGTTTAAAAAACATTTGAATGTAATTATCTCTTGCTGCAAGTCTAGACTTTAACTCGAAGTAAAACATTATGAAGAGTATCTTTACCTTGATACCAGTCGAAAAGGTTGTGACCGGCACTAAAGTGAATCAGCGTTCCGTCTGTTGAGGCTACTACCAGTCATTACATAGTACTTCTAGTGAACTTACAAGCTTATTTCACGCAGGCAAACTATACATTATTGTATGTCCCTGCCGGCTGGCAGTAAGCTAAAGAAGGAGCAACTAAACTGCCCCCAAGTTTTCGAGGACTCTATTAAGTTATCCAGTCCTCGTATTCGTAAACGTATGTCTCACCTCTACGGTTTTCGGTAGAAGCCTAGAAATACAAGCACCCCCGGTATCTCCTCCAGTTAAATAAAAAACGGTTATTTCTAAAGTCAGTTAATCTGGAAAAAAATAAGCTTAAAAACGTCAAATACATGCGTTAAGATAAAGACATTGGAATTTTAACAACAAAAATAGCTCAGGAGAATACAGATTGAATAAAGGGAACACGAAACAGTAGAATAAATAGGTTTACCTGGCAAAATGGCAAGGTACCCTGGTATGCACGGCATAAACCCATAAATGTTCGCGAGCGCGAAAAAGCAGCCACCCGGGGCCGTTCAGTTTAGCTAAACAAATTCTATAAATTAGAGTCGCTGGGAGCTTAAACATAGCAGTCACTCTATATTATTGTAGCATCTCAACGCCCAGCACAATGAAAGGGAACCGTGGTGGTCTGCAAAGCATGTGTTTCGGAAACTCGACCTTTCACCTGGAAATGATTTGCATTTACTCACAGAGCTCCTCTAAAAACGCCACTTGAATAGGAACCTGTTGGCTAACGATTAAACTTCGCGGGTAAAACAACGGAGATATCATTCAAAACTTAGGCTGTATTCAGTCGCTCGCCAAAACATCTCAAGGCATTGTGGGTACTGTAGTTCTCGAGCTAAATGGCGGACTACTGGGAAGAGGTCATATTTGGCAACAATACCATCACGTAAGTAACAGATATTACAATTGGTTTCCTCCTCTTCTATGAATGATAATCTTCGTAAAAACGCTTACTCATGCTCACCAAGCAGCAATTGTACGGAGCAGCCCACAGTGGCACCAAGTGGTCAAACTTAGAAAGTCTGAATTATTGTGTGAGCTGTAACTGCAAAACCGAACATTACTGAATACTTGAACACCAAAAACTAATAGTTCTTTAGCTGTGATTCCCTATAACCAGCGAGGACATTTCTGTGTTCAAGCTGTGTACATGGTATGGTTCTCATCTCACTAAGATATCCCAGCAGGGTCATGCATTTACTGCAGAGGTGTGCAAGATTCATATCGCAGACGTCAAAACGTGTGTGTTTGTGGATGGGGTGGGGGAGAGAGGTGCTATATCTACTTAAAAATGCATAAGTGAATCTCTCTGGTTCTACGGATTGGAATTTTTGTCGTTCTGGTATTTTTTTATTTATCAAAATGTACTCTATATTTCTTAATTGGTTTTGATCTTTCTTGTGTTGTGTTCTCACTTCATTACCATTTGTGTGCTGCATAAATAGTATGCCTGACTGCTTTGTGCCAAGCTACCAGAAGAGGGTTAAGCACAGTTTAATTTAGTGATTTTTGTTGTTTACCCAGACATGGGCTGGGGTTTCTGCCTGAGTCGGTTTCCACCCCCCTCAATCAATAACCCAATTTCTTACACAAACCAATTTAGAAATATAGAGTACATTTTAATAAATAAAGTATTACAAGAACGGCAAAGATCCAACCAGTAGAACCAGAGATATTACATTTTAAAGTTAAGTAAATATTTGGCCTAAAAGTACCATGTGCCACTCATGGTCATCTTGTCGTACTAGACTGGGGGAAAGTCACAAGTTCAGGCTGACCGTGATGGAGCACAGGTCGGATACAATGACTGGGTTAGTCAAGCTGAAAAAGTTACCTTCTCAAAGTCCAATGCAAAGAGTTTTGTCCATGGTCGAGGAGGCCGTGAGGAGCAGGAAGAGCGTCGCGGATGGTCGTCACTGTAGTAAGAAGAGCAGGCCAGGCAGCGCAGGCTGTTGTCGCTGTGGCAGAAAGTCAGTCGGGCGTCGCGGACGTTCTTTGCTGCAGCTTTGCGTTGGCGGTCACCACGGGTATCGTCGCTGCGAAGTGTCCCCAATACCGTACTCCATGTTGCATACCCCCAACCTGGCCCCCCCTCTCTCGCCTGTTGCTTTCCTCACTACCCATTTGCCTGCTTGCCCGATTGCTTCTTACCTGCCAGCTCCATCTTTCTCGCTCACCCGTTGCTTCTCCTCTCCCCATGCAGGACCTGCGTGTTGCTTACACTCCCACCCTGTTGCTTCCTCCTGCATCCTGTTTTTTGTTACAAACAAAATACTTTCACATGTTTGTCTTTTTTTTTTTTTAGTTACAGATCCAACTCGGATCAGTAACAGGCTCCTGGCTTTTTAAAAATTCTTTAGCCACGGTGCCCAGGATCGCGAATGCTGTTCAACATGGCAAAAAAACATTGGCAAATCAATAGGTTCCAAAAGTGAGATCTACTGGGTTTGCACATGTTTGTTTATATGAGAGAGGAGAATAATACGTTAGAAACGATGCCGCTGGCGACGAAGGTGGAAGAGTCCAGTGGAATCCAAGGATGGATTCTGGAAGAGAAGAACCTGCAAGCAGAGGGGACAGAGTCTATGCCACTCGGAAGTGACCAGGAGGCACGGAGGACCAATGACCACCGATGATGGAAGATGCATGAGTGATGACGGTGACCTTGTCGCTGCAGCTGGACCAGGCGATGCTGTGGAAGACCAGGAGCCATTCACGAGCTGTCGGTAGTCAAGAACCAAGGGGTCAATGTCCAGCAGGAGCACCAACAAGCCTTGGCAGCAGCAACAGATTTGGTAAACGAAAAACGTTGAGCCCAGCAAGGGCAAGGAGAGTCAGAGCAGGCCCCGACCAAGCAGAGGAGCCAACTGAAGCCAGAGAAGACCCTCAAGAGGACCCACAGGCCGAAGGCACAGGATTCGCAAGAGGACCTCTAGCAGCTCACCAAAGATGCAGGCCCACAGTGCACAGGATGCTGTGAGGACAAAGATCTTGGCAGGAAGAGATGCTGGAGCTTCTTGTAGTCTGAAGATCTCTGGAGGACAGAGCCAACAAGCCTTGGCAACCGCAAGTCAACACGGTGCACACGTGTTCTGTTCCAGCGGTTCCGACGAGGGACACTGGCCTCAAACTTGCTTAAAGGACAGGTCAGGCCTCGAGGGAGTTGCAGAACCACCACCTGTGTTGCTGAGCCTTTCGGAGTCCGTGGGACGTCAGGAGCAGCAGACCGGTCAGCTTTGTTGCGGTGCCTGAAGATGCAGGGGAGTGACTTCTTCATTCAAAGGTAGATTCCTTCAGGCCTGGAGAGAAACCTGGATGAAGCAGAGGCACACACAACGAAGAAGACTTGCAGAACAGCGAGATCAGGAGTCTTCCTTGGTGCAGTCTCGGTTCCAGGCAAAGTTCAGCGAAGTCCAAGGTGCCCAGATGGTTGAAGTGGTTTCGAGTTTGAATCTTGTCCCTCGACGAATCTGAAGAGCCACCCACAGGTAAGCCCTTAAGCACCCTAGGGAAAGGTTAGGGACGATTCAAGGATTCCTCCCAGAGGAAGGGCAGGACAGAGGGGAGGATACTCCCATGTCCTTCGTTCAGTTAAACACTAGATCGGGAGCCAAGGGCTCCCTGAACTGGCTTAAACTGGAGTTTTGAAAAGGACACCAAATGTGCCCTTCAAAGCAGGATGGTTGCGCTGGCAAGTGCCCCCACCCTAGCCCAATACACTAAGTCCTGTCTGGGAGGTGGTCACACCTCCCTGTGGCAGGAAACCTATTGTTCTGCCTTCCCCTGCTCGAGCTCAGCTCAGCAGGAGGAGGAGGAGGAGGAGGAGGAGGTCGGCAGCAGCACTAGCTTGCTGTTAGACCCTAAAAGGCTCGTACCGGAAATACAGGGGGGCACCCTAGGGGAGCCCCGCAATACATAGGATCCTACATCCGACCCTGGAATCGGTGTTGGGGTAGGATTCCAACATGTTTGATACCAAACAAGACCGGTTTCGGTGCAGCCAGTATATAGTTAGACATCTCGTAATTGACTTTATGTTCACTAAAAGTATTAAATGGCTGATCGCACTTACAAAGCCTGGAGAATCAACTCTGGGGTTTGTAGGGGTGCCCTGCTTATGCAGGGGCACCCTCACACTTGTAACCAAGCACCCTGCCCTCAGGTCTGAAGAGCCTGCTATTGGGGTGACATAGGTTTTAAGTGTAGTGACCTTAGATCTATGGACACATGTATCTGTTGTAAGTGGTGCTAGCACCAGCTTACACAGGCTGCAATGGCAGGCCGGTAGTTACAGTTTTAGTGGTTTCCCATGGGTGGCACAATACATGCTGCAGTCCATGGGAGACCCCTGGTGTACCTATGCCCTGGGTACCTTAGTACCATATTCTAGGGTCTTAGAAGGGTACACCAGTAGCCAATTGGGAAGGTACCAAAGTACTTATCACTGTCCAATTTAGGGAGAAAGCACAGTGACTGGGATCCGGATTAGCAGGATCACAGTCAGACCAGTCCACACTGACACCAGGCAAAAAGTGGGGGTAACCATGCTAGAAGGATCCTACATACGCCATCAACCGACACAAGCAGTCATTAAAGCCAGTCAAGCAACAAGTCCCCCTACTCACTAGACAGCCACAAAATGTACATTAATCAGGATTTTGTCCAGGAAACCATTGCCAAACAGAAGTAATACTCATCTGAGATCCAGGCCCAAGCGAATGGATATCCGCTACAGAATGCTAGAACCAGCGACTATGCTAGTCTCAAAACATGGTCACACAAAAGAAGTACAACCCGGATCAGCTGAAACAATATCTTGATAGACTTCGACAATCACACAGACACAGCCCTGCCGCTGTCACAATCTACATGCTATAAGGACCCTCACAGGGCCAAGGAGACCCTGCTCTACATCACTGAAAAGAGAGCGACTGGACAAAGTTACTTGAAATTGAGCGCCTGGATCAAAACCCAAGAGCAGAGATGGAAAACCCATGCCGCCATCTTTGAAGACAGCAGTCTCGTACTGATTGAGGGACATATATATAGGAGGAGGTAGACGCGGACGTGCAGCCAGATCTATACAGGCAAGCTGTAATGCGCTCATTACTCATTTGCACATTTTATGTGGATTACATTTTTATCTGGTGGGTTTTTACGATTTTTAAAATTTGTGTCACTGGATCCTTTGCTCGGTTCGCTTTCAGGTCCACCGCGGTCTCTGTGAACTGATTGTTGCATAGAAAGCATCAGCTGCCCCACTTCCTGGTTATGAGTTGTTGGAGTGGCTCCTGCCCCTCATGTTTGAAGTCAGCAGTCTAGTGTTGATTGAGAGACACGCATATAAAGAGGATGTCGACGCGGATGAGCAGTGGAAGCACGGCTGGTGCGCCAAAGGCAAGCCCGTCTGCGCCCGAACGTTGCCAGCACCCCTACTCTTTTTAAAAAAAAAAAAAATTTTTAATCAAAGTAAGGGACCCCGTCAGAATCTGCTACTCTGCCAAAACGCTATGTAATCTTAGAAACTCATATATATCTCCTTTAGCTAAGAACTGTATGAATTACTTTCCACTCTGCTTAGAGGGTCCCCTGGCTTGTCAAAAATGCAGGTTTACTTACATAGGGGACATGATGAATGCTAACACACAGGGAGGAAATAAAGCTAATGACACCAACCATATCAGCAAAGATGCTATACCAAAATTGCCTTTAACTACTAGAGCGATCGTGCCTCTTCAAGGTCCTGTAATGTTGTGGCAGATTTAATGTGAGGGGCGCAAGGACCTGCGAGTAGAAGAAAGTGAAAGGAGGAAGCGGAAACGGGATAGCGGAAGGGGCAGGATCAAGGAGGCAGAATAGGTCTGGGTACGAAAGGAGAAGTACACGAATAATAAAGCTCCCTGATACTTACCATTGCAGTGTCTGGGTTGTCTATACTGCCGAATAGATACGACAACTGGCAACAAAAGTGGTTGTTAGAACCCTGCGTGCTGATCGCTGTCCTCGTAAAGACGACAGAGTGGAGTCGGGAGCCCACCCAGAGTGTGTGTCCACTCCAGGACGAGCCAAGTTCCTGAGACGCGACCTCAGGAGCCCACCCCGGTCACGCACAGCTGCTGATGCAGTGAGCGGTCCTGTGACACGCTGTCAGGAGACTACCCTGGGCGCGTGCTCTCTCCGTCCGCCTGGTGACTGCCTATGACCCGGGAAGCTGGATCCGGTCACAGGCTCTTCAACTAGCTGCCTGCTTCTGTTCCTGACTGCAGCTACGTGCACCACTGTACCGTCCTGCATGCACCTTGTTTCATTGAGCCTCTGCACCAGGACCTAAAATCTCACAAGTCAGCCCTGCTCGGCAGCCATCTTAAGGTCAGACGGGCCCTCCAATAGGCTGCCAGGAATCGAGGGTGGCCATTTTGAAGTCAGGCACCTGCAAACACAAAGGGGGAGAAAACAAAGAAAAACAAAATACAACAATCAACAAAGGAAATACAACTAATACTAACTGTAAAAGTACTACACAGTATACCTACTGAATCTGCTGCATCCTTGGGCACCTAGTCATCCTCCTCACCAGTTTGGGTCGCATGCTCAAAAATCCCAGTTCAATTCTAACCTCCTCCAGCCATACTTACCGGCTATCACTACAAAATTGCATTACCAGTGCCAGGTGATTTATGTTGTGGATCCCTCACGACACGCCACTAGCTTACTTCTTGGCCATCTATTGGTGGCACCTTTCGCATGTAGAAACAAAACATGTCCATCTTTCCGACTACTAGACGACGCCACGATTCGCAGAATAGGAGAGCCGGGTCATAGTCCCCTACATCGTCGCAGGTGGTAGGACTCCGACTCAGACTTGCCATGTTGAGAGTTCCTTTTCTGCAACCGCCAGAACCTCTGGCTCTCGTATCTGGAGGAGGTATGGGTCTACGCTGGCAGGAATGGCTAGTAGATTTTGAAGACTTCATGAAAGGCTCGCAAGTCTCTGACCCTGATCAACAGCTCATTGCACTACGCAATCTAGTCGGAAAACACATTGGCCAGATCATCGAGGAACTTCCGGCTGATGTGGAGTCTTCTTATCCAGACGTGCGTGAAGCACTCAACAGAAAAATCATTCACACACGGAACACTGATTATGAACGCTACACCTTCAATCTGGCCTCCCAAGAAAAAGATGAATCTATGGGAGAAATCATTTCGCGCCTCAAACGGCTAGCACGTTACTGTGCTTTCGACTCCTTCACAACCGAAGGCGCTCTTCGCCTGCGAATCATTGAAGGATGTCAATCCGAGTCTCTACGCAGACTTCTTCTAAAGAAAAGTTACTCCTTGGATGAAATTGAAGAAATGACGAGCATCAATGATCAAGCAGTAGAACATGCAAAAAGAATGGAAGCTGGAAAAGGTGAAAAACGGGAGCAAGCCTTCCGGCTTCAATCTCGCCACACGGACAGTCACTCCTCTGCAGGCCGACAACCGTCCAGGTCCAAGGATTATCCTCAACGACCAAGTCGTCGTCGCAGTCCTAACCGGACTGATAAGAGACGGAAGCGCCAGCTCAAATTCTATCGCTGTGTACAAGACTTCCCACACACCGAGACGTGTCCAACACTAGGTCAGAAATGTCAGCGAGTAGACTTCTTTGGTCCACTACAAACAAATAAATACATTCTTGTCATAATGGATGAATACTCCCGCTTCCCAATTGCTCACCTGATATCATCAACCAAAGCAGCCACCACTATACCAGTGTTGGATGAAGTCTTCACAGCCTGGGGAATACCTAAAGTAGTTAAGAGACAATGGCTCTCCATTCAACGGACAGGAGTTTGCCGCATTTGCTAACCATCTCAATTTTCGACATCGGAAGATCACTCCCATGTGGCCACAGGCCAATGGGATGGTAGAGAGATTTATGGCCGTTCTGAAGGCTATACAGCAAGCGGAACTGTCAAAGCGAGATGTTCAAACAGCACTAAATGAGGTGCTACGAGCATATCGAACCACACCACACAGTACCACGGACAGATTTCCAGCAACCTTGATGCTGGGCCGCACAGTGCGCACAAGAATACCGGCTTGGGAAGACTCAACTGGCTGTGCTCGTCAAGATTCAGAACATGAAGAGGTGGCAGCAATAGACTGATCCAGAAAAGCCAAGATGAAAGAATATGCGGACAGTCGTCGAAGAGCCAAATCATCATCCATCAAAGGAGGCGACTGGGTGCTTGTACGGTAAGAACAACAAAGAAAATCCCATTCGATATCATGCTCACCCACTGCTAGTAACAAAACAAAAGGGGACTATGATCACAGCTGCCTCAGATGACAAGAGAACAAGGAACGTTGCACATTTTCATAGATGCACGCAACCACAACAGAGACATTGGCTGCGCCAGAAAGTGACACCCACGTGTTGGGAAGTGAGCGCACATCTCCCTTCCCCTCTGCTGAAAGGGAAAGTTCTGATCAAGACGTAGCCCATCAGCCACAGCGTACTCATCGGATGCCTACACCTCTCATTGAGGAACTGTAACTATGTTCTTTTTTTTTTGCTCCATTGTTTATCGAAAACTCAGTCCAAGTTGTGTAGGGGGGGGGGAATATAATGTTGTGGCAGATTTAATGTAAGGGGCGCTAGGACCTGCGAGTAGAAGAAAGTGAAAGGAGGAAGCGGAAACGGGATAGCGGAAGAGGCAGGATCAAGGAGGCAGAATAGGTCTGGGTACGAAGGGAGAAGTACACTAATATTAAAGCTCCCGGATACTTACCATTGCAGTGTCTGGGTTGTCTATACTGCCGAATAGACACAACAGGTCCCGTTGGCCTTCATGGCTTTCTCTGCAATGCAAGATCTCTACTAAACCATGCAACTGAACTCTGGGACTTAATCTGTTCCCTATCCCTGGAGGTATGCTTTCTGACAGAAACCTGGATGAGTTCTCCCACCCTTCCGTCAGTCACACTAGCACTCCCAGGAAATTACAGCATGCTTAGACTTAATAGAGAGGCCAGACTGGGTGGTGGCATTGCAATCGTTTCTCAAGATACTATTAGAGTGTCGTTTATAGACACTTAAACAGCTGACTGGGTTTAACTAGGCATCTTCAAAGTAGAATTTCCCTCTGGTGACTGTTGGAAAGGAGCACACGTTTACCACCGGCCGCATCCTAAGAAAGAATTCAGTCTTCGCTTAACTGAATATATTGCTACCCATGTATTGTCCGCAAAACACTTTCTTTTGCTGGGTGATTTTAATTATCATGGGGAAGATTCCTCCAACTCTGAGGTTGCACAATTTATCTCGGATCTGGGCTTACAGGTGAAGACCAGGAAATCAGAGGCCCCACTCATGCCGCAGGGCACACATTAGATCTAATTTTTAAAATTCCAGTGTTTTACACTGTGAACCTCCACTACCGCTTACCTGAACGGATCACTTCCTGATCCAGTTCCAGATCCCAAAAACTGATGGGACAGCAAAACTTAAAACAGGTGGACATATAGCTTCACGACAATGGCGATTGGTGACCGCTGACCCCTTCTCTAACACCTTGGAGAACTGTGAGGCCTCCCCGGACCAAAACATGAATTCAGCCATAGCTTCCTAAATTTGGCACTGGATAGTCTTGCACCTCTAAAAACGGGATCTAAAATGCGACCTATACTCATATTCCCTGGTACTTCAAGTAGCTGAAGCATGAGAGATTCTCCTGTAAAAAGCTGGAAAGAAGATGGCAAAAAAACTAAATCGACAAAGGCTCTTTCAGACTGGCTTAGTCCTCCTATCACCGGAAGATTAAACTCGCTCATAAATCCCAAATTGTTGCTCAAATTGAGCAAGCGGGTAATTCTTCTAAAGAATTATTCAAAATCCTCAATGATTTTGTAAATCCTTCCGCCTGCTCCCAGTCTGTTCTTGCTGCGCCAGACCTGTGTATTTCCTTAGGGGACCTTTTTGAGGATAAAATTAAACAAATTCATCTGAAATTCACCCCTTCTGCAGATCAGTCTTCTGAGGTGCTTAACTATGAATGCCCCCCACCCCACTTTGAAACTATGCCTGCAGTTTAGAAGAGTCTGCACCTTTCTCTCTTGAGCAGATTCGAAAGGCCAAATCTGGCTCACCTTTGGATCTCTGTCCTCCATGCATTACAGCCTTACTTTTGCACCAGTTTGCACCCGCTGTTCAGGCACTGTTCAATCTATCTGTGGACATGGGAAGTATTCTTGGCGCTTGGAAATCTGCACAGGTGGTACCTATGTAGGAAAGTATGATCTTTCTGGCATAGATACCACTTTTTGCCTGGTGTCCCTGTGTTTGACTGTAGTTCACTAGGATCCTGCTAATCAGGAGCCCAGCGAGAGTGCTCTCTCCTCTAAAATTCTCTGGTAAGTACTTAGTACACCCCACAATTGGCATACTGGGGTACCATTCTAAGTCCCCAGTATATGGTGCTGAGGTACCTAGGGCATTGGTACATCAGGGGTCTCCCATGGGCTGCAGCATGTATTATGCCACCCATGGGAGCCCATGCAAACTGTGTCGGCCGAGCTGCCATTGCAGTCTGCGTGAAATGGTGCTTGCAACTTTTTACTGTGGATATAAGGTTTCCTTTATATCACGGTCACTGCACTTTTAACCTATAAGTCACCCCTAAGGTAGGCCCTTCAGTACAAGGGCATGGTGCATGGTTCAAAGTGTGTGGGTACCCCTGCACGAGAAGAAGTACCCCTACAAACCTCGGATTCCATTCTTTGGGCTTTGTAAGTGTAGGACAGCCATAATAAGGTATGCAGTGGACACTTGCAAGTCGAGATGCCCACCCACATAATGGCTGCCTCGAACCTGGCCATGTGTGGTATCAAACACGTTGGAATCATGCAACTACACCGATTCCAGTGTTGGCTGCATGACACCATGTACTGGGGGGGTCCTTAGAGGACCCCCCCCAATATCTACCTATGTAGCCTTACAGGGTCTGACTGCCAGTCCGCACTGCTGCCGACCTTAGACAGTGTTCTGCCCTCCTGCTTATGAGCTTAACTCGGACAGGGAAAGCTGAACAAAGGATTTTCTGCGAAGGAAAGGTGTGACCACTTCTCCTTTAGAATTAGGTAGAGTGGAGGCGCTTCCAAGTGCCACCAGACTGTATTGAAGGGCACATTTGGTGCCCTCCATGCATAAACCAGTTTTGCCTAGTTCAGGAGCCCTTGGCTACCCCTCTGGCACAAAGGGCAGGGGAGTGACCACTGCCCCTGTACACCTCCTCCATAGTGAGGTGCCCAGAGCTCCTCCAGGTGGCCACTTGATTCTGCAATGTTGAGCATTTGACTGGCTAGGACAGCTGAGTAGCGTCCCTGATGCCTTGGTCACCAGAGAAGAGGTCCCTCTCCTTTTTAGGATTACTTAAGGGCTCCCCTGAAGGTGGGTCCTTAGATCAGTCCCAACAACTTCTAGATCAGACTGCCGGTCATCTAAAGACTGTCAAAAGACTCTTCTGTTGGTGGACACTGGAACTCTGCTGTTCGAGCCAGGACCAAAGACAAGACTGCTCCGGTGGGAAGATTCCTGCTGCATCTTCATCCCTGTGCTTCTTCAAAGTTCTGCAACTCTGTGGGCGTGCATCCTCCGAGTCACCAAGGGCTCAGCCTGCATCCCAGCCAGAAGGAATCTCCCTCGGAGGGAGGGAGTCCCTTCCCTGCATCCGCAGGCACCTCTACATCGACGACCAGTTTGCTGATCCAGTTGTCTCACAGACATCGCCTGGCTCTGAAACAGGTGGTGGTTTGTTGGTTCTCCAGAGGCCTGACCAGTCTTCCCTGCAACTTGGGCGACTGTAATCCCTCTGCAGCTGGCGTGAACCGCCTCCCTGTGCACCATCTCCCTGTGCACCGTGTTAGTTTGTCATTACCAAGGCTTGTTGGCTCCATTCACGTAAGATCTTCCAGCTCCGAGAAGCCCCAGCCTCCAGCACTGCAGAGCTTCAAGAACGACGTCCTGTCTGCATCCTCTGCATCGTGGGCCTTCATTTCCTGTGTGCTGTGCAGCTCCCTGAGCCTGCTGCCAGAGGGTCCTCGAGGGGGCTCCATCGATTCCTGCTGGCTCTTGCGTGCTGAGGGCCGGCCCGACTTATCCTTCCTGGGTTAGTCCCACCAACCTTGATGGTCTGCAACACAGTATCTTCTTCCGTGAACCATTGTTTGCGTTTGCCAAGGCTTGTTGGTGGTGGTGCCGGCCACTAACCTTCCTGCACTCGTCGACCGGCGTGGGACAGCTAGTGGACAGCTCCTGTGCTCCTGCATCGTCGCCTGGGCTCCACAGCTGCTCCTTCAACCTCACCGTGCTACAGTAAGAACCTCCCACAAGGGTTGGTATTGTGTTCTTGTGCCTTCTAGTCAACTCTGGGTGGTTTGGACTCTGTCCCCTCTGCTTGAAGGTTCTTCTCATCTGGATTCCACATCCAGGTTCCACCGGCCTGGTCCACGAGACGCTGTAGCTACTGATCTACCACGAACCTCCATTGGCATCTACGGGCGCTTCTGACTCCACCTCACCCCTATGCACCTGGGCCCCCTGGTGTAGGTATCCTGGTTCCTGGGGTATCCATGGGTGGGGTGGCTCTCCAACCTTCCATGATCCAAGTGGTTCCTTCAGGGTCCTTTGGTAAAGGTCCTAGAACTGTAAAATTCTAACCACGACTTACCCTGTGTTAACTTATGGACGTCTGACCTGGTGTACCCACTCTGCACCGGGGCGCCGTGGGGTCCCTAGCTACTCACCTTGGGTGATTCCGTGTTTTCCCTGGGGTCCTCCATCCTTGGGTACTAGTCCCATTTTGGTACTTACCTCACATTCCACTATTTTAGTATATGGTTTGGCCCCCTGGTTACGCCCTATGCGTTTTCCCATGCTACTTAACTTTTTCTAAAGTATTCCTTGTGTGTAATTGATATCTCCGGGTAGGATATATACCAAGTTAATGTCTAGGGTGTAGTAATAAATACAAAGTATTTTTATACTGCCCTGGTGTGGTTCTTTCTTGTGGGAAAAGCTTACTGATAAACTATAATGGTGAATGCACTTGCTTTACACCCCACCTGAATAAGCCTTCGCTGCTCTCCACAGCTACCCCTTGAGAGCTCTGGTTTTCAGGAACCTACACACTTTCACTAAGGATTGCTTGGATTCAGTGCACAGTGACTCATCATAGGTGGACATTAGATACTGAGCCAGCCTCCTACAACCTATACAAAAATAGGCCAACGTTGATCCCAGAAATCTATCAAACTTCCTCCTCATATCGCTGCTTCCACTCCTGGGCATATCTCTAGAAGGTTTAATAAATACTCAGCCTATCTTGAGGATAACAACATCCTGGACCCATCGTAATCAGGGTTCAGATTGTCTTATAGTACTGAGACTGCCTTGGTTGCGATTATTGATTGTATAAGACTCTCACTGGACAAGGGTATTCCATCTATGCTGGTGCTGAACAAGTTACCTACGGTAACACTTTCTGGTGGATGCAGTATCTGCCTGTGAATTCCTCACCTTATGAAATACCCCATGCGCAGCAATCCACGGAAACGTTTCTCCATACCTATCCCACGTTGACGAGGTCGCCACAATGGAACGGTTCTGCACACGACTCCGCGTGATGTCATCCGAGCCATAAGAAGACCTCATCAGCGTGCTGTCAGTTCCACCCATTTTTTCCGTGCCTTCGAGGCGAACGGGTGAACCGACAACATTTCCACAAGTATACACAGTATACAGAAACCAAGAAAAAAACTGGAAATTCTAAAATATAGACATTTCCTAGTGACAAGTATCACATTATTTCAAATAAACCATAAGAAAATAAATGAATGACATGTGGACTGTTTTTCGGTATAAAAGAGGCAGGCAACGGGGAGGCGGTCGGGTCAGTGAGGAATCCACAGGCAGATAGTGTATCCACCAGAGAAATCGTTACTAAAGGTAAGCAGCTTGTTCTTCTGATGGATACATCTGCCTGCAGATTCCTCACCTTATGAAATGAATCCCCAAGCAGTCCCGCTCTCAGAGGAGGGTGCCTGCCTATCTATACCAAAAAATCTTGCAGCACAGAACATGCAAAGTGGCCGTCCCTCCTCACCTCCGAGTCTAAGAAGTAATGCTTCGTGAAAGTGTGGAGGGAGGCCCAAGTTGCTGCCTTGCAGATGTCTACAACAGGGACACCTCTAGCTAAAGCCGAAGAAGACTTTGCTCAAGTGGAATGAGCTCGAATACCTTCAGGAGGCTCCTTCTTGGCCAGGGCGTAGCAGATCTTGATGCAGAGGATGATCCACCTGGACAGTGTTCTCTTGTGGACACCTTTGCCCTTCATCTTGCCCACATATCCGATAAAGAGTTGGTCGTCCAACCTGAAGTCTTTAGTCCTGTCCAGGTAGAAGCTGACTGCCCTCTTGGTGTCCAGATGGTGAAGTCTCTCCTCCTTCTTAGAAGGGTGAGGGGGAAGGATGGAAAGTGGGCAAAGTGATAGATTGCCCTAGGTGGAAGGGAGTCACTACCTTAGTCAGGAAAGTAGCTCTGGTCCTAAGAACCATCTTATCCGCATGAAATAAGGTAAAAGGGGGCTTGGAGCTAAGGGCCTGCAGCTCACTAACCCTCATAGCAGAAGTGATTGCAATCAGAAATATTGTCTTAAAAGCTAAGAATCTCAAAGGACAACTATGCAAGGGTTCAAAGGGAGAACCCATTAAAAAAGTAAGAACTAAATTCAAATCCCACTGAGGCATGATAAAGGGAGTGGGGGGAAACTTATTGGTGAGACCCGTAATGAATCTCATGACAATGGAAGATTTAAATAAAGAGGGTTGGTCTGGGAAACAGAAAAAAGCCGACAAGGCAGACAAGTAGCCTTTACCAGTAGCTACTGCACGAAAGAAAGAAACTCAGAATATCAGACAATTGGGCACGCAAAGGATCAACTGATCTCTCTCCAAACAACTTTACAAATTTGGCCCACCTACCAGATTAGACAGATTTGGTAGTGTCTTCTGGCCGATAAATAACATCCACCACATCTGGCGGGAGAGAGAAATAACTCCGGTTGCCCCGTTCAATCTCCAGGCATGAAGGTGCAAGCTCTGGAGGTGGGGGTGTAGAACCTGCCCCTGTGACTGCGAGGGAGGTCTGCCCTGAGAGGGAGATGGAGCGGAGGGTGCAATGAGAGGTAAAGAAGGTCTGCGTACCACACCCTTCTTGGCCAATACGGGGCCATCAATATGACTTGGGCCCGGTCTTGACGAATCTTCCTCAGAACTCGAGGAATATGGGGGGAAAAGTGTAAAGAAGCTCTGAGCCCCAATCTAACTGAAACGTGTCCCCAACGCTCCCCGCGTTGGATACTGGAGACTGCAGAACGACGGGCAGCCAGTCGTCCAGATAGGGAAAACAGGAATACCCGATCTCCTGAGATGGGCTGTTACCACAGCCATCATCTTCATGAAGACCCGTGGATGCAAGACCGAACCGAAGGACCGCAAACTGGTAGTGTTGAGATCCCACCGTAAAACGGAGATACTTCCGATGAGACTACAGGATGGGAATGTGAAAATACGTATCATGTAAATCGATCGACACCATCCAGTCTTCCCACTGCAGGAAGAACCTGAGCCAGGGTCAACATCTTAAACTTCTTCTGCCCGAGGTAAAAATTCAAAACCCTGAGGTCTAGGATCGGCCTCAAACGACCATCCTTTTTGGGAATCAGGAAGAACCGGGAGTAGCATCCCTGACACCTTTCCTGCTCCGGAATCACCTCTATCGCACCTTTCTGCAGCAAAGTTAGAACCTCCTGTTGTAGAAACAGGTGCTCCTCTGAGCACCAACCCTGGCGAGGGGGGAAAGGAGGGGGAAACTCCCGGAAGGGAAGGGCATACCCATTTTCTACGACATTTTAAACCCAGATATCTGAAGTAACAGATCTCCAATTTAGTAGAAAATGGGACACCCGACCTCCCACGGGACCAACATACTCTAGGATGGAGGATCTAGAGCTGCTCCCCTGTGGTACCAGTTGGAGAGACGGGAGAGGAGAAGGAGACTTGCTGCCGAGCTGAGCCTCGCAGACGACCTCCACTTTTTCCTCTGTACGACCTATTCAGAGGGTACCGTCTGTTGCTGCTGCGACTGTTTGACCCAAAAGGAAGGAGTCCTGCCAAACCAGTGAAATCTGCGGTACCCAAAACATCTGGGCTGGGACTGAAGACCCACCAATCTCGCAGTATCAAGTCGTGACTGAATGATCCGATGGGCCGCAGCATGGGTGTCTGATAGAACTTTCGCGAAATGGCCCTGAATATCCTCCGGAAGCTTGGGGAGCACCTCCTTTGCCGAATCCATCAGTGTGTGTATATAGCGACTCAGCAGGCATGTCGCATGTGTCGATTTCAGAGCCATACTGGCCGAAGAAAACACCTTTTTAGCCGATTGCTCTATTCTTTTGGATTCTCCATCTCCAGGCGTGGATGGGAAAGAGCCTGCAGACTGTTAGTAGAGCATGATGCCTGGGCTACCAAGCTCTCAGAAGATGGGTGAGTGGAAAGGAAAGCAGGATCTCCAGGAGCCACCTTATATCTCCTTGCAATTGATATAGATACTGCAGGGGCAGTCATTTCCTTCTGCCACACCTCTAAAACGGGCTCAGTCAAAGCCTCATTAAATGGAAGCAGAGGGTCCGTAGCAGAAGGAGAATGAAGGACTTCTGTTAAAATATTGGACTTAAGCTCTGCAGTAGGTAACGGCAAGTCCAGTAGATCAGCTGCCTTCCTTATTATAGAATGGTAAAAGGAAACCTCCTGTGATGGGAGGCCTTTAGGTGAAGAGAGCTCCCATTCAGGAGATGTGTCCAATCCACTAACCTCCTGCAGTCCCTTACATTCTTGCATAGGGTCAACAATTTCACTCTCTTCAGCCTCTTCCTGCTGCTCCTGATATTCTTGCTCCTCCAGGGGCCTCTGTGCCTCTGTTCTGTATCTCATCCTAGGGACTGGCGTCAGCAACTTCGGGACCGGCGTCTATGGAGGCTCCACAGGAATATCAATTAACAAAGAAAAGAGATTCAACAAAGAGAACGAGCTCAAAGCTAAACTTTAAATAACCCAGTCATCAGGGCCATCAGAAAAACAGTCTCCCTTGCAGGGAACTCATTAGGCTTGTAGAACCCTCACCCACCAACTTATTTGGTGGCATTCTTCATAATCGGGTTCCCACCCAGGAAGCCGAGTGCCTCCTAGGTGTGCTTCGATGCCCGATTACAGCGTAGCTGTTTTTTTTTTAATTCTGTTTAGTTTCAAGTGAGTAGTGGATACCGTGAGAGTGAAGTTAGAACTACCTCCGGGGTACCAAATTCTTCATTATGTGGTCCCTGGGGTAGAGTTCAAAACAAGCTGTTTGGACGTAAATGAGAGAGTATGATCTCACACTTCTCTTCAAGGATGTGAAAAAATAGTGTTCCAAGTGAAGTGGTCTATATGTTTCAGCCAATGAGTGTCCAATGTATTGGCTTTCTTCAGGACCTGCAGCTCAGGGTAAACCCTGAACACACGTGAACTATGCACACACGCTACGGTGTGCATAGATGTTTGAAGTGCGTAACTTACAGGTTTCACCGTTGGATGTGGTAAGTTCTGCAAGAAAAAAAGAGACATACAGTAATTACGAACAAACACGTGGTCCCACATAATCGGGACCCCGTCATCCATGCACGTAACCCCGGGCAGTGTCTCATCCTTAATTGACCGGTGCGTCCGTGGGTGTTGAGGACGCATCGTCAAGTATGCAGCAGTAAATGCAAGATGTCACGCACAGGCCTCAAGCCTATTGTAATGGGGCTAACAAGCGGAGATCCAAATCCGGCGAGAACCGGATCGTACTTGGTATGCCATCAGGCTGATAGTCAGCCCGTTAGTACTGTTTATTGATAAAATATCACATTGTGCTGGCGCGTCAATTAATCAGGCAAGGAGGCGCGTAAGGATATTAAAACATTAATTCAATTAGAGACCATCATGTGAGCGCAATGGGCTAAAAGTGGCACCTACTTAATGCACAAATATTTTTCGTAGCATAGATCCCGGTGGGAGGCGGTGCCTATAGTCACACTATGTGTGGTAGTACAGGAAAAAGGAGAGGAAAGAGAACAGCATCAGAATGTGAGGTACTTGCAAAGCGGCATTTCGAGCAAGCGGAATTCGTCTTCAACTACTCACTGCGTCAAGGTCAGCCGCCTGCTGAGTTACCTACTCATACCTCACTCTCGGGATCTTGGCGAAGCGGTGTCCCCGGTCCCGGGATGTTTAAATGACTGTCATCCTGCCCACGTTGATGCGCAGGGCGCGTTGACGCAGGGATGAAGTTCTTGATTGGTTCAAGCGGGTGAGCCCCTCTTGTGAATTTAACCCTAACCTCTCCCCAGGAAAGGTCGATGGACGTGATTAGTCATCCTACCTACGTTGATGCACGAGGCGAGTTGACCGGTGATGACGTTATTTGATTGGTTAGAGTGGGCGAGTCCCTCTGGTGTAGGCCATTTTTAAGCCTATTTAGGCATGTTTTTGCCATTAGAACCAGGGTGGTTCAGTAAAATTCAAGATGAGAAATAAAAAAAAATGTAATTAGAAATACAAGTAATACTCCATAGGTGCGTTGAGCATATAGTATATAGGTTGATAATTGGAAAAGGAGGGGTTCCAAATTCTTATACTCATCAATGTATATACCTTGTGGTTAATTACAAGAGAAAAGGATAGGCTTTTTTTTTTATAAAAGGAACATACCAAGTCATTTTGACAGATCTAAGGTCTTTGTGTGATCGGTCTGACCTATTCCCTATGAGGCTCTTCTGTGTGACTGTCGGCAGGGTGTCAGTGCAAGTATCTTATCTCCTGGGCATTAGGGAATTCCAGGATATATCATCTTTTAAGCCCGGTCGATGTGTGGAAAGGCGGTGGATCCAGCTCTTTTCTTTTTCCGGGAAGATACTTTGAGGGTCACCTCCTTGTATATCTAGTTGCTCTATCACCACCCATTTCAGGTTGTTGATCATGTGGTTGGTTTTTAAGAAATGGTCCATCATTTTTGTGTGTTCCGTTTACATCTGATATTGCTCCCATGTTCACAAATTCTTGTTTTCACCTTCCTACTTGTCCTTCCTATGTAACATAGCTTGCAAGGGCATGTTATCATATAGATGACGTTACTAGAATTGCAATTGGTGTGTTTGTTCAGGTGCCATGTTTTGTTCGGTTCCAGAGCCAAAGTTTTTGTCCTGCAAGTCAGGTTGCACACGCTACATTTGCCACAGGGATAGTGGCCCATAACGTCTGGTAACCCCCAAACGCTTCGTACTGTGTTCACCAATATAGTTTTCCATGGGCGTGTGGATACCAAGTGGTCTTTTAAGCTTCTTGCTCTTTTGAGGGAAAAAAGGGGTTTTCCCCAGTTCACATTGCCTTTTTGTAAGGTCCTCCAGTGCTTGTTCACGATCTATTTTAACTGGTTGGCTATCACATTGTAAGTGGTCACACAGGTTAGGGGTGGTTCTGTTGGGCTCTTATCATGATCGTCCAACAATGCATCTCTATTCTGGTTTCTAGCTCTCTTCATAGTATTTGTGATTATTCTTTCTGGGTATTCTCTGGTCCTCAGTTTCTTGGTGAGGTCTCTTGCTTGAATTTTGAAATCCTCTATTTTGCTACAGTTCCTTTGCAGTCTTATGAACTAGCCGTAAGGTAAGTTTTTCCTCAGCGACCTAGGGTGAAAACTATCAAATTTAAGTAATGTGTTCTCCGCTGTTGGTTTGTAAAATGTTATCTGTAGAATAGCGTTCTCATATAAGATGGTAATGGTTGGGTGGTTATGGCCAGTGCCCTGAATGTCCGAGTCAACAGCCTGAGTTGCCTTCACCTTCCCAACAAGTGGAGACTTTACCCAGAGGCAGTGATAAAAATCTTCACCCTTTGCGGCACATCCCAGGTGCACAGACTTTACACTCGCAGCAATGCCCATTGTCCTTATTTTTGTGCTATCCAGTATCTGTTGCAGGGAGACTAGGGCGAAGCAATTTGGTTGAAGTGAATGAAGCTTTCCACACTACTCTGTACTTTCTCCAATATCACTTGGGTGCAGACGAAGATACGACTAGACCGGGCCCGACCCATCTTAATAGCCCTGGACTGGAAGCAAAGGTGTGATATGCGGACCTGGTGCACCTTTCTCTGTGTCCCCCTGCAGTGTCTCCCACAGGGCAGACATCTCTCTATTTGAGGGGCAAGTGCAGCACCCCAACTACCTTTAAGTGAGGAGACCCAAATGCTTTTAGACCACCTCTTGAAGTGGCAGATGTTGTTTGAAGTACACATAGAAATTTCACAAAAACTTGGAGGAGATTGAATAGGTTTCAAGTGGTGTTCAAAAAGGTCTATAGACCCGGTCAAGGCTCGCTTATCGGATATCTTACAGTTCGCCCAGTCGTTACCTCAGAAGGGTTATCTAATGGATAGAGTTAAGGGCTACTTACCGCATTGTCACCCTTTGTGTCTCCCAGATCATTCTTCCCAGTTCAAGTCCCCTACAGCTATGAGATTTCTGAAGGGTCTAACCAATATGTTACCCCTTTCTCTATTCACTATGCCTCAATTGGATTTTAATCTGGTCCTTTTGTTTTTAATATGTTCAACCATTGAACTGCTACACAGTTGAGAGTGCTTCCTTTCAAAAAGTTTTTTTTGATTGGCATAACGTCGGCTAGGCATGTCAGTGAGTTGCAAGCACTGGGCGCCATGTCTCCTTTTATGTTCTCTTTCCCCCACACCCCACCCGGACAAGCTGGCCCTGAGGACCAGAGCTAATTTCCTGCCAAAGGTGGTCACACCCTTTCACCTGGGGCAGTCCATCACCTTACCCATCATCTTCTCGCCTCCACATCCCACTAAGGAGGAGAAAAGACTTCACACGCTGGACTCTAAGAAGGCAGTCAGTTTTTGTGATGACTGTACCAAACATTTCCATCTTGATTACCCACTTTTCATTAATGACACCGGCAAGATGAAGGACAAAGGTGCCCAAAAGAGGACGTGGTGCAGGTTGATCATCTTGTGAATCAAGATGTGTTATGCCCCGGCACACACAGAAACTTCCAGAAGGCATCAGAGCTCATTCCACCAGGGCGAAGACTTCAACTTCAGCCCTGGCAAAGAAAGCCCCATAGCAGAGATGTGCAAATCAACTTGGGCTTTCCTTCGCCTCTTTGCAAAAAACTAATGTTTGGATTCAGAAGTCCGGAAGAAACAACACTTCACATGCTCAGTCCTCCTTGGTTTTTTGGTTTGACCAGTCATTCAAGCCCAGCCTCCCAGTTGGGTATTGCTTGGGAAATCTATTTAAGAGCTGAGCAATCTGCAGGTCGAAGTATCCATCAGAATAAAAAGTTACTTACCTTCGGTAACCAGCTTTCTGATTGATACTGTATCTGCTGATTCATTGCAGATACTGTCCACCTCCCCTTCCTGAAGTCATTTTCCTATTCAGATCATTAAAATAAGGTTCCAAGTTGGCATTTTGTACTGCACCTTGCTGATAAAATATCAATCTCATTCAGTCGCTTCAAAGGCATAGAAAAAAATTTAATGGGAAACTGACATCAGTGCACCAGTGGGGGGCGCTTTAAGGGCTCCAGTGACATCATTGTGGTGTTATTTCAAATGCCCAGAAGGATCCAGTGAACCCTACCAGCACAAGAGAAACGTTGCTAGGTCCGGTCTGACGTCTAGGTTATTCCAAAGGTGAGGAATCTCCAGGTAGGTAGAGTAGACACCAGAAAGATAGTTACAGAGGGAAATTCAGTTTTTTCCTTTGTGTTTGAGGAGCCTAATGGGGCAAGGAGAGCTAATTCATACTTGTGAGAAAGTTGGTTACTAGTAGGGCTGTATCTTAGTCCACCACAAGTAATATACTTGCTAGGTCCAGTGAAGGATTCAGCAATTTAAACTTGAGCTTAACCCTTGGTCGCTATGGAACAGAGCAGACCGGCTTAATTTAAGAAAATGTGTACAGCACACGTACCTAAACACTTAAAAAGTCGAACACACAAAATAATAAAAATAGACACCACCAAAACAAAAATACAATAAGAGGAACCATAGTTATAAATTTTAAAAGATTCAAATAAAATTAGTGCCAGAAAGCACAATGCGCAGGCAACTGGTTGTGCTAGACCGGGACAAAGGTAACGTTTAAGGCGGACTGCGATGGAGCACGGGTCGGATACACAGGCCGGATTGATCCTGGTTGGGAAGCTACCTTCGCACTAGGAAAGTTTTCAAGAAGGTAGAGCCCTTGGCAGGGCAAGGCTGCAGCCTGGATCCAAAGACCGGCAAGTAGGCGATAGGTTAATGAAGGATAAGGTCTCAGGGAAGCTTGATATAAAACTGGGAAAAGCTTTTAAAATTTTAAAGGGGAAAGTCCCCAGTTCTTGCCTAGGAATCCGCTGACGCAGACTGGATGCTGCTCAGTGTTGGGCCTGGTGAACATTACTACTTTAAGACTTGAACTCAATTCTGGAAGTCGGATTTCCTGTGTGAAGCAAGGCTGTAGCCAAAGAGGGTTCGGCTTCAGGCCTGTGTAATCAGATTTGTTGCTGCAGATACTAATGTAGCGGAGATGCAGAAAAATGAGGCCAACCAGCGATGCACCCTTGGTGGATCGGCTACAAGGTTGGCCCCAGCCTCCGTCAGTTCTCCTGGCAAAAAAGTTAGTCGCAGCTTTTTAGGTTTGGGCAGGAGTAGGACACTCTGACACCAGCCATGGATTGCAGTACCTCAGAAACATGAGTTGGGGATCAGGACTCCCTCTCACAGAAGCCACCAGCAATGGCCAGGGAAGGTCCAGTTGAAACTAGCTTAACAGGAGGTCAGCTAACTGACCCTTGAAGTCCAAGTCTTGATCCAGAATACAATTTGAAGCAGGTCCATTCTATAGGGTTCTTATCACAGTCCTCAACAGCAGGTGCAGTCCCCCTTCCGTCTTCCACAGAACCAGTAGTGCTCATACATGCCAGGCACTAGCCTGTGGGTTGGAGTGACTCCTAGCCCCTTCCTAACCAATAGGCAAAATGTGTCCACTGTTAAGCCTACCAATTTTGAAGCACTTCCTGAATGCCCTACTGCAAATAATCCCACGGTGTCTTCTCTACCAAAAACCAAAATGCAGAGCCTTTCTTCCCTTCTGCAGAGCTCCGATGCCCACCCTAGAGTTTTGGCTAAGAAAATGAGCAACCCTTGCTCTCTGGCCACTCAAATCCAGTTCTGGGGGCAGCTCCTGTCCTTCTGGCTTGGTGCTTGTCTGGCTAACGGGTTAAAAGAGGGGTGAAGCCAGGTGTTAGCTACGTCTGCTTGTGACTGGGTAGGCCTCTTTGAAGAGAAGTTCCTGGGTACTACCCAGATGATCATCCTGTCCGAGGAACAGAACACCTTCTACATCCGAGGTCTTGGTCTCAGCTCTGGTAGCAAGTTTACATCTCATCAAGGAACTCTTTAGCTCCTGGGTGACAGTTGGAAGCTCATGATAATGGGCTTCTAAAAGGTCTAGACAGGCTAAAGGTGACTTTATCAAAGGACATTTTGTAAAATATTTTGTTCCAATCCAAGTTTACCAATGCATTGGATTTGTAATAAATATTTTTAAAAGTCAAAGAATAAACGTTTTAGCTGGTTGCTAGGGGGAGATATGTAATTTTAATATTCCCCCACCCCCCATGATGTCATTTGGAAGAGCTAAAATTGATACAGTAAACATTGCTTTTGAGGCCTGGCCACTGCAAGGACATATTTTACACTTGTTTATGTGTCCTACTTTTAAATACCTTACACCCTGTCCTTATTGGGCATTAGGGGTGACTTATTAATATTTAAAAATTGGGATTAGGCCGGTCAAAAGGGGTTCTTTTGACAGGTCGATTTTGCAGTTCAATCCTGTGTTACCAGGAACCGGTAGAAGGCCTGTAGTCATATTTTGCATTGTCAGTTTAGTATTGGCATATGTTCTGCAGTCCACTAGTGAGAATTAACTAACAGGCACTCAGTACACTTTGTACCATATATTAGGGACATATATTTACGTTCAATGTGGCAATTAGGAGTGTTGCCAGTATCAACATGTTTTAGGAGTGAGAACACATGCACTGGGGCCTGGTTAGCAGAGTCCCACTGCACAGAATAAAAAAAACAGCAGAATCAGTCCAAAAATAATTGAGGTGATAATGCCAAAAAGAGGCATTTCCTTACAGTACTATTTGGGGATGTCCATTCATCCAGCAATACAGAGGGAGAATCTCCAAGTTGCTATCAATCTGACCCAAAAAGCAATACTGTTGGGTGTGTATAAGGTTCCCTAAACTTGGGGGTTCTAATTGCTAATGGCGGTACAAAACAGATTAATGGGTACGCGGAATAGACAGACTAATAGTCCTTGAAACTCCCACATACTGAGATGTTTCACAAAGCACCAGAAGCTATGAGGGAAATGTAAATCATTTTACAACCTGACATAATTAGTATATATGACATTATGTTCAAGATGCAATTAGAGCAATGTAAACGGACTAGCGCCATGTGCAAAGTAGAATCCATTTTCTGATTATTTAAGTGTGCTTTGGCAATGTCAACATAATATAACCCTTACCAGTAAGCTATCAACACTCTGCTCTGTTACTGTGTTTCATTGTGTACTTTAAAATACAAATAAAGGGGGCATGTCCAAGATGGCGGCCGTTTAGGATGCGTTTTGCTACTCCTCCGGCTCCACCAAGACAATCGCCTTGAAATCGCCTGCTCTGCGACCTAATCCTTGGCAGGGGGAACGAGAGTCGGACCCCGGAACATGCCCGGAGCCTGTGGGGGTGCTTGATGACGCGCAATTGAGTACCGGAGTGGTGACGAACGGCGGAGTGAAAAGGGGCGCGGACGACAGGCCTGAGCCACGAGGTGAGAGACCCCTGGCGTCCCAGCAGGGGCCCTGATGGCGATCGGGCCTGGGCGCTGACCGCCTCATCAGCCGCTCTCGGTGGATCGAAGAGCTTGGAGGACTCTGTGCCGTTGGCCGGGGTCGAGCGACCTGGTGCGAGAGCGACACAGCGGGGGCGGGCCTGCCTCGTGTGCGGTGCGGCTGCTGAGGGGTGCCAGGCGCGGCGCAGGTCCCTACCGCCCACGAGCAGACGGCCGTGCGAGACAAGACGACGGAGCCTGGAGCGCCTGGCTGGACCTCTCCCGAGATTGGAGGACTAACCCGTGGGCGCTGCGGAAGCCAGGGGCCAACGGAGGAGCGCGAGACACGCCCCCTTAGGCTCCGGAGCCACATGGTGCTGCGGCCCCCGGCGGAGAGACAGAGTGGTAGCCAGCGGACCCAGGGCGAGGGGCAAGCGAAGCCCGGAGCACCAGCTGGGACCCTGGTGGCGGTTGGCACCTGGTCCCGGCCGTCTCCTCCAAGTACAGGGGCCCGAGCGGAGATCTGCAGCGGACTGCGGAAGCTGGAGGACCCTGAGCCTCCAGCCGACCAGCCTGGTGAGAGGGTGCTGCAGCACGCGTGGGTCTGCCGCGGAGTGTGAGCGGCTCTGGGGCGCAACAAGTACTCTGCGGGATCCCAGACGCCTGTCGGCAGGAGGCCTTGGGGAGCCAGGAAGAGGGCCTGAGGTCTGACCCGTTGGCGCCACTGAGCCACAGTGGCAGCAGGTGAACTTGGGCTGCACCAACTAGCGTTCCTACATTTGGGGCCTTGATGCGATCCGCCAGAAGCGACGCTTGACGGAGGACCGCCGACACTCGCTGGTAAGGGCGAAGCGCGAGCCCAGTCGGGGAGGCCCTGGAGGCCCCGGGGAGCAGTGTATGGCAAAAATAACAGTGGCGCCCTAGGGAGCGGGGACGAGAGCTGTGATGTTGGGACAGTAGGTAGAGGGGGAGAGAAAGCCCGCTCAAAGATCTGCCCGCAATATTAGGACCACCACGTGGCTTTGGAGTAAGCACAGAGCACTCGGCCGCCTGGCCAGCACCGAGCCATTGAGTAACCCGTGGACCAGGCGCTTTGTATGCAAGTGGGGGTGAGAGGTAGTTACTGCAGACACGCCTGACTCACTGCAGTGAGCAGAGACCGACGCCTTTTACAGTCCCAAACTTGTTGTGCAGGGGTGCGGCTTGGTGGCCAGGCTGGGAGAGCACTGATCTGGATATACCTGGCGTATGAGGACCGAGGCCTGGGGCATGTAATCGCGGCCGGTAGGGAGGTCCTAGCCTTGATCACCGGATTACATAGACAAGCCAGCGATTGATTATTGACGGCACTGAAGAGCGTTGCACCCCCATCGGCCGCGCCAAGCAAAAAGGATGGCCAGTGCACGTCTGAAGAAGGAGCGCTCCGTTAAAGAAATGCTCTTAAAGCAGTCCACTCAAGGGGCGACTGACAATACAAGCCACGAGACAGAGGGGTCACCGGGGAATCAAAAGGGTGTGGATGCTCCGGCCACGAAGGCCTTCATGACGGAACTGTTCACATCACTGAGAGCAGATCTACAGTAACTCAAAGAGCAAATTGCAGCAGACTTCAAAGAAGTAAAGCACGACGTGGAAGACATCGGGGAACGAGTGGCGACTCTTGAACACGAAACTGGACGGGAGGAGAAAATCAAGATGATGCAGCAAGAGCTCCTCCGCCTTAAAGAGCAACATATTGAACTGCAAGGTCAAGCGGAAGATCTGGGAAACCGCTCCCGCCGCAATAACGTACGCATCAGAGGAGTGCCATCCGGCGCAGAAGGGGAGGACATCAGGGAGTTTGTGGCGGCCCTCTGTAGACAGGTGTTGGGAGACGAACATCCGACCGAAATCCAAATTGATAGAGCTCATAGAGTGGGCCTACCAAGGGGTGGAAAGCCACCACCGCCAGACATTCTCATATGTATCCATAATTTTCAATTGAAAGAGCGGATTATAAAGAAAGCTAGAGCGGCGCACCCTCTGCAGTTCCGTGGAACCTCCCCAACGCTCTACCAAGACCCATCGGCTATCACCTTAAGTAAACGCAGAGACTTTAGGCCGGTAACAACGCATTTGAAAGAATTGGGGATTGCCTACTCTTGGGGCCATCCTTTTCGAATTATCTTCAGGTATGAGGGCAAGCTTCGGCAGATTCGCTCTCTCCAGGAGGCCATAGAGGTGTTAGGAATGGCAAGGTCACAGTCCCCAGAGAGAGAGCGCAAATCTACCACAGGTTCGAGCCAAGCACATCTCCGTTGGCAAAAAGTGGGGAAACCCTTGTCAACACATAAACCAGACACAGCCACTATTCTCAAAGAGAGAGAGAGGCGGTCATCTCCTCCCTTTCCAGTGGCCCTGTTCAACCAGCTCCCTGCTGAATGCAATGCCAGAAAGCATCACAGAACACATCCTAGAGACGGAGCCGGAGGCCGGGCTCTCCTCTCCTTGTGGACTCGCATAGGTCACTGCCCCTTTACTTGTTTTTTTTGGCTGACGAACTTTGGTCATTATGGACTACTGTTTTACGCCATCCTGTTCGAGGGCTCAATGTTTATTGTTCTGGGGTTTATTTTTCTTTGGGTATACTGCACCGGTGCTAAGGTCCCCAGCCTCAAGACGGGGCGGAAGAGTGCCCTTGGGTCCGTCCCATCCCAGCCCCCCCAAGCTGATCGTGAATACCGGCCTTCTCCCCCATTAGGTACATGTGATGGGTAGAGATCTTAAGGTCATCTCTTAATGTTTGGGGGCTTAACCATCCCGTAAAGCGCTCGGCTATCCTCTCGTTGCTAGAAAATGCAGAGGGGGACATTTGCATGCTACAAGAAACCCACTTACTATCCAAAGACACGCCTCACATGCGTACACGCAGATTTCCACGCCAATATTGGTCTGCAAGTACCTCCAAAACCAGTGGGGTAGCTATATTGCTTAGTGCGAAATTTGAAGGCAAAGTCCTCTCAACGCTTTATGAAGTCCGGGGGAGGGTTCTTGCTCTAAGAGGTACAATGGGGCTCCACTCTTCCCACTCTCCTCAACATCTACTCACCTAAAACGAACCAGGAACCTTTTCTCATTAAGACTCTCACGGACGGGCTGGCATCAGCTGACGCAGCAATTTTGATAGGGGGCGATTTTAATTTGGTAATGGATAATGACTGGGATCGATCTCGCCAGCGACAAGTACAGACAGGGGCGATCTCCTCTGAGGGTAAGGGATAGCTTGCAGAATGCGGGCTGCACGACATTTGGCGCCTTCATCATCCAGACACACGAGATTACACATACAGTTCAGCTGCGCATAAGTCCTACGCGCGCCTAGACCACTTCTTAGCATCGACTACGCTCTTGCCTAGCATACGAGAGACCTCAATAGAGCCTCGCTCATTATCAGATAATGCCCTCATCACAGTCACACTACACACGAGAGGAGCCACTCCCACTCCGACACGATGGCGCTTGCGAGAGGGGCTGTTACAATCACCAAACACAGTGAAAGAGATCAGTTGGAAAATTGTGGAATATATACAACATAATGATAGAGCAGATACCCAGTTAGCTGCAATTTGGGAGGCCCTGAAAATGGTGATACGGGGGGAGTTCATGGCTATATCCTCTGCCGAGAATAGAAAGCGCAGGGAAACGAGACAGAGCATCACAAAAGAGGTGAGGGAGCTGTTAGTGATACATAAACGCACAGGAGCGCCAAGGGTATGGCGGGAGTTGGAAAGGAAGAGACTCCTATTAAAACATCTTGACTTGGACAGGGCGGAGTATGAGCTGCTGCCATTACGACAAGTTTTACTTAAGCAGCGACAAATGTGGAAGGATGCTGGCTCATCGGTTGAGGGCTCGGACACTAGCAGAGGCGATACCCATGGTAAAGACGTCGTCGGGAGAGGAGGTTTACGCAGATAGTCAGATAGCGGATACATTTAAACGATTTTATCAATCATTGTAAACCGAAGAGGATACAGGGCAGCCGGCCACAAGTGAATACCTTGAAACGTGCAATCTCACACCCCTTCCCAAGGATCAGGCGAGTCAACTGGACGAACCCATCCAACCGGAAGAAGTCACATCGGCCATAGCTCGGCTGAAGTTAAACAAGGCCCCAGGCCCCGAGGGGTACCCAGCCTTGTTTTACAAGACCTTCTGTGTAGAACTGGCCCCTCTACTCACGAGACTGTTTAACTCCTTTCTGGATAGTGGCACGATCTCCGATTCCATGACGGAAGCAGCGATCTCAGTGATCCTTAAGCCTCAAAGATCCCAGTCAATGCGGGTCGTACCATCCAATCTCCCTACTTAACCTAGACGCAAAGCTCTTTACGGGGGTGCTGGCTGCCCGTTTGGGTCCGATGATGGCGGGGCTGATAGACCCGGACCAGGCAGGGTTTATCCCCACTAGGCAAGGTGGAGTTAATACGAAACGTCTCCTACATCTTATGGACAGCGTGCGCCGCTCTGGGAGGGAAGCCGTATTCTTGTCAATAGATGCGGAAAAAGCGTTTGACAGGGTACGGTGGAGCTACCTGTTCGATACTTTACGTCGCTTCGGTTTTGGGGAGCGATTCATAACGTGGATCCGATGTATACATCAGACACCCCGAGCTTTTGTTAAGAGTTAATGGGACGTCCTCCTGATCCTTTCGGATAGCAAGGGGCACGAGGCAGGGGTGCCCGCTTTCACCCCTCCTCTTTGCCCTATATATGGAGCCCCTGGCCAAGCGGATCAGGGATCACCCCCAAATAAAAGGGCTGCGCTTTGGAGGGGACATCCATAAAATAAGCCTTTACGCAGACGATGTGATCTTGTCGCTAGCGGAACCACTCACCTCCCTACCAGCTCTCTTGGAAGAGATGGAAAGTTTCGGGACCCTATCAGGTTTTAAAGTTAATTTGAGCAAATCTCAGGTGCTCAACCTCACTACCCCGCCAGAGCAATTGGAGCATCTACGGGAGAGATTCCCCCTACAAAGGGCTTCACAACCGATGACATATCTGGGTATTTTATTAGCTCTGACGCTGGAGCTGAACTATTCCGCACTGTTGGGGCAGACAACGAAAGCCCTAGCCGGATGGGAGAGGCTAAAATTAGCCTGGTTTGGTCGTATAGCAGCAGTTAATATGACGGTGCTGCCGCGAATCCTATATATTTTCAACTGCTACCGTTGGTTCCACCCCCCCCCCCCAGGTACTACGCTCCCTCCAGCTGGCCATTAATAAATTTGTTTGTGGAGGGAAGAAGACACGCCTGCCCTTTTCTTAAATGTCACAACCCAAGCGGGGGGGGGGTGCAGCCCTCCCTGTAATACAGAGATACCTACAGGCCTCTCACCTCAGATATATTGTCGAATGGAATCGACCACTCTCCGAAAAACACTGGACCTTCATGGACCAGGCGGTAGCCGGGATTAACATCTGGAGAGAGGCCTGGCTGCCACGCAAATTGAGGGCTTGGGGTCTCTACTCGTCACCAGTCACAGCAGCCACGATGAAGGTATGGGACACAGTGGCGCTCATAAGCGGGCTGACTTTCCCATCCCCAATGTCCCCCATTGTCGACAACCCGGACTTCCCTCTGGGCTGTAAATCGGAGGTATTCCAGAGATGGAGAGAAGCTGGGTGTAAGCGGATTGGTTCGCTGTTTGATACCCAGGGTATCATTCCTTATGAGCCGTTAAGACAAGACTACGATTTGCCTAAAACCGATGAATTCCACTATCTCCAACTGCGACACTGGGTTACCTCCCCATCATATATAGCGCAGGCTTCTCGACGGCTTACTCCGTTTGAGAAATGGCTGGTTGGCAAAACGGACGATAAGCACCTCATGTCAGATTTGTACACTATGTTGGCCACTGGGCAGGGAGAGGGGCGGACGAAAGGGCAACACCGTTGGGAGGAGGAATTGGGTAGAGCTATGACGGATAAAGAATGGGAGAATATCCATTATAGGGCTCACCACACAGCACACAGTACTGCTGGCACCGAATCAGCTTTCAAAGTCACATCCTATTGGTATCTAACACCGGCACGTATTCACAGCGGGGACAAAAATCACACGGAGAAGTGTTGGCGGGGATGCGGTCTCACTGATTCTCTAGCACACTTGCTTTGGCATTGCCCGCGTTTAGAACGCTTCTGGGAAGGAGTGTTGAATGACATTGACAAAGCATTTGACACGGAGATCCCACGATTTCCGGCGTATACCTTACAGGGACTCCCAAACGCACTGACATTTCCCCTACGTTCATTGAGGGGTAGGCAGATGGCGCTGGCGTTATTGGCGGCCCGTCAGACACTCTTGGCACAGTGGGGCACCGCGAATGTTCCAGACCACACTGCATGGCTACATCGGCTTTGGCTAACCCTTGCCATGGAACGCCTTTCATTGATCCAGGAGCACAAGGGGGAGAAATATGCAGAGTTATGGGCCCCTTTTATACGAATATTGTCCAAAGAATTCCGGGTGGTAACATGCCCCAAATATCTCCAAATACTATTCTTGCTTCCTGAGGAGAAAGACGCAGCGACACCCCACAAGGGTAGGATCAGGTCCTGAGCTACGATTCACTGGCGTAGAGGATCGCTCCCGCATTGAGAAGAATGCTTGCCGGTGCAGATACCCCTTTTTTCTTTTTGTTTTGGGGTGGGGAGGGAGGGTTTTTCTTCCCTTTTTTTTTTTTTCTCTCTTCTCTTGTGGCATATAGATATATATATATAATTGTGTTCTTGTTGTCAAGTTGGTACATACAATCTACTACGCTGCCGGCCCCTGGGTTGTAGGCAAAGAAGCTGTGTACATGTATTATGTCTGCGACTTTTGCTGCTGGCCTTTGTGGTTGTAGGCATACAGCTGTGTAATAATAATACTGCAAGATTGTAGTTTAAAAGATTGGTTCCATAAAATACAAATAAAATTGTTTATAAAAAAAAATAAGGTTAAACAAGAGGAACAGGCGTCTCCATGTAACTAAAAATAAATGGGTAAATCCCAGATTTGCATCGTATTTCCTGAAATTCATAAGCCAAATTAAAGAAAACAATAATCAAGAAGAAAATAAGCTACTTACCTGTAACTACGGTTATCCAGTATTGGTAGCTTTCATAGATTCACATCTTTGAATCAGACTAGCAAGCAGTAACATCCAAGATCATGTTGTCTGGAGCGGATGGTGGGAGACATCTAAAGTATGCAAGCATAGCCTGTAATAATACAACATATACACTTGTAGATGTCCAGATGCCTTTCTAATGCTGTAAGAGTTGTTACATATCCGGGCTGAAGAAGCCATAACCAATTTAAAATTCTTGAATAAAGAATACGAGACAACTTATATGAAAATTCTGATAAGATACTAAATTCTTGTACATAACTGTATTTTAGAATTGTATACATGTATCTATTCCCACTGAAGATTTAGTTTTGCCGAATAGCAAAGAAAGGAAGAAAGCAACTCAATATATACATGACTACGTATACCCTACATAAGCCTATTCCTATATCTGTATGTAACTATAATAAAGACCCTATTTGCCTGAAAGAGGCTCACCTTAGTTGAAGAGATGATGCAGTACCGCCTGGCCGATAGCTGTGTCTTCACTGTGTAGATTCAAGGCAGTAGTGATGCGTGAAGGTATGGTACTTCTCCAGGCTGCAGCACGACAAATCTGCTCCACTGTTACCCAAGCAAAAAGGGCTGCTGACGTGGATACTGATCTGGTGGAATGAGCCTTAGTCCTTCTTGTCAAAGGCCTGTTAGCCTTAATGTGACAAAACTGAACTGTCGTAGAAACCAAACTAGCGCCTGTAGCTTTCATGACTGCAGTTCCGTCCCTGCCTTGCCGGTAAGCCACAAGCAAACGATCAGTCTTTCGAATGTCTTTTGTTCTTTGCAGGTAGAATTTGAGGCATCGTTTGACATCAAGCGCATGTAATGCCTGCTCCGATGGTGTTGATGGATTTGAGAAGAATGAGAAGTACAACTGGCTCATTAAGGTGAAACGGAGATGGGATTTTAGGGATGAAGGTAGGATTAGTTCTCAGAATCACAAAATCCTCCTGGAACTGGAGAAATGTTTTTTTGATGGTGAATGCCTGTATTTCACTCACCCTCCTTGCTGAAACGAGAGCCAGGAGAAGAGCGACCTTCCATGTCAAGAATTTTAATTGAGCTCTGTGATCAGTTCCAATGGCCGTTTCATCAATTGTGCGAGAATCACGTTAAGTTTCCATTCCCGGGGAGGGTGCTCATACTGGAGGGAAGGTGTCAAAAATACCCTTCATAAATTGTTTCACCAGGCTAGAGGGACATAGGGAAAGAGCCTGAGAAGCTCTTTTGTACTGAGAGATTGAGGACAGATGTACTTTGACTGAGGCGAATGCCAGGCCTGATTTCGCCAAGGGGAGGAGGTATGGCAAAATCTGCTCTGGGGATGCTTGAAACGGATTTATGTTACGCTGGCACCAGAAGCAGAACTGTTCCCATTTTAGTCTGTACGTTTTGCTAGTACTTTCAGCTCTAGATCTTGCAAGGATGTCCCTGCATTCTTGAGAGATGTTCATTTCCCTGAACTCCACAAAATAAGGAGCCAGACATGCAAGTGAAGCGACGCCGGTTCCGGATGGCATATCTAACCCTTGTTCCTGGTCAGGAGAGATGGTGATGGCTGCAGGCGTATGGGTCTGAACTCTGAAAGATGGAGTAGCTCCGGGAACCAATGCTGTCTGGGCCACCTGGGAGCTATTTGTATCAGGCGGCAACGTTCCTTTTTAGGTCGAGCCTGAGTCAGCGTGCATGCGCTGCTCTGGCAATCTGCTGTAGTAGAGTACGGAAGAGAAGCCCCTCCCACTCCCCGCCCATATTTTTCATTGGCTTGTGTCTTTGTCCTTCGTAAATGTTGGCTTCATTCAGTAATTGGCTTGTTAGTCCCTCCTTAGTAACGTCATGTCTTCATTTGTAACCTCCCATGGCTACTGGCCCCTTTACTTCGATTGTTACACGGTACATGTTATTTAGTCTGGAAGCACTATTTTGTTTAATGAGTTTCTCACTGCAGGCACGACATGCGCTGCTTCAGCTGATTTCACCCATCGCTTTGCCTCCTGTTCTGGTGCTGATACCAGGCTGGTGCGTTGGTTGGGTGACAAGGATCTAGGGTGGTTTTTGAAGGGGACGGCGCCCAATTTCATCATTATTTTTAAATTACTGCAGGGGCGCCGTGCTTTGTATTAGCACGGCGCCTGCTTTTATATATTTTTTTTCACATTGGAAACATGTTTTACCTCCTTTGTTCCGCCATACACATGTTAAATATGCACTGGCGCCTGCAAATAAAAGAAACGTAGAGGGTGTGACGGAAGGAGGTGTTGCTGACGCCTACTGAGTATGGCCAATGGCCTTGTGCGAGAATGACAACAGGGGGTGATTCACTGGGTGGGGCATTACAGTAGCAGTGGTGACTGTAATAACGGAAATGACAGAGCTTCGTACAATGGCATGGTATTCGTCATGCTCTCCCTGCCTCCTGTTAAGTACTAACCATTTCCTGTTCTTGATAGCCCTGCTATAACGGGTAAGGACTGATGGAATCCACTTGTCATTCCTATAGGTAGAACCAGTTTTGACCTTTTGCCTTTTTCAAACGTTAATTAATCTCTTCGGATGGGGGTGGAAAAAGAGTTCCTTTCAGCCGGTGCCTGTCAGGTGGGAAATCAGGACGTCCTTCAAAATTGCTCAGCGATGCATGTTGTTTTCTTCCCTTGGGCCTCAAGCACAGAAGTAGCGGGCACGAAGAAAGGCAGACATGAGGCGCTAAATTACTATTTCTACTTTTTTGCGATGCCCCACCCAAAAGGCAGCATTCGTGGACAGAACTTAAATTACAACATTGCAACGCCTTCTTCAAACCTCTGGGGAGTTTTTCACTTTTCTAAAAATATTCCAGCACCGGAGTTAAAATATATTGTTGTGGGTGGAACATGTTCCCCACATATTTTGGCATCTAGAAAACAAGGCTACTATGAGAAGGCAACCGAAGGCTAGCTCCTCAACTCTGCCTCCAAAGTCTTGTCTGCTATACACACCTGGTTATCGAAAACCATGCCTTCCTGACGTTTGACAGATTAAGAAGCACTCTCTTAATTTTAGGTTGCTTTGTTCTTAAAGCTAGTGCTTGTATTTTCATTTTATAGCGCTTCATACCACGACGCATTATCAGATGGCAGAACGCTGAACTGTGAGGGAGGGGAGTTGTTGGTTGAAATGTTGTGCGGGAAGCGCAGTTTAAACTAATCGGTTGCTGCGAGGTACACTACAGGTCCCATATGGAAATGTTGAGCGCCAGCCGACGTCCAATGCTGGGTTCTGCAGTCCAGTTAAAACCTCAGTATATTAATTGGGGACTACAGGGCAAGGACAGAAACCCACAAATATGATTTGTATTAAGACATTTTGTGCAATACCATCTTTAACGTGATAAATTATAATTAAGGCTCCCGGTTTTCCGGATTTTACAGATAAATACAGACAGAAAACCATTTATTTTCCTGTCTGTATTTATTTTTAGAGGTGGATAAAATGGAAATTGCGTTGTTTTTTGAGTGGTTCTAAATGATGCCAATCACGACTGCCAAGCCAATAGCTGTGTCGATTGAAAGGTACCGGGGTTAAAAAAAAAAATAAAGTAATTTTAGTACAGAGCCTTAAACAGCATTAGATAAGCACAACCTCGATACTAAAATAAAATTTTCATGTTTTCTTATAAGTGCATATTTTATCATCTGAGTGTGTTTGTCACTATAACTTTTCAGGCATGAGTGCATATTTATTGGTTAAAAAAATATAGAAATACACTCGTTTCAGATTCATTTTTTCACAAAACCCAAAATAAATATGTATAAAAGTAGCAACAAATAAATATGAATAAATACAGACAGAAATGTCTAAAATAAATACCATAAAACCGGGAGCCCTCATTACAATGCATTCATTGGAGAGGCTGGTGGGTTCAAGAGTGGGACTTTTAGCGATGGTCTATGTTAAAGTCATCCAAGATGCAAATCATTACTGTCTGGCAAGAAATTATAAGCATCCATTCATAGTGACTGATACCAGATTTCTTTGTGCATTGGTTTCAAGTTCTTTTAGTAATGAGTAAGATTGGTTCAGGGTGGTAGAGTGTGCCAACTTGAGGGGATAGAAATGAATCGCTTTCCCTAATTTTGGGTTGCCATGATATGAATTTTACAGGTCCCCGTTTTGGTAATTCCTGTGGATTGTCTTGGAAATACCAATATTCTGATGACAGTCTTGGCCTTCTAGTCAGTCAGATGTGTGTTAAATTGCATTTCCCGATTGCTGGATACCAGGATAGAGGCTTATAGGTCTATTGTGGAGGGCAGAGGAGAAGCCCACCCTCCCCCGCCTTACAGTTGACCAGGCCAGACTTTTTATTGTGATAAATAGATGTATGTCTAGTCCATTGCATGCATTGATTACAGCCAGTAATGGTAACACTATTATGTGGTCATCCTGGTGGCACGGTATGTCTTTGTGATGCCAGTACAACTTCTCTGCTCTCTAGGTGAACTTTTTGATTAGTTTGTTCTCTTTGGGTGAGGGTTGGTGTGCTCAGTCTCGACCTTCTACATAAGATTTCTCTGTAAAGAGAAACAAAGTTGCTTTTCTTTATACTACTGCTTTTAATCATGAATCCCTTATTGTTTAAACCTACAGTAGAACCGGTAGAGGAATCTAAATCCCTACCAGGTACAAGTCAGACTTCCCTCCTGCATGGTTTGGTACGCTACGAATCCAAACAAAGTAATTGAGGTTCGGTCTATTGTTGAGTAATTCCCAATCTTGTTTTCAGTCACCCTGGGATTACAGCCCTAATATAATACTGTCTCTTAGCCGCCTGTGACTGGATGTCCCCAAGGTAGTTGATGCTAAATCTACCCCCCCCGCCCCCCCCAAAAAAACGTAAGCGGTATTCTGTTCCTCCTGCCCCACCTCGGTCCCACTCCATTTCTTTAAGACTTGATTCATCTATGTTTACCTCTTCAGCTAAGAGTCTTGGAGTTTGTTTCAGCTCCATGAAGCTTAAAGTATTTATCACAAACACAACCGCAGCTGCACAGTTAAAACATTTAAAAAATCCACTGACTGATTCCACTCAACGCATCCAAATCGCCAATCAGTTCACTGATTTTCAGAAGACCGGATTACTGCAATAGTCCCCTAGTTGGACGCACTAATTATTCTTACCCTCAACTAGATACATATCTAAATTTAACAAAACATCTTATCTTACCAGGCATACTTCACCAGAAAGAATAGTTCAGCAAAAAAAAACAGAGACATACATAAATGACTAACCTTAATTTACAATTTGGTAAACAGTCCGGCCTCACCTCAACTATCTCACTCACTTGCATTGCTTACCTTGATGTCATCTCTGATCCATTAAACATCATCTGCTGACTACACCTAAACCAACATGTGCCTCGCCCGACTTAAAAGCCTTTTACCTGTTTGGCCCATTCACTGGAATACCTTACCGTCTGACATTCGAGCCCCAATCTCACTTCAGGACGTCAAAACCATTCTTTAAAAATCTCTTACAACAAGAGACACACTGGGTAGATACCTACCATCATCTCGTGATAGTGCCCTTGTGTAACATGTGGCCCCTTCCAGTCACATCTTTATATCTGCATATTTTTACTTGAACAGTCTGTGAAGTTCACTTTACTTATGTAAATACTCCTAATTTATCTTACCTATGTATCGTCACAGTTGCTATATATAACAATTTGCTTGAAATCTTGCTTTGCTATTGCTAAATAACCAACTGAAAAATAGGATCCTGCTTTCATGAAGAGGGGAGGTACAAAAAGAAATAAATTATTGGTGGTGATACTAATGAGCCCCTCACAGTTTGTCTTAGTTCCCAAAGGTAGCATTAGATTTTGTATCAACTTTTAGCAAAGTTTACAAATTATCTCAAATTAATATATGCCCCAAGGCCACACATCTACGAGATGATACAAACATTGGGTAAAGTTCATTATGTGACCAACCACAATCTTATTAAATTGTATTGGTACATTTCCTTAGCACCTGCCAATAAAGAGTAAACCACTTTTTCATCACGTGCAGGGAAGTACAGTATTAGCATTTGGCCTCCATGGGATGCATGCCATGTTCCATAAAAATAATGGATTACATTTTACCATTCCAAGCAAGGTATACAGGTGAGGAGGGTCTGTCACAGAGAGCATGAGTGGCACAGAGACGTGCACCTACCAGGGGGAAGAAACAGGCATCAGGGAAGCCCAAGCCAGCAACAAGCATTGGCATAGCCAATAGGTCTCGCTTTTGGGACCTTATAAGTGTTTAGCCATGCAGCATATTACCCTAGGAGCTGTGCCGTCAGGGATTGAAGAGCTATACAATTACTACACACTGGGTCATGCAGTCTGATTTATAAGTGTTTAGCCATGCAGCATATTACCCTGTGTATAAGTGTTTAGCCATGCAGCATATTGCCCAGCATATTACCCTGGGAGATGTGCCGCCAGGGTTTGAAGAGCTATACAATTACTACACACTGGGTCATGCAGTGGAATACATGTTTGCCTTATGAAACAGAATTAAATCTTGGTTAGTGCAGTAGAGAATAGTGACGTGTATTTTTAGTGCTACGAGGTCAGAGCCTGTGTGAATTTGTAAGTTATTTAAAATTTGCATCACACACTGTATAATATAGACTGCTACAAAATGCACAAAAATGTTCAAGATAAAATAGTGCTTCCAAAATAAAGATTTTAGTAATACTGAGACTGTACATGTGTTTGAAGTGTGAGTGTGTTTTTCTTTACGAGTCTGTGCATGGGCCTCTATGTATGAATCAGTGTGTAGCTGTCTATGTGTGTGAGTATTCAACTGCATTGCAGCATTTGTATAGCAGTTGCCTCTTTGTATACCTGTGGGTGACCAATTGTATTCCTGTATCTGTATTATTCATGTGTTTGTGTGTATATTGTTTGCCTCTGTACGCTTCTGTATATGTTGGTGTCTGTGTGTAGGTGTCTTTGCTTTGAAATGAGTGTGTCTATTATGAGTTTAATCTGTATGTGTGCCTATCCATGTGTGCAGTGCATGCAACCATGTGTCTGTTTTGATGTATGTTTGTATCTTCCTGTGTCTGTATATCTCTGTGTATGTTTGTGTGCGCCTCTATGCATCTCTGCAAATCTCTGTATGATTGTGTCTGTATACATCTGTCGGTTTGATCACGCCTGTGTTTATCTGTGTGTGTAAAGCCACCATGTACCTGTATATGTCTGTCTGTCTCTTAGTGTGTATCTGTAAATGTCTGTGTCCCTCGGTGTCCTGTAGATAAGGTTCAGGAGGTTAAAGTACCTGCCGCAGCTTAATATGAAATCGGTGATGGAAGTTCCAACAGGGATTATTGTTCAGCCAGCTACACATATGCAGGGGTAAAATGCAGAGCCTGTGCTAGAATTTTTTTCACCTTAAGTGAAGCAACATTTTACTAGCCCTCTACCGTCGTAATCTGGCCCTAGTTTATAATTCACCAGGCTATCTGGCGGGTCCGTAACAGATGGCATCATATTCAGTATTGAAACCGGCCGCTCTGGAGAAGGATGAAAAGAGCCCCATCAGACCCCTGCAGGCAGCTGCTCGCCAGTGGTGCACTCAATGAGTGTGAGAGAGCTGATGCCTTTGTCCAGGACAGGCTCTGTCACTGTCCCTGGACACAGGCAGGGGAAGCTGCTGGGAGCGGCCCGGAACCCGGTTCCTGATCAATAATACCTGCTGGAACCGGAATCCGGACAGATGCCATGCCATTCCAGCACTGTATTCTACACAGAAAGAAGGAAGGAAGGGCTTCACACACAACCGCCTGATACATCATGAACTGCAGCAGATCAAGCTTCCCTCTTACACGAAACAGATCCAGAACTGAAAAGAGAAGTGCAAGCTTCCATCACACACAACAGCCTGATACAGCATGGATAAGCAACAGCTAAACTTCCCTCATGCAGAACAGATAAAGTGAGGAAATAAAAAATACGAGCTTGGCTGATACAAAATACTGGTATGGCAGCCAGGGCCTGCTTGCTCGCAGTGAAATTAAATGGAAGTACATGAAACACGATCGCAGACCTGTCTCATCATGGAGGCAGAGATCCCTCAATCCACGGAAGAGCCATTTCACCTCTTAACTACGGGGCCGACCATCTACTGGTGTTCTTTGTGTAAAGTCAGTGCTGGTCGCCGAATGCTGCCTTTTCACTTTCCACTGCATCACCAACATGAATACTTTATAAACCCTGCAGCGGCGGTAGTTTGAATGTCCAGATTTCCAAACGCAGAGGCTATAAGAAAACAATGCACTTATTTTGAAGTCACCTAACAATACCACTATTTTAACAAGGCAGACGCAAGGCTGAGTCCAGCTCCCTCTGAAGGGGCCAGTTACGTTTACAGATTTTGGAAGTAACGTGCCCCCGGTGCAATCTGGTACATGTAGTCATGAAATGGGTATTTGCACCGTTATCACAGTGATTGTGGATAATACAAACCCAGTAGTCGGCCAGCTCTGGTAATCGAAAGGTGATTAGGTCATTACAGGTATTTATAAGAACAGGGGAGGGCTGTGCTCTAAGCTGGGTGAGCAGGCTGGAGGGGTCCTGTCAGGACAGAGCTGCGGGGGCACTGGAGAAGGGACCCTTGGGCAAGAAGCAATATAGGGGCGGGGGGACGTGTGTCCAACACCGGACTGAGAGGCATGCAACATCGTGAGCAGGGGCTAGACTGGAGGAGGAAAGAGGGTGAAACCGGAGGGAAGGATCGAGGAAGGGGAGAAAGACCGAGCGAGGAGGGGCTAGAAGGAGGGTCGGCTCGAGGAGGGAAGAAGGAGAACCGGTGATGAGTGCGGGACCTAGGAAGGGAGAAATCATGAGTGAGGTGTGCCTAGAAGGAGTGACCACGTGAGGAGGAGGAAAGAGGGAGGAATATGAGGGGAGGAAGCAACGGTCGGTTGTGGCATAATGGCCAGAGTGGCCGACCTTAAAGCTGGGGAACCAGGTTCGAGCCTCGCGTCAGCTCAAGCATTCTTTGATTCTGCACAAATCACGTATTCTCCCCTGTCTGAAAATTGAATGTGTCCATCTGTAAAGCAACTGGTGGTCAAGTAAAACGGTATGATACCTTCGGGTTGAGTTGGCGCTATATAAGCATGTGTAATACTGCAAAAAACATGAAACAATAAAAACAAGTAGGCCAGGCAGGCTATGCAAGTGACGAGCAACAAACGTGGGGTCTCGGGTGGGTGGCAGATATCCGGCTCAGAGAAGGACAGAAGAGCAAGCCTGAAAAACAATCGCGGCACCGGCGCTTTACTTTTAACATGGTTAAAGGTAAAGCGCCGGTGCCGTGATTATATATATATATATATAAGAAATAGATGGTTTTTCTATTTCTTTACTTTTGCAACAATCGCGGCACCGGCCCTTTACCTAAACCATGTTAAAAGTAAAGCGCGGGTGCCGCGATTGAGCAAAAGTAAAGAAATAGAAAAACATCTATTTCTTTACTTTTACTATAATCGCGGCACCGGCGCTTTACTTTTAAGATGGTTCCAGCGGGAGGAGCTGGACGTGCTCCGTGGTGGGGGTGGGGGTGGGGGAGGGGCCTGCGTTGAGGCATGGGAGAGCGAGAGGAATGGGGCTGCGCGCGCGCGTAACCGCAAGCTGGTGGCCGGCAAAAGTAGCAATTTCAAAAGCCCCTTACTAAATGTCTCGCAGAGCAGCGCATGCGCTGGCTCAGCGAGACCTAAAAAAGGTGCATGACTGGAGAGTGAAGGATCCATTCCAGGAGAGAAAGGCTGACATTAAGGAAAAGGTGTTCTAGCAACCAAAATTGTATTCACTTTCACATAAGTTCACCCCATGACAAAGTCTTATTTATTACAAGGAGGTAAACCACGCAAGAGGGATGGTGAGTTGGCAATACACGGCATGTTCAGCCTAATTAGTTTGTGAATGCCCCCAAACACATCAGCTTGTGGCCATTCACAAACTTCTCTCTACCATTACCACCCTAGAAATGATCATATTTAGTCCCAGCACGGGCTCGAGTACATCTCTTTTCAAAGCGGGATGGGAAATGAAATACCTTAGGCATATATGTAAAAGGCTTTCTCAACAGAGGTTGCTCTTTGTTTTAACTGTCATGTGAGGCTATGAACTAGCAGCCAATCAGGAGGGCGCTGTGGTTGGAGCTGCCATGCTTTGCCTGGAGGCTCTCCACAGAGCAACGATTGAAACTACAGTCGTCACCCCGCCGCAGCTTCAATGTGGATATACCGGTCGGCCATTTCAGAGGGTGAATATACAGGTTCCGAAGCGACAGAAGACCTATATTGTGATATAAAAGTCCACAGTTGAATTTGGTAAACTGATTGAATAATGATAATGATATACTTTGATATACAAAAATGAAGCGCAGAAATCTTGGGCCAATGTTACAAAATAAATCATATTTTCCAGTACACGCATTTTTAATATTTTCCTTCAAAAACAAGAAAACATCAAAGTAATACTTTGTTAAAAGGATTTGCTATTTTGTATAGACACACTTATGCTCTGTTACCTAGAACAGTTATATTTGATTGCAAAGATGGCCGCTAAATGTTATTATACATGTGTCGCTCTAGTCCTCTAACTGTATGTCAGAACACATGCTGTGCTGTCAATCGGAGTGCCGCTCACTGAATATATAGAATAACGCTTAGCTGTACTCTTTAATTGCCCAGGGTGGAACTTTCTATGATCCAACTTTTCTTTGACTGTGGAGATATTTTATTAGGAAGTGATTCATCGGTTCCTACTCGTACGTTTTTGCCTGTAATGCAAACTGTAACTATTTAAATCAACAAATTGGTATACTTTATTCTCCATGGCTAAATACTTATAAGGTCCCAAAGGCAAGACCGATTGCATTGCAAATGCTTGTTCATTTTGGTAAGTACCCTGGGAAGCAATAGTATGGGGGGGAAGGCGTAGGCATATATCCCTGACCATCGCATCGAAAGGGCATTGGCCCGTGACCTGCTGGTATAGGACTGGCATTTGGCATTGTCACTTGTGGCAAATAAGTCTAGCGCTGGTTTTCCCCACAGCGCAAATACTCTGTCCAGTTGCTGTAGACTCAGCTCCCATTTGTGGCAACTGTCTGTTGCTCTGCTGAGAGCATCTGCTAGTGTGTTGTGCAGCCCCGGAACGTATAGGGCCCTGAGAGATATACCATGTTCTGTTGTCCAATATTCACAAATAGAGGGACAAAGGGCTTTTATACATGAGGTCCAGCACAGTTGCCCAAATGCAATATGAAAATTAAAGTTGTGCTGTTCCTGAATGATCTAGAATTTAGCAATGTACAAAGGACAGTAGGCTACAGAGTCAAAAAGAGATGGGAATCCATTTCTTTGGAATGTAATGCCCTCACACACCCAGTTGGGTGTCATGCTTCATCATCGGGCTGCTCCTCGTCTGGCCGGCGCTGCAATGCCTGACGGGCTCCCGATGAGGGGCACTTTGGCGGAGATCTTTTTCCAAATTTCCGTTTGGTGCCGTGGGGGTGAGAGATTTAGTGAGTGTAGATGAATAAGTGGTGTGAGATGATTCTGTGAGTTAAAACAGGGTTGGGAGTACCAGCAAAAATAACTTTAATTGTGGGGTCTCCTACCCTGATTAAAATAAAGAGGAAAGGCGCAATGCTAAGATAATGTCTTAGGTGTGGCGCTCTTCCGTGTGGTTGGTCAACATGTTTCTTCGCAATTCTACAAGTCTAGAGGCGTTTCGTCAGGACCTACAGTTAAAAAACTATCTACACTAAGGTGGACTGGAAAACAATAATGAATTAATGTTAGGGATTTAAGCCACCATGACTTACTCTGTCTAATGGCTGGTAGTACTGGTTCTACCCTAATTGGGATATACTACTGCTTCATCAATCCCTGGCAGGTCAAGATATGAGGAACTTCCCCATATAGTTTGCGTAGTACACAATGTGTCCAAGGACCTACCCACTGCTGCCGGGACCTGTTGTCCAATCCCACAGTTCTTGAGCTTCTTGCGAAAGCGTGAGGGACTTGGTTCCTCCCCGTATGTAGAACATGCTGGTCGTATTGTCTCTATGAACCAGCACAGAGGTACCTGCTATCCTCGGCAAAAAAGCCTGTAGGGAGAGGAATATGGCATTGAGCTCTAGACTGTTGATGTGTTTCAGTTTCTGAATACTGGACCATTTGCCCTGAATCTGGAGGTCTTGTAAGTGGCCTCCCGTCCGTTAGAATGAAATCTGGGATCACCTGCAGAAGGGGTAGGCCTTCCGAAAGATCTGGCCTGTGATACCACCATCTCATTGCTTCTTTCATGATCGAAGTGACCTGGAGCATGCCCTCGAAGGATCCCAATGTTTGCAGACACTAATGCTCAAGCTCCTCCTAAAAAGGTCTCATTTTGAGCCTGGCCAAAAGCCACATGAGGTATGGGGCTGTCTCCGGGGCCCTCTCCCGCACATTAAAAGCTCTGACAGTGACCCCCCCCCCCCCCCATATGACCCTTCCAGAAGCCGTTTTTCCCAGTTCTCTTGCTCGTCCAGCCAGTGAATTGCATGTTGCAGTTGCGTGGCTATATAGTAAAATTCAATACATGGTACTTCTACTCCCCCCATCTGCCATGGTCTCTTTAATGTTGAAAGGCCAATACGCTTGCGTTTATAACCCCACAGCAGGTCTGTGAGCAAGGTTTAAAAACGCACTGCGGAATTTTATAAAACTAGTTTTGTAGAACATATAACCATTGCGGTACTATGACCATTTTCGTAATTGCGACTTTGCCCATCAGAGAAAGAGGTAGGTTCTTCCAGAAATCTACTGACCTTCGTACTCCCTCCATCACCCTGCCCACATTGAGCTCTAGGAACCTATCCTCTAGGTGAGCTAGAATCATACCCAAATACCTGGGAGGGTCTTCCGTCCATGCCAGCCCCACCTCTGGAAGCAATTCCACCGGTCGATCCATCAGGCCTCCCATAGGGAGCAGTTTCGATTTTTTGGGGTTCACTCGGAGCCCCGACACCCCTCCAAAGTCCTCCAATGCCCTCAGAATTGGTAATGCCTCCCGGGGCTGCCTGCAGTAGACGAGGGTGTCATTGGCATACATCGAGGCTATATGATTGGTGCTGCCCACTTTTATTCCCCAGACGTCTAGCCGGGCACGCAGCATACACGCCAAGGGTTCTATCGCCATGGCGAATATCAGGGGTGATAGAGGGCAGCCCTGCCAGTTCTGGTAACTTGTTGTGTCGTTGGTGTTTTCAGCAGGCAGTCGTCCAGCAGGTGAATACTTGGTGACCTTGAGAACGCAGAGCTGCAGCAACTGCAGCGAGGCACTAGGTAAATATCCTTGGTGTCGATTTAAGGCCAAAAGGGAGGACCTTGAATTGGTAGTGGGTACCAGCTACCATAAACCTGAGTATTATTTTATGTTTTCGATGGAATGGGATGTGGAAATATGAGTCTTTCAAATAGGGGGAGGTCATAAAGTCTCCTCTGTTGAGGCGACGCAGGATATCGGCCAGTGTTACCATCCTGAATGTTTGTTTCCTTAGGAACTTGTTGAGCCTCCTGAGATCCAGTATTGGTCTCCACTCCCCCGATTTCTTTTTTATCAAGAAAAAACGGGAGTGGAAACCTCGTCCCCTTTGTAGAACTGGGACCTCTTTGATTGTTCCTTTGGAAAGCATGACTTTGGCCTCTTTGTGCAAGAGGCGGAGGGGCTCACCTGGGTGGAGTAGTGGGTGGTCTCTTTGTGAACTCCAGGGTATGACCAAAGGCGACAAGATCTAATACCCATTGGTCCCTGGTTATCTCTTTCCATTGTTGCAAGAAATTGGAAATTTTCGCACACACAGGAGAAGGAGGAAGGGAAGCTGGTACACGGTTTGGATCATTGTTTTCTTCCAGCGGCCATGGGTAGGTGTTCTTTTGAGGCCCCCATGGCGAGAGAAACCAGCCTATTGATGACTGGCGGTATGTAGGTTTATAGCTCTACCTATATTGCAGCTGATAGGCCTCGTATTGTTGGGTCCCCTGAAAACCACCTCTGTATGCAGTGAAGCTGCGTCCTTTGGCTCCTCTGAAAAGCATTTTCCTGTACTGCAGGGTGCCTAAAGCCTTTGCCGTGTCCGTTTTTATAGTTAAAAGCGCCTCATCGATATGTTTTCCAAACAAAGAGTCCCCATCGAACGACATATCAAATATCTTTGTTTGAACCTCAGACCTGAAGGTAGTGGCTTTTAACCATCCTTGGCGACGCAACATTGCAGTGACCGCTTGTTACCGAAAACCTGTTTTGGCTATGTCCATTGCACAGTCGATAGTTTTGGATGCTGCTCAATCTTCTTCCAATAGATCTTTCTGGCTTCTTGCCTTCTAGCTTCCGGGATGAGGTCTAACATAGAGGCCATGTCAGACCACATCTGACGGTCATACCAGTCAATGATTGCTAGAGCGTTGACTGCCCGAACTGTGACGGCTGCTATGCTGAAAAAACATTTCCCAAAAATATCCAAACTGCGATCCTCCTTATCAGGCGGTGTTGTGATGGGTGTCGGATTCTTAAATCTCCTCTGTGCTGCCTGCGAAATGACTGAATCTGGCCTTGGACGACCTGTGAGGCAGGATAGGGAATCCTCTGGAGCCCTGTATTTTTTGTCAATCCGAGGGAGCACTGGCGATATCGTAGCTGGCGTTTTCATAATTTTCACTCCCTCCTGCCAGATGTAATCGATTAAGGGGATAGAGCGCACAGATTTCCTCATTTCCTCTTTGAAGTCATACAGGAAACAGTCTGTATGCTTTACTGTTATTGGCAGATGGAATCTTATGGTTGCTCTCTCCATTAAATTGTGAAACTCTGTTAGATATGGGGGTCTCTAGTTGGCAGGTTGTTACCCTGTCCAAGTAGGGACCCTTCTTCCTAGTCAGGATAAGGGGGATACACTTCTAAAATAACCCCTGCTCACCCCCATGGTAGCTTGGCACGAGAAGTCAGGCTTATCTCAGAGGCAGTGTGTAAAGCATTTGCACATAACCAGCAGTAATACAGTGAAAACACTACAAAGAGACACCAGACCAGTTTTGGAAAAATATTCAATATTATATCTGTGCAAAACAAGACCAAACAGGATAGAAATCAACCATACAATTCTTAGAAATATCAATAAGCAAAAATAGACTTCAAATACAGTTCCTGAAGTTGATAACTCCATCCTGGGCTATCACAGCATCGTGAACAACAAATCTAAACAGTTCTGGCTGACCGCGGCGTCGTGAGCCAGCTACGGTGCCGGGAAGACCCGCACACCAGGACATGTCCCACCTTTCACATACACTGCACCCTGCCCAGAGGGGTACCTTGGGCCTACCTGAGGGGTGCCTTACACGTAAGAAAAGGGAAGGTTAGGACCGGACATGGCAGTAAAAGCTGTGCGCAGACACTGAAGTGGTAGATCTGAAACACCTTCGAAAGGCTGCTTGGGGGGGGGGGGGGGGAGGGGGTCGGCACTATCCGTGCTGCAGGCCCACTAGCAAACACAAAGAGATGATGGACGGGGCGCTGAAACTTTTCAGACCCCCCCAGTCACAGATCTGGGTTGAATCCATCATCGTTCTTTAGCTCACTTGGCCACCCCAGTTCAGACCCAGCTTTATGCAAATCAGTCTTGACCCTGTGCCTCATGGGAACAGTCCAGCCCGAACTGCCAAGCCAAGTCTTCCCTGGACCGGAAACAAGCATCCTGGGACCGGTTTCGGGGTAACACCCCTCATCAGCCAGGCTAGTTTGAAAGCAGTAGCAAAGTGAACAAGGGACCCACATCTGGGCATACCCTGCCAACTTAGGGCAAAAAAGCAAACACAAAGAGATGATGGACGGAGCGCTAAAACTTCAGACACTCACCCCCAGTCACAGATATGGGTTGAATCTATCATCGCTCTTTAGCTCACTTCGCCACCCCAGTTCAGACCCAGCTTTATGCAAATCAGTCTTGACCCTGTGCCTCATGGGAACGGTGCTTCCCGAACTGCCAAGGCAAGTCTTCCCTGGACCGGAAACAAGCAACCTGGGACCGGTTTTGGGGTAACACCCCTCATCAGTAGCAGCATTTGATTTACAGCCGCTGGGCGCGCACACTGCAGTATACTAGGGACTCAGTAGTAAATCAAGTAATCCAAACATGGAAACACCAATCCATAAACACAATTTACAGTAGGAACACTTGCACTTTAATACTGAGCAGCAGTGAGAAAGTGCGCAGAGACACTAAACCAGCAAAAGGAAGTTCAACTTACCATTAAAACCAGGAGACCAGAAAGCAAAAAGACAGAGGGCCAATACCAAAAGATGCCAGGTCTAACATGTCCCATCCAGCTGAAAGTAGTGAGAACTACCCAACCACCTGAGAGTTCTCTTCACTAAGGCAGAAGAACCTGGACAGACCATCAGCGTTGGAGTGTTCTGAGCCAGGGCGATTTTCCACCGTAAAGTCCATTCCCTGTAGGGAGATGTACCACCTTAACAGTTTTGGGTTCTCACCCCTCATCTGCATCAACTATCTGAGGGGCTTGTGGTCTGTCTGAAGCCAGAAGTGAGTCCCAAACAGGTAGGGTCCCAGTTTCTTCAGTGCCCAGACCACAGCAAAAGCTTCTCGTTCTATGGCACTACACCTCTGTTCCCTGGGGAGTAGTCTCCTGCTAGGGAAGACTACAGGCTGGTCTAGGCCCTCTTCGTTCAGTTGCGAGAGCACCGCTCCCACACCATGCTCTGAAACGTCAGTCTGCACTACGAATTCCTTAGAGAAGTCGGGTGCCTTGAGCACGGGCGCTGTGCACAAGGCTGCCTTCAGGGCATCAAAAGGGGTCTGGCAGGCATCAGTTCAGATCACCTTCCGGGGCTGCTTCACAGAAGTCAGCTCAGTCAAGGGGGCAACAATGGTGCCATAGCCCTTGACAAATACCTGTGAGACTTAAAAGGGCTATCGCCTCTGTCTGGGTCTTGGGGGGGGCTCCCAAGCCAGAATGGTTGTTGTTGTTGGCGGTATGCTCACTGTCGATGGGCTCTTTGACTGGGAAATCCTCGTCGACAGTATGGGACCAGTGATAGCTACCGTTGTCGTCGTTCCTGCCGTCGACAGCGCTGACTATGATACAGTGGTGCACGTAGTCGTCGACAATCGAAGTGTCGTCGATAATGTATTCAACGACTGTTTTCTGTCAGTTCTGTGCCTCATAGGATCTGAGGAAGAGGCTCGAGGACGGTCTTGTCCCTTACTTGAAGGCATGGTAGGTAAGGATAATGTAGGCTCTGAGGAGACTTTAAGAGATCTCGCCTTCTTTGAGTTTTTACTCTCATGGGAGGGTTTGAGAGGTTTCCTGCCCTCTCCAGAGGTATCCTCTTGGGATCTGGCCCTTATGTGAGGCCGAGAAGATCCATCGCTCTCTTCATCAGACGACTTCTGCTGTTTACTCGACTGGAGCCATAAAAGCAACCTCCCTTCCCTATCCCGCAGTCTTTGAGGAGAAAGTGAAACAAATCTTGCTCTGTCTTACCTCATGGTTGGGGTGGAGGCAATATATGCAGTCTGTGTGGATCTTACATGGGCGGAAAAGGACATTTTCTTCAGACATGCTGGTAAAGTTGAGGTTTCAGGATAAAATCCAGATAAGATTGAAGAGAAAACTGAGTAGAACTCAGGGAGACTCCCTTCACACACGACGTGCGGTGAAAATCTGAGGGAAACTGCCTCTGCTGGGAGTGTTCTAGAGGGTGCCGACAGCTGATTGGCTGTACTTCGCATTTGGTCCTAGGGCCATTATAGCCGATGGTATTTGTTAACTACAGCTTGATTATACTACTGTGGGACTCGCATCTCGACGACGGGGAATGATTCAAGCATGTGAATCTATGAAAAGATACCCCAAAAGTGGATAAATAGAATGCCAAGATTAAGCACAAAAAGTGAATTATCAATCCAAGAATAAAAGATGGAACCAGAATTGCAACCCCATTCAGTGGCAGCAACTGACCTTTCAAATTTTTCGTTTGGTTTAAGACACACTTGAGATGAGGGACATAATGAAAATTTCCATCACAAATTGAAACAATTCTTAAGTGGGTAGAAGGCAAAGCATTTTCAGTGTTTTAGGCTTTTCTTTGGTCAAGCTTAAAATAGTACTGAGACATCATCTGAAGGGTATTGTAGGTGCTGGAAGTCTAGTGACCTTAAAGCAGAAGCCAAATGAGTTATCTTGGTTTAAAAAAAATAACCAAATATTCTTATATAGGTGATATACATATCCATCAGAAGAAAATGTTGCTTGGTAACCAACTTACAGGCGGATACTCCATCTACCTGCAGATTCATCACAGGATGCATGGGTTTAAATTTGTGGAGCAAAATAATAGTAAACCCAAGCGATATCTTGACTATTATGAGAGTTATTTCCATATGTAAATTCATTTTTAAATGCCATCTGTGAGGCAGTAAGTGTTTCTCACTCACTTTTGTTGAACTGAGGTAATAAACTCAAATTTGAACTTTGTACTGTAGTAAAAAATGTGTGAATGCGTGTTCAATAGTACAATTGCTCTAAATAACGTTATTGCACCACATTTATTTTCACTTCCAGTTATAGTTAGGGTTCCCAGAGATGGGAACATCTCTGATTTTTGCCCCTTAAAAACTTTGCATCTGTTTGAAGAATCTCCGCAAAACTTTCTAGATTTATTTCCCCATTACATTGGTGGTGGATAGAAAGTTTTGCGGCGTTTGGTCAAATGGGTGCAAAGAAAAAAGGTGGGGGGTCCCAAAACACATTTTGACCCCAATCCATTTTACAAAGACTTTGTATTGGATGTAGCGGCAAAACAGCTGAATGCAATACATTAGACTATATAGATGATCCTTTTTTGCTATTGCAAGTGATGTTATGAAGTGGTTATGAAGTTATAAGGGCCAAAAACTTAGTGATATCTGTGCAGCACAATACTACTAAAAACAGCAAAGAATCCCAAAATATAAATTGGACTACATATGTAAAGTTTCAGATTTACTACATGAACAACTTAAAGACCCATTTACGGTCACATGATAATGTAAACCAATAAACAAAACACAAAAAATGCAATAGTTATAAATAATATAAAATCCGATTGCCACTCTGCAGTTATAGTGAGGATTCCCAGAGCTATACATTTCTCAAATCTTTGCTCCCAAATATCTTTCTACCCATTTGACGAATCCTCACAAAACGTTCCAGACCTTTAGCATCTTGTAATCATGTAAACGTTTGTGGTGAATCGTTAATGGGAGTGCAAAGATAAAGAAGGGATAGTCCCGAAAAGCGTTTTTCCACCAAAGCATCAAATTATTGTATTTGAGGTAGCACAAAAACAGCTGAACAGAATCACATGAAATTTGGTAGGATTATACATTATGGTGCCCAGATGATCCTTTTTTGGGTACTGCAGGTAAGTATGTTTTAAGTTATAAGACATTTAAACTTGGTGACATCTGTGATCACTATTTACTTTCACAGAATTTCACCAAATTCAGTGAAACTGCCGGGGTACATGATGACAAGCCATTATCTGATTGGCTAATGACTGCCTTTACACAAGTTTAAGGCAGCCATCTTGTTTAAGGCCACTTTGCAAGTGTTCTGACTTAGGACCTTAGATATAGGTAAGAATTAGATTCTATATTATTCTTTATCTATTACCACTTTAGTAAAGTGGTAATAAATAGGAAAAATAGTTATGTTTCTATAAATTTTTAAAAACCGTTAGAGTGAGGAAAAGTGTTCTTCTGATCGGCATCATTTGTACCGGGACTCCATTGTTTTTCATTGCCATTTCGTGTCAAACACTTCCACACGACCCACCTGGTCGTTTCTGCTGATGCCTGAGGAAATTCTAACTAACACGACAAAAACCATCTTGCAGCCTGCATTTCTGCCCAGGAACTGTCGCACACCCAACCCCCTGTTCTTTGCAGTTCGACAGAAAGCCATGAGACACTCACGCCCTGTGTAAATGATTTGTTTTCTATCTCCTGCTCCCTGCCTGGTAAACATCCTTGACACCGTGATCAGGTTATCTGGACAATGGTCTGACTGCTGGGCCTTGATCAGGGTGATTGGACAATGGTTTGAATGACCGTGCTTTGATCAAGCTGAGTGAACAATGATTTGAGTACCAAGCCTTGACCAGGTCACCAACTACAAACATCGTCTGGATCTGGTTATCAACTGCAAACCCTGCCCTGATTGAACAATGGACTAACAGCCAAAAGACTGGAATGAAAAAGTATAAAAGGCTTGTAAGTTGCGGAGTAAAGCAGCAGCCTCCTCTGTCTTGTTTCTAACGAGCTTGGGACTCTGTTCCATAGCCCGGGCTATTTGAATAAATCTGGGTTCCTCCTGCAGACGAAGGCTCCTGTGTCTCCTTTTACTACGTATGAAGGGTATGGAAGACTTGGGCGGTTCCCCCGCCGCCGAGACCCAGTAAGTGGGTTATTCCGGTTCCTCAAGAGTATCGCGGTTTTACTTTGAAAGTACCATGGTACTTAAAACGTAGAAAAAATTTAAACATCTTAAAATGTTTTTAAAACATTGCAATATGGTATATTTCACAAACAGTGTTACAGTGTATTTACAATTCTTAACATTTAATTCTGTAAACAAAAGTGTACGGGGTACCATGGAAATACCTATATGTACTAAAAAATAAGGCACTTATTAGATACTAGTGCAGTACTCTGTAAACTTCTTTAAAATAAGTTTAAAAAAATATATAAATACTTTTCCTTACTTATCACCATTTTATTAAAGTGGTAATAGGTAGGGAACTGCAATAAACCCAACTACTTACCTATTGCTAATGCCCTAACAGAGAAGACAGTCAAAGTGTAGTAAAAACAATATGGCTGCCTTTTCACGATCTAAATACTGCCATTACCCATTTAAATACTGGCTTGTCATCGGCAAGTACCACAGTACACCGCAAAGTTATCCCGCTATACTGTGGCCCAAAAGATACCCAAGGACTAGTTGTATTACTTATGAATTGGGGAGATCAGCATTCACTAACTGAGATTTCCTCTAATTGTATATCCTGAACTAGAAAGTATTTGCAAATTCCAATTACAGGCGAGACTCCAAGCCAAGCCGAGAGACTGTCTTCGAACGCACACCAACGGTGAGGTCTAGTTGCCGACATGGGCTAGAACTTGCCTTTGGTGAACACGGTCTTTTTCCTAAGCGGATGATCAGAAAAACAACCTTTTCTCAAAAAACTACGAACACTAGCTCCGCGACTAAGGTCAATACCAGTTTTGGGTCCCTGTACACAACCTAATTACATAAGAAATCCAACCAAGGAAAGAACAAGCCCTGACAAAAGTCTTCAGAAAGGGACGAAACGCGTTGGCTACATTGGCTGAAGATTTTATGATTGATATGAAAAAAGAGTTTTTCAATTAATGCGCTTCAGTACATTAGATTTAAAGCCGCATGATTTGGATAACTATTCATAAGGAATAATTTATGCGTCCAATTGGAATTTGCAAATACTTTCTAGTTCAGGATATACAATTAGAGGAAATCTCTGTTAGTGCCGATCTCCCCAATTCATAAGTCTGCGGATAAAGTCAGTTCATGGGGGTTTAGGAGGCCATTCCCCCCTGATCAGTGTACCACTCTCTTATTACTATCCCCCACAGTATGATAGGCGCGGTACTTAAAAGTCTAGGCTTCCTTTGGTAAATAGTTTACTAGTTGTATTACTGTATACCGGTACCCTTGCATCACACATGGTCTCACATGGGCAACACAATACTTAAGTCGGATTTACACAGCAGCACAAGGCCACCATTCATGGCCTTGCATTGATTGAGAAATCTGAATTAACGCAAGGCAGCACATTTTGCTGTTTTGCCTTACTCTGCACACCCTAATCTACACTGCTGCTAAATTTCACATACCTCCGTACCCCACTACACTAAACACCACTCCATGGTATTTCAGTACACGCCACTCCAGTGTACACCACTACGTCACGGTACGCCACTCCACTAAACACTATTCCACTGTACTCCACTCTATGCCTCTCAACTGTACGATACTCCACTCTACGCTATTCCACTGTATGCTACTTCACTGTACGCTACACTACTCCAGTGTATGGCAATCCACTCTATGCCACTTCATTCTACCCTATTCCATTACATACCACTCCAGTGTACGCTACTCCACTGTATGCCGTTTCACTTTAGCCCACTCCACCGTATGCTACTACACTATACGCATTTACACTTTATGCCACTCCTCTGTACAACACTCCACCCGTTAGCTATTTCACTGTATGCCATTAGACTGCACGCTACTCTTCACCACTCCATTCGACCCTATTTCATTGGACACTACTCCACTGTATGCTATTACACTCTACCCCACTCTAGTGTAGATTTATTCACTGTATGCCACTGCACGCTACCCTACTATATGCTATTCCACTATACGCCACTCCACGCTATTCTACTGTATGCCACTCCACTCTATTCCACTCTACCACACCCAACTGTACGCCACACCAGTCTATCCCACTCCACCTTATCCAAATCCACTCTACGCCACTCCACGCAATTTCAATCTTCGCCACTCTACCGATTGGTATTTAACTCAACGCACTCCATTGCACGCCACTCCATTCAATGCTATTCAAAAGGACGCAATTCCACTGTAGGCAAATAGCCTCTACCCCACTCCACTGTACATAACTCCAGTCTACACCAATCTACTGTATGCTACTACACTATACGCCATTACAGAACGTCACTTCACTGTAGGCTACTTCACTATATGCTATTCCACTCTACGCCACTCCACACTAAGCTATCTCATTGCATGTCACTCCACTATACACTACTCCACTCTAGCAACTTCATTGTACTCTCCTCCACTCTATATAACTCCACTACGCTCTTGCCACCTTACTAAACTCCACTCAATTCTATCCCTGTACACTACACTGTCTAAATTTGTACTAAACTGTATGCTCATACACTATTGCACAACTATCTACGATATTTTCCAACACTGTACGACACAGCACTCCACTGTATGAGACGTCACTCCAGTTTATGTTTCCTCGACTCTAAGCTACGCCATTTCAATACACTGTACAAAACTATTCCATTATACAACACTTTTCTATACTCTACGACACAAGACTCCACTGTACAAGACCCCACTCCAATTTATAACTATTACCTACACTACGCCACTAAATTCCACATCACTCTACTCTAAGACACGCCAATACATTCTATTATATTTTAGTCCACACTACGTTACGCCACTACACTCTACTCTACTCCACTGTACAAGCCTTTACCTCACTCAATGCTACTGTACAACAATCCATTCTATTCAGCTCCACTGTTTGACACACTACTGTACTCTATGCAACTGCACCCTACAATACTCTACTACACTGTATGCTATCAGACACTTTACTCCTGTCTATACCCCTACACTCCACTGTAATATACAGTATGTCATTGTAAAGCACTCTACTCCACTCTATTCCACCCTACAATACTCTAGTCTACTATATAAACCTATAAGCAACTCTTTGTATGCCACTGCACACCACATTACGCCACTGCACACCACTTTGTCATTGTACTCAATAACAATGTATGCCAATCAACTCTACCACACTGTACAACACTGTACTGAACACCACTCCACAAAACTTAACTAGACTGTATGCCACTCTGCTCTACACTTTCCAATACTGTATGACAACACTACACTACTCCAATTTATGACACTTTACTAGACTGTATGCTACACTACTCCATTGTACTGCACTTCACTGTAGTCTATGACACGCCACTTCACTCTACTCTATTTCACTTCATTGTACTCCACTCTACTACCCTTTATCCCACTCCATGCCACTGGACCATACTCCGCTCCACTGTCTGACACTGTACTCAACTGTATGCAAGTCAACAACACTGTACTACACTCTATGCTATTCTATGACACTCTACTCCACGCCGCTGTACTACACTGTATGACAATCAACAACACTCCACAACACATTCCTTCACTGTATTCTATGACACTCCACTCAACAACGCTCCATCACCCTACTCCACTCTGACATTCTCCAACACCTTACTCTACTGTACGACACGCCAATCCACTGTACAACTCGCTGCTCCAGTCGACGATACTGGGCTCCCCCACATGAGACATCATGCCACTACACTATATAACACCTTACTACACTGTATGATATGCCACTCCACTCTATAATACTCCACTCTACGACAATAGACTTTAAAACACTCTCCTCACGCTATACCACACTTCACATAATGCTGCACTCAATACCCGACTCTACAATTTGAAACATTTTTATTTAAAAAAGTTTTTAAAACATTGAAACAAGAAAACCAAGAGTGAAAGCTCAGCTATAGTTAGCAAAACGTTTTACCCTATACAAACCAAACTATACAAACTTTAGAAATTCTAAAGTTAAGAGTTATAACTTTCATTTACAATTCATCCAACACATTTAAATTATTTTAAGTAGCACACCATGTTACACTCTTTTCAGCTTGCTAACCAGACAGTAACTATAACTCGCCAATCTCACAAATAATGATACTCCACTATATGACACTACACTGTATGAGACTGTCACTCTACTGTACGACACTGCACTCAACACTAAACTGTATGACTACTCCACTGAACTCTACTCTATACCAATACATTCTACGACTCTCTGCTCAATGACACCACAACACTCCAGTCGATGACACTCCACTGTACAACATGCCGCTCCACTTCACTGTATAACACTTTATTCCACTGTATGCTACTTCACCTGACTCTATTCCACTCTACAATACACTACCCTACGACACTAGACTCTCCAACACTCCCCATCACTGTACTGTACAACATTCCACTTTACGACACTCCAAAGGGCACCCCACACTGCAAATATTTTTTTTAATAAAACTAAAACATTAACATACAATGAAAAAACAAAGGTTAAGGATAATTTATAGGCAGAAATACTTTCTTTCTATACAAACCCAACTTAAAATACACAAACAAAAATTGTAGATATAATTATAACTTCAATTTATAATTTACGCACCACCTTCAAATAATTAGAAGTAGTGCCCCTCCGAACACAGTCTCGTAACCTCTCTCGCCACACTACATTAACTATACCTCAAGCCTTTTCCATGCACTGGCTATATCCTTGCATACTATATCACTTACAGCATGTGAAATAACAGCATTCATAACACAACTTTTCAAATTACATCACTTATCACAACACAGTGCACAATAGCATGCAGAGTTATATTTAGTGCTGTCTGGTTAGCTGAAAAGTGTGTAACAAGGTGCACTACTTAAAATAATTTGAAAGTGATGGATAGACAGTAAATGGAAGCTTTAACTATAACTTAAGAATTTTAATTTGTATGGTTTAAGTTTGATTTGTACAGGGAAAAAAAAGTTTGCCCAACTTTGACTAAGTTTCAACCAGTTTTTTCCAATATATATATATTTTTAAAAATATATATTTTTATATATTACCTACTGGCGGTCTTCAGTAGGTATTTATAGTTAGGACCTAGTTTCCATAGGGAGAGCGTTTTTACTTTGCCAATATATTTGGTGCAGTTTGACAAATCTTGACGAAATTTTCAAAACTAATACGACGCTCACTTCAGCTGCTGTCTTGCAAGTTTCAGGGTGATCCGTCAAGCGGGGGCCAAGAAAAAGGGAGGGATGGTCCAAAACGCATTTTCCTCATGTTAATTCCCATAAGAAAATTGAATAATAACGCAAAAACTGCTGAACTTATACACCAAATTTGCCAGAAAGCTAGCTCTTGGTCAAGAAAGAGGCCTTTTTTGTGATTTGGTGTAAATCCAGAATTAGTTTTAGAGATATTAAATGAAAACCAAATTTGTATATCTATCGGCGCGGATCCTCCGCAGATCCGAGAGTCCCCATGCTGAAATCGGATTAGCTAGCAGCACTTCAAACAAAGTGTTGGCAGCCATCTTGGGATTCTGCTTTAGCCCTGGTCCTGGGTTCCCGCTGGGACCCCTGTCGGGGTAAAAAAGCATTTTTTGTAATTTTGTGGTAAGAATCGCAGCCGGACCCGCAAAAAAACAAACAAAAAAAGTGCAGGCTCCCGCACTTTTTTTTTTTTTTAAACAAGCCCCAAGGTAGGCCAGGTCCGGGGGCATTTTTGAAAGAAAAGAACAAAACAAAAAAGGAAGGGGGCCGCACAAGACCCCTACCCCCCCTCCCCCTCTCCTGGGCTTCGTTGAAGCCCCGGGGACCACCACGTCCATGGTGCTTTATGTTAATAGGAGGAGTGTGGCCGCACGGATCCCCCTCCTGCGCTTTGTAGAAGCCCCAGGGTCCTCCACCTCCCCGTGGCCTATCAAATATATAAAACTATGAGGGGGCGCGCAACCCCACTCCCAGCCCATAACCAGCCCCGGGGACCACCACCTCCCCGAGGTAGGCCTGTGAAAGTGAAAGGAGGGGGGCCAGTGGCCCCTCTCCTGTAGCCATTAATGGCCCTGGAGACTGCCACCCCCCCAGGGCCGGCTCCTGCTATGTCCCGGGGTGCCCACCCCCAGGTCATAGCTGTTTGCTCTGACTTGGTGGGAGCTCTGACAGCTCCCGCCAAGTCATAGCAAGCACTAACTCCGCTCCCAGCAAATAGGAGCTGTGAAACTGCTCCCATTTGCTGGGAGCGGAGTTTTTGTCTGTTCCCCTGCCCACTATCAAGCAGGCAGAGAAACAGACAAACTATTGCTCTCACACAGAGGGAGCTGCATGTTTAGCACCTCCCTGTGTGTGAAAGCAATGCAGGCTCCCGCTGGAGGAGGGGAGCCAGCAGGGACCGCAGGAGAATTCAGGCTCACCCGCGGTCCCCAACAGTGCTGACTGGGTGCCCTGGGTGGTCTCCAGGGCACCAAGCATTTGAAGACCAGGCCCCGGGAGATGGGATCCCGGGGCCAAAACCGGCCTGGGGAGGGGAGCCCTTTTCTTCTAATAATTAGACAGGCCTCCACACCCAAATTAGTAGTATGCAAAGGTCTTCTTGCCATTTGCCAGGATTATGGACAGCTTACCAAAAGGCTCCCCAGAACGTTTCCTGACAATTTTGGCAATGCGTTCTTCATGCTGAAGAATATGAGAACATTTCCATCAAACAAAGAAGAACTTACTTCATATAGCTAAGAGGAAATACCCTTGTTTGGGGGAGATTTACCTCTTCGTAGTCTCGTTGTTCTCTCTATGGGAGGATACATGGTATCACAGATTTCTGGATAAAGACGCAGAAGGAATAATCGCATTGCTGAAATGCACACAAGGTCACTGGAGACATTTCCTTGTGGTCCATTACACAGATGTAGTGTAGAATATGCACTGGACACTTACCAAACGAGGTAGCAGTTACTAATCAACGAAAAGAAAGTATTACACTTGAGTAGATATTTTGTGCAAAACTGTGAACTCTTGTTAAATATAGGGACAGGTGCCAATCTCTCACATATCCACTCACTCACCCTTACAGCCACTCACACACAGTTATTCATACAACCACTTACCCATACACCAACTTACACAGCCATACAATCACCCATACAGCCACACACACACACACACACACACACACACACACACTAAATCACTCAGCCAGTCACTCACCTATGCAGCATCTCAACAGACCTATTGACACATTCATAACTACTCACATACCCACTCACAACCACTTACATACCCATTCACTCATCCCTACAAGCACTCAGGTGACCACTCACTCACCCATACAGCCACTCACACACCCAGTTGCTCACCAATACAGTCACTCACAAAGCCACTCACCCATCCATGTATTCACCCATACAGCCACTCACACAGCCAGCCACAAAGCCACTCAGACGACATAAGTTACAAACAGTAGTAGTACAGAAGGAATAGTAATTTAACTTATGGTGTTGCGTAGTATATATCTTTAAGTCTCAAATATTTATGAAAAACTCACTGGATGATGTCATCAGTGATGTCACTGACCACTTCATGAGTAAATTAATATGCAAGGTCATAAGCAGTGCATTGCGGGGGCGTAAGAAATGCGTTACTTACCTGTAACTGCAGTTATCCAGTATTGGTATCTTTCATAGATTCACATGCCTGAATCATTCCCCGTCATCGGGATGGGAGTCCCCGGTACATAAATACAGTAATGTCTCATTAGACATATAGAGTAATAGGCTAAGAGCCTTACATTAGTAACATATCCATGTCCTTTTGTAAAAAGGACCAAACTCTAGAAAAGAACCAATCAGCTATCACCACCCTGTGGAACCTTCCTGTAAGGAGCTCTAGTCCCTCAGATTGAATCAGTGGGTGTATGAGTGCCTGTATGGATCATTCAGTGGGTGCGTGACTGACTGTATAAGTGAGGGATTAGGTCTCTCAGTGAATGTATGGGTGAGTGACTGGTTGTGTGACTGTGTATCAGTTGGTATCTAAGTGGCTGTATGGGTGAGTGGGTGTGTGAGTGGGTGTGTGAGTGGGTGTGTGAGTGGGTGTGTGAGTGGGTGCATGAGTGGGTGCATGAGTGGGTGCATGAGTGGGTGTACGGGGTCAGTGATTGTATGGGTGAGTGTTTGGCTGTCTGAGAACCTGTAAGGGTGTCTGAATGAGTATATGTGTGGGTGGGCGAGGGGGCGTGTGACTGCCTATATGTATGAGTGAGTTGGTGGGTGAGTGAGTCTTTGGCTGTATGGGTTAGTGAGTGCGTGTAAGAAGGGTTGTATGGGTGAGTGAGTTTGTGTATGACTGTGTAGGTGAGTGAGTGGATGCCAGTGCTATATGGGTGAATAACTGGGTATGTGAAAGGCAGTACAGGTGAGCGATGGGGTATATGAGTGAATGTATGGGTGAGTGAATGATATAGTGGCTGTAGGGGCGAGTGTGTGCTTGTATCAGTGACTGTTAAGGTGAGTGAGTATGTGTTAGTATCTACATGAGTAAGTGAGCGGGTGTGTGTGATTGAGTATGGGTGAGTGAGTGGGTGAGTGAGTAGGTGTGTGAGTAGCTCTTTGGGTAACTAACTGTATGAGTGGCTGTACGGGTGTATGAGTGGATATGTCAGTGGCTGTATTAGTGAGTGAGTGCATGTATGTATGAGAGGCCGTATGGATGAGTGAGTGGATGTGTGTAGTCCTAAGAATCAGGGAGTGGCTGTGTAAGTACTGGTATGGGTGTGTGAATAGTAGTGTGGAAGTCGGAGTGGGTGTATGAAAGGTAATATGGGGGTGTGAGTGGGTGTGTTAGAGATTCTGTGGATGATGTTATCAGTGATGTCATTGACCAGGTCATGAGTGATATTATAAGTGAGGTCATAAGCAAAGCAGTGCAATGTGGAGGCGCAAATTATAGTTAGCTCAGCTAACTAGAACTGCAGAATTTCTCTGGTTTTGTACAAGTGAAACCTGAGCCTAACAATAATGTCTCTGTAGCCTTAGTTTTTTTCAGTTAATTTCGAAGGTTTTTTGTAATCCATTTCCTAACTATAACGTCCTGTAACCTTTTGTTTTTTTTCCAGTGAATTTCTATGGGTTTTTTTATGTAGTAGTCGCGTTTGCAGAGTGGTGGAGAAAGAGAGCTCGGCCGCTGACCAGCTCTCAGGAATCCTGCTGTGTGGGACTAGCTGGAGGTACCAGGAGGTCTTCTTGGTCCCCAAGGTTCCTCACGAGTAAAGTGGACTTCATCCCCCGACCAGTAGTGCACCACGAGCCACGTTTGACGAGTGGTGGGTGGAGACAGGGGGCGTGGCCTCCGAAGACCTCTTAGCAATCCCGCTGTGTGGGACTTACTGGAGATAACAGGAGGGTAGTTTGCCGCCAAGGACGTCCTTGGGGGGCAAATACCCCTCCTGTTACCTACAGTAAGTCTCACACAGCGGGATTGCTAAGAGGTCTTCGGAGGAGGCCATGTCCCCTATCCACCACTCTGCAAACAAGCCTCCTGGCACACTACTAGTAGGGGGATGAAGTCACCCTGGCTATTGAGTGTCCTTGGTGGCCAACGATCCCTCCTGTTACCTCCAGCAACCTTAGAGGAAAGTTGCAGCTGCCATTTTGTTCATCGGGACATGGTTCCCAGCAGGGGAAATAAAGTTAAAAGTGATAGAAGGAAACAAGGTAGAGGTACTCGGACCCCATGGGACTAATGGAAGTGTCTCGGACGGACCCCTCATGGGCAAAAATTTGCCAAAAACCTTTTTCCCCCATGCGAGGATCTGCGTATCCTCCCCGGATCCTCCCTGGATACTTCTTCGATTCAGGTGGATCCAGACCCCAATTAAAAAATTTAAAAAAAAAAAAACATACACCAACTCAAGATCCACACGCATACTAGCACCCTCACACACCCACACAACCACTCGCACACCCACTCACAGACCCACACAGCCAGTCACTACCACTCACACACAGACCATCAAAACCAATCACACACATCCTTCATATACCCAAGTTGCAAGGATGTTATAGTTAGGAAATAGCATTTAAAAAAAACAGATTCATTGAAAAAAACTAAGGGTTACAGGGACGTTATAGTTCGGTTCAGATTTTACACACACACAACCATAGAAATTCAGCAGTTCTAGTTATCTCAAGTAACTATAACTCGTGCCCCAAGTTAACTATAACTCACGCCCTCGTCATGCACCAACTACCCCACATATTACATCACTCATGACATCTTCTATGACATCATTGATAATATCACTGCAACATTTGCAGTTTAATTATTGATGAGAAAACGGTGCATGGCGAGGGTGCGAGTTATAGTTACCTTTCGGCACAAGTTCTAGTTACTTGAGATAACTGCTGAATATAGATATATATATATATATACACACACACACACATACATATATGTGTGAACAAAACAAAGGTTACAGGGAGGTCATAGTTCGAAAATATAATAAAAAAATCCTTAGAAATTCACTGAAAAATATCCAAGGTTACAAGGACGTTCTAGTGAGACTCACATTTCACTCGTACAAAACCAGCGAAATTTAGCAGTTATAGTTACCTGAGCTAACTATAACTTACTCCCCCGCAATGCACTGCTTATGACCTCACATATTACATCACTCATGACATAGCCAGTGACATCAATGACATCACTAATGTCATCTCAAATGACATCACCGATGACATGCACAGAACCACTCACACAGTGAAATATATATATATGCTTCACGATCTCAGCTCTTCTTCCACAACGAAAAACTCACGGCACCATAGACAGTAGGCTTCTTCTTTTTGTCTTTTTATTATTGATTACACCATAGTGCAAATACACAGATGGACGGTCAACGCATTTCTGCTCCCAGTCTTCTACTGGAATGAATATATATATTTCACCGGGGATATGCGGATGGATGTAGTAATCTGCATGTACATTTTATATTTTTTGATTTTGGCTCTGGTGGCAGAGAACAATAACAGCGTTCCAATTGAGGGGGATGCTCGGACATGTAGTTGTTCCACAATAACCATCTGGTTTCCTCCAATGGGAGCGAGGCAGCATGCACAAAAATCCGCAGGCGTGAACCAGAGTCACAGGCATGCACGGGTCTAGAGTGGCTGAATGGGTCTGAGAGTCTGTATTAGTAGTTTTGTGGGTGTGCGATTGGCTGTATGGGTAGATGTATGGGTGTGTGTGTGTAGCGGTATGGGTGTGTGTGTAGCGGTATGGGTGTGTGTGTGTAGCGGTATGGGTGTGTGTGTAGCGGTATGGGTGTGTGTGTGTAGCGGTATGGGTGTGTGTGTGTAGCGGTATGGGTGTGTGTGTAGCGGTATGGGTGTGTGTGTGTAGCGGTATGGGTGTGTGTGTGTAGCGGTATGGGTGTGTGTGTAGCGGTATGGGTGTGTGCGCAGCGGTATGGGTGTGTGCGCAGCGGTATGGGTGTGTGCGCAGCGGTATGGGTGTGTGTGCAGCGGTATGGGTGTGTGCAGCGGTATGTGTGTGCAGCGGTGTGTGTGTGCAGCGGTGTGTGTGCGCAGCGGTGTGTGTGCGCAGCGGTATGGGTGTGTGTGCAGCGGTGTGTGTGTGCAGCTGTATGGGTGTGTGTGCAGCTGTATGGGTGTGTGAGCAGCTGGGTGTGTGAGCAGCTGGGTGTGTGAGCAGCTGGGTGTGTGAGCAGCTGGGTGTGTGAGCAGCTGGGTGTGTGAGCAGCTGGGTGTGTGAGCAGCTGGGTGTGTGAGCAGCTGGGTGTGTGAGCAGCTGGGTGTGTGAGCAGCTGGGTGTGTGAGCAGCTGGGTGTGTGTGAGCAGCTGGGTGTGTGTGTGAGCAGCTGGGTGTGTGTGTGAGCAGCTGGGTGTGTGTGAGCAGCTGGGTGTGTGTGAGCAGCTGGGTGTGTGTGAGCAGCTGGGTGTGTGTGAGCAGCTGGGTGTGTGTGAGCAGCTGGGTGTGTGTGAGCAGCTGGGTGTGTGTGAGCAGCTGGGTGTGTGTGAGCAGCTGGGTGTGTGTGAGCAGCTGGGTGTGTGTGAGCAGCTGGGTGTGTGTGAGCAGCTGGGTGTGTGTGAGCAGCTGGGTGTGTGTGAGCAGCTGGGTGTGTGTGAGCAGCTGGGTGTGTGTGAGCAGCTGGGTGTGTGTGAGCAGCTGGGTGTGTGTGAGCAGCTGGGTGTGTGTGAGCAGCTGGGTGTGTGTGAGCAGCTGGGTGTGTGTGAGCAGCTGGGTGTGTGTGAGCAGCTGGGTGTGTGTGAGCAGCTGGGTGTGTGTGAGCAGCTGGGTGTGTGTGAGCAGCTGGGTGTGTGTGAGCAGCTGGGTGTGTGTGAGCAGCTGGGTGTGTGTGAGCAGCTGGGTGTGTGTGAGCAGCTGGGTGTGTGTGAGCAGCTGGGTGTGTGTGAGCAGCTGGGTGTGTGTGAGCAGCTGGGTGTGTGTGAGCAGCTGGGTGTGTGTGAGCAGCTGGGTGTGTGTGAGCAGCTGGGTGTGTGTGAGCAGCTGGGTGTGTGAGCAGCTGGGTGTGTGTGAGCAGCTGGGTGTGTGTGAGCAGCTGGCTGGGTGTGTGTGAGCAGCTGGCTGGGTGTGTGTGAGCAGCTGGCTGGGTGTGTGTGAGCAGCTGGCTGGGTGTGTGTGAGCAGCTGGCTGGGTGTGTGTGAGCAGCTGGGTGTGTGTGAGCAGCTGGGTGTGTGTGAGCAGCTGGGTGTGTGTGAGCAGCTGGGTGTGTGTGAGCAGCTGGGTGTGTGTGAGCAGCTGGGTGTGTGTGAGCAGCTGGGTGTGTGTGAGCAGCTGTATGGGTGTGTGTGAGCAGCTGTATGGGTGTGTGTGAGCAGCTGTATGGGTGTGTGTGTGTGAGCAGCTGTATGGGTGTGTGAGCAGCTGTATGGGTGTGTGTGAGCAGCTGTATGGGTGTGTGTGTGAGCAGCTGTATGGGTGTGTGTGAGCAGCTGTATGGGTGTGTGTGTGAGCAGCTGTATGGGTGTGTGTGTGTGTGTGTGAGCAGCTGTATGGGTGTGTGTGTGAGCAGCTGTATGGGTGTGTGTGAGCAGCTGTATGGGTGTGTGTGAGCAGCTGTATGGGTGTGTGTGAGCAGCTGTATGGGTGTGTGTGTGTGAGCAGCTGTATGGGTGTGTGTGAGCAGCTGTATGGGTGTGTGTGAGCAGCTGTATGGGTGTGTGTGAGCAGCTGTATGGGTGTGTGTGAGCAGCTGTATGGGTGTGTGTGAGCAGCTGTATGGGTGTGTGTGAGCAGCTGTATGGGTGTGTGTGAGCAGCTGTATGGGTGTGTGAGCAGCTGTATGGGTGTGTGTGAGCAGCTGTATGGGTGTGTGTGAGCAGCTGTATGGGTGTGTGTGAGCAGCTGTATGGGTGTGTGTGAGCAGCTGTATGGGTGTGTGTGAGCAGCTGTATGGGTGAGCAGCTGTGTGTGTGAGCAGCTGTATGGGTGTGTGAGCAGCTGTATGGGTGTGTGTGAGCAGCTGTATGGGTGTGTGTGTGTGAGCAGCTGTATGGGTGTGTGTGAGCAGCTGTATGGGTGTGTGTGAGCAGCTGTATGGGTGTGTGTGAGCAGCTGTATGGGTGTGTGTGAGCAGCTGTATGGGTGTGTGTGAGCAGCTGTATGGGTGTGTGTGAGCAGCTGTATGGGTGTGTGTGAGCAGCTGTATGGGTGTGTGTGTGAGCAGCTGTATGGGTGTGTGTGTGAGCAGCTGTATGGGTGTGTGTGAGCAGCTGTATGGGTGTGTGTGAGCAGCTGTATGGGTGTGTGTGAGCAGCTGTATGGGTGTGTGTGAGCAGCTGTATGGGTGTGTGTGAGCAGCTGTATGGGTGTGTGTGTGTGAGCAGCTGTATGGGTGTGTGAGCAGCTGTATGGGTGTGTGAGCAGCTGTATGGGTGTGTGAGCAGCTGTATGGGTGTGTGAGCAGCTGTATGGGTGTGTGAGCAGCTGTATGGGTGTGTGAGCAGCTGTATGGGTGTGTGAGCAGCTGTATGGGTGTGTGAGCAGCTGTATGGGTGTGTGAGCAGCTGTATGGGTGTGTGAGCAGCTGTATGGGTGTGTGAGCAGCTGTATGGGTGTGTGAGCAGCTGTATGGGTGTGTGAGCAGCTGTATGGGTGTGTGAGCAGCTGTATGGGTGTGTGAGCAGCTGTATGGGTGTGGGTGTCTGTGTGGGTGTCTAAGTAGATGTGTGAGTATGTCAGTAGCTGTGTGAGAATGGGCCACAACAGAATCTAACTTGCACCTTTATCCAACAATATATACCCAACTGGAGTACTTTCTACTCCTTAACTACTAAGTGCTACCTCCCTGGGTAAATGTCCATGGAGTATTCTACACTATATCTGTGTAATGTATAAAGCTCTGGGAAGGTGACATTCCTTGGGGCTCTTAAAAGCCTCGGGGGGGGGGGTCACGCAAACCACTTCAGTTAAAATAGCATCGGACTGCCCGGGGGAGGAGGCGATCCCAGGGGACAAGATTGGGCCCTTTCCCCATTTTACATATACAAAGAAGCCTCCGGAACTTAGCCCACCAGTGGGTGCGGGGGGCTAATCATTAAGCAAGCACTTTTTTTTGGCTCGAATCTTCACAATTTTGCGGGAACATATTTAAAAAAAATGCTTTTTGGCCCTGGTAGGGTCCTTGGGGGACCCCAGAGCCTGGAGGTCAGGGTATTCCTAGCCTGCCCCCTTTTCTTTATTTTTCACTTTATTTTTGGAACTCGGCTGAGTCCAAGTCCCAAAATGGCTGCCAACACTTCTTGGTTGTAGTGTTGGCAACCAATAGGATCTCTGCATAGGATCAGTAGGATTAGAGAAGGGTTTGCCCCTCTATATATACACCATTTTTTTTTTCTTTTAATATGTCGAAAACTATTGAAAGGATTTACACCAAATAACAAAAGGGCTCATTCTGGACCAAGAGCTACCTTTCTGCCAAATGTGGTGCAATTCCGTCCAGCGGTTCGGAATGTAGTGTTCAAAATCCCTATGGAAAATTGCATGGGTAAAAAGCGTTTTGGGAACCCCTTTTTCTCGGCCAAGCTTGACGAATCATCCCGAAACTTTCAACACGTGGAAAGGGGGGGCACGTTTGGACCCGGAGACCCCATACCACAGGGCCCGACCATGCATGCAGAAAGGAGGGTGGGCCACGTAGCCCTCCTGGGGACCCCATTGCTCAAGTCCAGGTTCCTGTTATGTCCGAATGTGCCTACCCCCGGGACATAGCGTGTTTGCTCTCGCTTGGAAGGGAGCAATTTTAAAGCTCAAGCCAAGCGCGAGCAAACACTACGTCTATCCCAGCGGGCGGATGACGTAAAATGCTCCCGCCTGCTGGTAGCGGACTTTTCCTTGGTTTCCCTGCCGCATTCAAACAGATGAAAAAACTACTCCTGCCCGCAGGGAGCAGCATTTTTTGTGGCTTCTTGTAGGCAGGAGCAATGCCGGCTCGTGCTGGAGGCGTGGCGCGAGCTGGGGTTACTAGGGCATTGGGGCTCCCAACAATAGTGAAGTGGGTTGGCTCCAGGGCACCCACCCTTTATTGTCCGGGCCCCAAGGGATGGGGTCCCAGGGCTGAAATCAGCCCCGGAAAGGGGGGGCAACACGGCCCCTCTCCCCCATTTATAATTGGCCAGGCTCTGGGGATGGGGCCCCCGGGGCCAAAATTGGCCCAGGGAGGGGGCCTATGTGCCCCCCCTTCCCACTGATAATGTGGTCGAGCCGTGGGAGATGGGGCCCAGGAGCCAGACTCGGCCTGGGGAAGGGGCCACGCAACCCCCTCCCCAAATATTTATAGGCCCAGGAGAGGGGGGCTGCTTGCCCTAAATATTTACTGGGTGCCCGGGGAGGACTCCAGGCCACCTACCATTTACTGGCCAGGCCCTGGGGAATGGGGTCTCCAGAGCCAATATTGGCCAGAGGAGGGGGGCTACATGCACTCCTCCCCTTTTACATCAAGGCCAGGCCCTGGAAGATGGGGCAAGGGGGGCCACAAACCCCCCTTCCCTAAAAAGTGGCGGACCTCGGGTATGGGATCCTTGGGCCAAAATAGGCCCAGGGAGGGGGGCTGCATGCCCCCCTTACAGGTTGGCTGCCTTTGGGGGGGATTGGCCACAGCCAGGAGTTGCGTGCAAATCCCCTGCCACAAACTGCCAAGGCCAACCCCCCCCCCCCCCCCGTCGCACACGGCCAAAGGCCAAGCGCAGCTTGGGGTTGGCCGCTTGTTGGGGGGGGGGGTAGTTGAGGGTAGGGCCTGGCTGCAGGCACAAGTTATAGTTACCTATGGGCACGAGTTCTAGTTTCTTGACATGACTAACTAGAACTGCTGAATTTCTATGGTTTTGTGCGTGTAATTTCTGAAACTAACTATAACGTCCCTTTAACCTGTGTTTATTTTATGAACTATATATCTGGACCTGCAGAAATATTCCAAAGAGTATGAACTGTAGCGAGTAATAAAATGAAGAGCGGATGTGTGATAAGGGTTTTGGCCTGTACCTTGCTTGGAGAACAGTACCCTATCATCAACTTCCATCCTCCCTGGGCCCTGCATAGTCCATTGTATCACCTGTCTTTTGATTTTTGATGCCTGCAATAATCAAACGTCTGCCCTTTTTTCAATCTTTTATCCAAATTCAAATCTAGAAACAGCAAAGAAAGAAGTGGACAGATGCCAGTGATAGCCCAGTAGCAGTCAGTGGTCTAATAGGGCCAACATGTTAGCGGAGATAGGCAAATACCAAAGGATCCAAGTATGCACAGCAGCACAATAAAGCAAGAACTGGCAAAGCCAACAGATCTGGGGTTGGCCGACAGCATTTTGGCTTTGTCATTGCATGTATTGTTATATTTTTGTGTGCAAAACATTACTGTTAGAAAAGCTGCCTGGCCCTCGTCAATCAAAAAAAAAAAAAAGGCTAAAAGCAAAAAAATGTTTTATCTGAAAGAGCTCTCATTTTCATAGTGGTCCCACATACTAAAGGGAACTACTTTGCATATGGATCTGCTCCTTGTGAAAAAGCGAAATGCAGTCACTCGAAGTGAAGCTAGCCAATCATCCTGTATGTTGTAGTGGGCGGAACTAGAATCTGAATGATACTAACACACCAGTGGATGAAACGGCCTGGTTAAAAGCACCTCAAAGAAAGTATATTATACCTATAATTTTAGTAAAACCAAAAAGTCTTAGCTTACGCCAGATCTAAAAATCTAGGTATTATGGTTTATATGCACAAAACATTCCACAGTGCAAACAGTGGAACTGCAGCGCTGTAGATTCTTGAATGTTCCACAACAGGTAAGACATGTGACATCTATGCAGTTGTTATATCCCATATACTCTAATCTTTGCGACAAGACATATTTCAGGAAATGGCAAATAAACTATTCACACTCCTTAAAGCCTTTTGTCACTGACATATTTATGAAATATGATCAGAACAGCAGAAACTCTTAGCTGTAATTTATTTTTTTGATACTAGAAACCTCTGCCCCACAAATGTGCTAAGATCCCCTGCCACAGAGGCCAGGAGATGCAGCCATGCATCTGAGTGGACAAACAGCAACTGTGCATAGTTAATCACTTGTAACCTTTTTCGACAAAGTTAAACTAATGGCTTACAATGTCTATGTGTTCTCCGATAGGAAATGTGACCTATTCATCCCCAGAGAAACCATTCCACACGTCAAATGTAAACTTAACTGATAATACAGATTGCTTTAAAGCACGTGATCTAAACAGAAATGAATACATAGAAAAGGCTTAGTTAGCTGGCTGAATATGAGAAATTTAAGACAAGACAATGCGAGTTCGATTCACAAAGCTGTTTGTGAACCATAGTTAGGTACACAAACAGAATAATTTAAGAGTGCAAATTCACTTATATAATTCACAAAACAAGAATGTTTTTAGGGAAGAGAGTGGGATTCCTGGATGCGAATACAATGGAGAGCTGGGAAAATCCTAGCTCAGGGACACCTTAAACGAGCAGGATTGTAGGTATTCGCAAACTTTTCCATGTGATATTTCAAAACTAAACTTTGACGGGGATATATTCCTGCCGAGATTAAGAGTAAATTGCTATCAAGTGTGAGAACTAGGAGGGGCAATCCCAATACTAGTGATGGTGTAGGGGAAGCAGTTATCCTACAAGAATTTTTTTCCAATTAGTGGAAAAAAATGCACAACTGAACTTTTTCTAAACAATTACACAAGTATAAATGTACAACAGTGCATGGTTAACTGTTTATATAAGTGAATACTTGAAGAATACTTTAATAAATCTGGAAAATTCAAACCAGCTCTAGGTGTTCAACAATTTTATTTGGTCTTTTTTGGTGAATCAGGCCCTGTGGTTTAACAGTTTAGAGGGAACGTTGTTTACACTACCTTTACATTCTTCCTTTAAAAAATAAATAAATAAAATAATAAAAAAAGACTAAAAACAGTTGTAGAACTCACCACTTCCATTTCTGCTCTTCTTGAGCTTTTTTCACTTTTGTACTTTCCTCAGTCTTGGATTTTTTGGCTTTAACATCCCCATCCTCTTTGATTTTTCTTTTGCGAGAAATGTTCTCACTCTCCTTTTCGCTTTTCATCTTCCCCTCGTGATTGACATCCATTTCATTTTTGTCCTTTTTTTGTTGTTCTGGATCATCTTTATCTCGTTTTTTCTTTCTCTTCTTATCCATTTCATATGACAATTTTACTTTTAGCTTTTGATGAGTCTTGGATTTAGTTTCTTTTGGAATCTTATTTGTCTTTTCCTTCTCTTTGTTTTTCTTCTTTTTCTTTTTCTCTTTCCCTTTCAACTTGCTTTCGTCTTCATTTTGTTCTTCCTCACTCATATTTTCCCTTTTTTTCTGATCTTTGCATTTTATTTCGATTTTCTCACTTGCATTATTTTCTTCTTCCATTTGCTCTTCCTTTGATCCAATGACTTCTAGTTTACATTCCAGATTTTCCTTTACACTCTCATTAGGCAAACTTGCTTTCCCATTTTCATCTTTAATTTCATTGTTTTCCTCTTCATCTGGGTTGCATCTCTCGTGCTTCAAGCTCCCACTTCTCTCTTCCATTTCAGTCACATCACATTCATTATCCTTTGTTTCGTCTTTTATGGTGCATTCTTTTCGTTCTTCCAAATCTATATCTTCCTCAATTTGGCACTCATTTTCATTCCTTGCTCCAATCCATTTCCCTGTATTTTCCTGATCTTTCAAAAGGTTATGACTTCCTTCCTCAGGATTATAGTTATTTGTGACTTCATCACCAATTTCTTTTGACCTTTTGTCTTTGGACTCTTTATCTTTGTGCTTCCTCGTTGCTTCTTTCTCATCAACTTCCTTTCTACATTCTTTACTTTTATGCCTTTTCTTCTTTTCTTTCTCTTTCAGAGCATTACTGTGGTCATCAGTCTTCCTAAGATTTTTGGCCCTTTCCTGACCTTGTTCGTGGAGTTCCCTCTTGTCTTTCTTTGACTGTTTTTCTCCTCTCTCTTTATGGTTTCTCTTTTCCTTTGAATTTTGTCCAAGGGCTGCTTTTTGCTGGCACATCTGTTCACTTTTAATTTCCGTAGTGTCAGGATAATTTCTCTCTCTTTCTTGGTCTTCACATTTAATGGTTTCTCCGTGAAATTGATTTTCTTCACTTTTTCCTTTTTCATTTGGCTTGTATTGTGGCTTCTCACTTGCCCTGCAATTTCCTCCAGGCACATCCTGATAGTCTATGGTGCTGGTACAGGTATTTCTTCCAGTCTCCTGTTTTTCACTGACTTGATGTGCTTCAGATTCTTCATCTTCTACCTTCCAGTCTACCCTCTCTTCATCTATTTGCTTCTCCATTTCTTGCTCACCTTGCTTCACTTCTTTTGCATTTGATGGTTTTGCCATGTTTTCACTAGAAAACCCTTCCATTTTATTTTTTTCACAGATATTTTCTGTTACATTCATAGGTTGTCTCTCACCACCCATTTCCACGGCATCCCTATCGCTCATGCTTTCTTCCTCAGAGCCCATGTTCTCCAGGTCCCCTTTGATTAGTGGTTCTGTTTTGTCTTGATCAATAATATGTTTCTCATCAAGGTCTTTTCTATCATGTTTGCCATTTATCTGTTGATTCCCCTCTCTCACTTTTACTTCCAATCGTTCTTTATTTTGTTTAATTTTCTTTTCATTTTTTGGATGCTGCTCTGTATTTATTTTATTTCGGTATTCGAATGACTCTTTTTCCCATTCTGTTGACTCCTTTTTATTTTCAATGTTGCTCCTAAGCATTTTGCCTACTTTATCAGTTTTTACCAATACATCTGGCTTAAATAAATCATCATATTCGATAACTATTTTTCGCTTATCCACAGGTATCCTCTTTTTTGGTCCTTTATCATTGAATACTTCGATTTCACCTCTTTTGTTGACACCAGTCTCCTTGCTATTTTTGCAATTTTTTCCCATTTCATGTTTTTCTTTAGGATTGCTGTGCTCCCTATCTTTTTCTATTTTTTTTTGCTTGCCATTAATAATTGCCTTCTCCATTAATTTTTCAGTCTTGCCAGTTTGATGTTTCAATTCAGCTGCTGCCCTTTTCTCACTACTTCTCTCCTCATTTTTCTTTGACTTTTCTGATTTGATCGAAATTTCTTTCTCTCGCTCACTTGCCCTTATTTTTTCCTTCTCCATCTTTACATCATGAGACCCGGGAATTTTCACATCCATTCTTGGATTACTTATTCTATATCCAGGCTCGTTGCTACCTTTTGTTTGTTGAGTTACAGTCTGAAAAATTAAAAGCGCATACCTTTTAAAACCTGTAAAGAACTGAAGGGTTATTTACTTACATTTGGCAACTTTGCACTATATTGAAAACAATGGAACTAAGAAGGAAGCAAATACATACAATGAAGTAAAATGGAAAGAAGTAAATATGATACAACAGTGGGAGAGCACAATCAGATGGCTGAAAAAACTGATGAATGCTAATACGACCATAAAGAGATTTTAGAGATTATAATGGGGAGCATACCAGAAAGTGTGAGAAGAACTAAACTGATTTTTCAAATCCAGCATGAAACACTGATGAGAATTAACTCTTGCTCATGCTCTTCTACATGTCCTTTTGTGTTTCTGTTCTGTGCATAAGTGCACAAAGCGCAGAGGATTATCGAAAACAGATCAGTTAGAAAGGGCTGGCTAAAATAGTCATTGGTTTAAATCCTATCATAGCAGCTATTTTCGGCCTCTTTTTTTAAATTTAAAGACCAACATTATGTTCAGTAAGATAACATTTGCTGTGATTAGAAATGCCAATTGACAGCAGGCATTATACAAAAGCCAATATCAAAAACTCATATCATAATTACACTAATACAAATATTTCACAATTATTTTTTATATAGTCAATACCTCAATGTCCCGATTACAAATCTAACTGCAGCTGGCTACTTTTTGCAGCAGAACTGAACTGTAGTGTGTTTTATTACAACACTTCTTTAACATTTTCCTACCTCTTGTTAAGGTCCCAAAACGGTTTGAGGACCAGCGGTCAATGGTTACAAATCAGAGGTGCATGGATGAGTGAAGAGTGTTGTGGCAGTATTAAACTCTGCCTTCCCAGTGAGTCTGTCGGCTACTGGCCGAGACTAAGGAGGGCTTAAAATGATCCTCCAGGGCTTGCACCGGAGGATTCATTAACTTTTTTCCCCAGACACAATGGGAGTGTTTGCCCTCTCCCTCCCATCTGTGACGTCAGCGTATCACGAGACGCCCTGAAGTTACAGATTTCCCATTGGCGGTGGCGGAGATGAAAGGTAAGTTCTTACTCCGCCATCCGGTGGGGTTTTGGAGGAGGCCGCAAAGCCTCTCCAGGTTTTAGGAAGGCATTGTTGGAAAGGGAGAGTTTCCCCTTTCCAATGATGCCTTCCTGAAATGATTGCCTGGCTGTGAATCGCACTCGTGGAGTGATCCACAGCCAGGAAAGACACTAGGGATCTGTGTTGGGTGAGGGTGACCCTTGTGGAAAATGGGCCAATCCCTCGGGGGGCGGGGGACTTTGTGTTTTTTTTATTTTTAAGTGTTTTTTTCCTCTGGAGGCACAATCGCCCACCTGGGGAAGTTGGAAATACAAAACAAATTACAAAAATATTATGATACTGTTAGGGGGCAGCCCCCTGGCATACGGGCCGACCCAGACATTCCCATATTTGGGGGGAGGAAATGTGTGTTTTCCCTAAAGGGCAGATCGAGGCCCGAGGTGAGACCATACATTTAAAAACCGACCCCCCTTAGTAATTTGAGACCACTTTGAGCTACTATATATATATATATATATATATATATATATATATATATCTGCAGATAAAGCAGAAATTATAGATTATGTAGCTTTTTATTTTCATAAATGTGTTTTTTCCCTGGTTAGGGGGGGCATTTTGCCACCTCAGGGGAGGGAAACATTTATATTTTTTTAATGCGACAATCTATCATCCCTACATAATCGGCATATTTATATAAAAATGTTGGTAGCTCACAGGGCATCAGCAGTGGCTGCTCCTGCATCAGCGACAGGATACCCTCCTGGGTGATACTGTCCCTTATAAACACACAATAGATTAAAGAGAACTCAACACCCACCGCAAAACGCATGGGTGACGTGTGTTCTGCTTGCCATGCTCATTCTCTGTCAGAACTTAGATGTTCAGTTTGCCCTATGGCAAGTACGTTACAGTCACAGCACTTACATAACGGTGGACAGGACATAGGCAACATTCTCACTGACAACCCAGTGTTTCAAAAAACTAAATTTCTTTTTAGTTTAGAACGTACTCTTTAGGGAACTTAGGCAGCCTTCCCCAGCATGTGTGCCTTATTTTCAGAGGTTGATATGCTCACTCGGTTCAAGGAATGTGGGTCTTGGAGGGCATTCTCAAACACCCCCAACTTGCATCCACACACTGGAAGGAGTTGGATTTAGCACATCAAGCGTGCTGAAGGCGCATGAAAGACCAGTCTTCCTGAGCCTCATGTGCCTGTCATGGGGGAAGTTAGTAACGGTTCACTAGACATGCGTCCAGTAATGTTCACAATGTCAATGGAGGCAGATAATTGACAGGTAGTAAAAACGTAGTCAAACTTTTTGGGAGAGGTGTGGTGCTGCGGCCAGAGCAGCTGACTCCAGAACACAGGGCTCACGGTTCGATCTCCGGCGGCAGCTCAGCACCCTGTGACTCTGGGCAATAGCTCACTTAATCTCCCTGACGGCCCTCAGTGCCTTGAGACCCCATAGGGGTGATTAGTTTGTGCTTTACAAATACCGGATACATACAGATACAAACATACATATTCATTTGTGAAGGTTGTGAGGGCATCCACCGTCAACATGTCGGGACGTGTCTAGAAAGAGATTTGTTTGTTGTGCGTTTGTACACAGGTTGGTTGATAACTGGAGGAGAGGTTGTTTTGAACGGGAATTCAATCCTGTGGTGTATGAATGTGATGAACCCTAGAATGACGGCAGTATGTTGATGTGAGTGCACTGATCGGTTGCACTGGGCTCCTAGCTGCCGGTATGAAAGTCTTGTGCGTGGTGCGTGAACTGTGTGTGAACAGCCATAAAGTGGTTAATGACTTGACATGGCTTTTGGCTCGGCTTATGTTAAAGGTTTTGCAAAAGCCTTCAGCTGTCCCGGAATGGGGCTTCCCAGCGCTAGACCCCACCAACTTATGAGCAGCGACTGTCTACAGGAAATAAGGAAGGAAGACGGGTAAATGGAGAAGAGCCTGGTCTTAAGAGATTTTCTGAAGAGAAGGTGATTCTGGATTTTCCCAAGAGAGAGGGGGAGAGAATTCCAGAGAGAAGAGGGCAAAGTAACGGAAAGAACACCCAACCCCTCTTACTCTCCTAACTCGAGGAATGATAGCTAAGTTGAGATCAGCAAATCGCAAAGGTCGAGTGGGCCGGTAAGGTGTCATGAGATTGGACAAGATGGGGCCCCTTGGAAGTGCAGGGTCTTGTGAGCAATGCAGAGGGTCTTGAAGCAGATGCATTTGTCCACAGGG